>JAWPHD010001330.1:0-333039 GCA_037043455.1 Cyrtodaria siliqua
CTGACTCTGAGGAGGGTCCGGTATATATCAGGAGTATATACACAATTGTATAGATGATAGACACTGGAGTTGTTAGGTTTTATGCTACCTGACTCTGAGGAGATTCCGATATATATCAGGAGTACAGATATTTAAATGGATAGATTATAGACACTGAAGTTGTTAGGTTTTATGTAACCTGACTCTGAGGAGGGTCCGGTATATATCAGGAGTATATATAAATAAATGTATAGATTATAGACACTGGAGTTGTTAGGTTTTATGTTACCTGACTCTGAGGAGAGTCCGGTATATATCAGGAGTATAGATATTTAAATGGATAGATGATAGACACTGGAGTTGTTAGGTTTTATGTTATCTGACTCTGAGGAGAGTCCGATATATATCAGGAGTATAGATATTTAAATGTATAGATTATAGACACTGGAGCTGTTAGGTTTTATGTTACCTGACTTTGAGGAGGGTCCGGTATATATCAGGAGTATATATACATAAATGTATAGATTATAGAAACTGGAGTTGTTAGGTTTAATGTTACCTGACTCTGAGGAGAGTCCGATATATATCAGGAATATAGATATTTAAATTGACAGATTATAGACACTGAAGTTGTTAGGTTTTATGTTACCTGACTCTGAGGAGGGTCCGGTATATATCAGGAGTATAGATATTTAAATGAATAGATTATAGACACTGAAGTTGTTAGGTTTTATGTTACCTGACTCTGAGGAGAGTCCGATATATATCAGGAGTATAATTATATACATAAATGTATAGATTATAGACACTGGAGTTGTTAGGTTTTATGTTACCTGACTCTGAGGAGAGTCCGATATATATCAGGAGTATATATATATATAAATGTATAGATTATAGACACTGGAGTTGTTAGGTTTTATGTTACCTGACTCTGAGGAGGTTCCGGTATATATCAGGAGTATAGATATTTAAATGGATAGATTATAGACACTGAAGTTGTTAGGTTTTATGTTACCTGACTCTGAGGAGAGTCCGGTATATATCAGGAGTATATATACATAAATGTATAGATGATAGACACTGGAGTTGTTAGGTTTTATGTTACCTGACTCTGAGGAGAGTCCGATATATATCAGGAGTATTGATATTTAAATGGATAGATTATAGACACTGGAGTTGTTAGGTTTTATGTAACCTGACTCTGAGGAGGTTCCGGTATATATCAGGAGTGATAGACACTGGAGTTGTTAGGTTTTATGTTACCTGACTCTGAGGAGAGTCCGTTATATATCAGGAGTATATATACATAAATGTATAGATGATAGACACTGGAGTTGTTAGGTTTTATGTTACCTGACTCTGAGGAGAGTCCGATATATATCAGGAGTATAGATATTTAAATGTATAAATTATAGAAACTGGAGTTGTTAGGTTTTATGTTACCTGACTCTGAGGAGGGGTCCGGTATATATCAGGAGTATATATACATCAATGTATAGATGATAGACACTGGAGTTGTTAGATTTTATGTTACCTGACTCTGAGGAGGGTCCGGTATATATCAGGAGTATATACACAACTGTATAGATGATAGACACTGGAGTTGTTAGGTTTTATGTTACCTGACTCTGAGGAGATTCCGATATATATCAGGAGTACAGATATTTAAATGGATAGATTATAGACACTGAAGTTGTTAGGTTTTATGTTACCTGACTCTAAGGAGGGTCCGGTATATATCAGGAGTATATATACATAAATGTATAGATTATAGACACTGGAGTTGTTAGGTTTTATGTTTCCTGACTCTGAGGAGGGTCCGGTATATATCAGGAGTATATATACATAAATGTATAGATTATAGACACTGGAGTTGTTAGGTTTTATGTTACCTGACTCTGAGGAGAGTCCGATATATATCAGGAATATAGATATTTAAATGGATAGATTATAGACACTGAAGTTGTTAGGTTTTATGTTACCTGACTCTGAGTAGGGTCCGGTATATATCAGGAGTATATATACATAAATTTATAGATTATAGACACCGGATTTGTTAGGTTTTATGTTACCTGACTCTGAGGAGAGTCCGATATATATCAGGAGTATAGATATTTAAATGGATAGATTATAGACACTGGAGTTGTTAGGTTTTATGTTACCTGACTCTGAGGAGAGTCCGATATATATCAGGAGTATAGATATTTAAATGGATAGATTATAGAAACTGGAGTTGTTAGGTTTTATGTTACCTGACTCTGAGGAGGTTCCGGTATATATCAGGAGTATAGATATTTAAATGGATAGATTATAGACACTGAAGTTGTTAGGTTTTATGTTACCTGACTCTGAGGAGAGTCCGGTATATATCAGGAGTATATATACATAAATGTATAGATGATAGACACTGGAGTTGTTAGGTTTTATGTTACCTGACTCTGAGGAGAGTCCGATATATATCAGGAGTATTGATATTTAAATGGATAGATTATAGACACTGGAGTTGTTAGTTTTATGTAACCTGACTCTGAGGAGGTTCCGGTATATATCAGGAGTGATAGACACTGGAGTTGTTAGGTTTTATGTTACCTGACTCTGAGGAGAGTCCGTTATATATCAGGAGTATATATACATAAATGTATAGATGATAGACACTGGAGTTGTTAGGTTTTATGTTACCTGACTCTGAGGAGAGTCCGATATATATCAGGAGTATAGATATTTAAATGTATAAATTATAGAAACTGGAGTTGTTAGGTTTTATGTTACCTGACTCTGAGGAGGGTCCGGTATATATCAGGAGTATATATACATCAATGTATAGATGATAGACACTGGAGTTGTTAGATTTTATGTTACCTGACTCTGAGGAGGGTCCGGTATATATCAGGAGTATATACACAATTGTATAGATGATAGACACTGGAGTTGTTAGGTTTTATGCTACCTGACTCTGAGGAGATTCCGATATATATCAGGAGTACAGATATTTAAATGGATAGATTATAGACACTGAAGTTGTTAGGTTTTATGTTACCTGACTCTAAGGAGGGTCCGGTATATATCAGGAGTATATATACATAAATGTATAGATTATAGACACTGGAGTTGTTAGGTTTTATGTTACCTGACTCTGAGGAGGGTCCGGTATATATCAGGAGTATATATACATAAATGTATAGATTATAGACACTGGAGTTGTTAGGTTTTATGTTACCTGACTCTGAGGAGAGTCCGATATATATCAGGAATATAGATATTTAAATGGATAGATTATAGACACTGAAGTTGTTAGGTTTTATGTTACCTGACTCTGAGGAGGGTCCGGTATATATCAGGAGTATATATACATAAATGTATAGATTATAGACACCGGATTTGTTAGGTTTTATGTTACCTGACTCTGAGGAGAGTCCGATATATATCAGGAGTATAGATATTTAAATGATTAGATTATAGACACTGGAGTTGTTAGGTTTTATGTTACCTGACTCTGAGGAGAGTCCGATATATATCAGGAGTATAGATATTTAAATGGATAGATTATAGAAACTGGAGTTGTTAGGTTTTATGTTACCTGACTCTGAGGAGGTTCCGGTATATATCAGGAGTATAGATATTTAAATGGATATATTATAGACACTGAAGTTGTTAGGTTTTATGTTACCTGACTCTGAGGAGAGTCCGGTATATATCAGGAGTATATATACATAAATGTATAGATTATAGACACTGGAGTTGTTAGGTTTTATGTAACATGACTCTGAGGAGAGTCCGATATATATCAGGAGTATAGATATTTAAATGGATAGATTATAGACACTGGAGTTGTTAGGTTTTATGTTACCTGACTCTGAGAAGGGTCCGGTATATATCAGGAGTATAGCTTTTTAAATGGATAGATTATAGACACTGAAGTTGTTAGGTTTTATGTTACCTGACTCTGAGGAGGGTCCGGTATATATCAGGAGTATAGATATTTAAATGGATAGATTATAGACACTGAAGTTGTTAGGTTTTATGTTACCTGACTCTGAGGAGAGTCCGATATATATCAGGAGTCTAGATATTTAAATGTATAAATTATAGAAACTGGAGTTGTTAGGTTATATGTTACCTGACTCTGAGGAGGGTCCGGTATATATCAGGAGTATATATACATAAATGTATAGATGATAGACACTGGAGTTGTTAGGGATATGTTACCTGACTCTGAGGAGGGTCCGGTATATATCAGGAGTATATATACATAAATGTATAGATGATAGACACTGGAGTTGTTAGGTTTTATGTTACCTGACTCTGAGGAGAGTCCGATATATATCAGGAGTACAGATATTTAAATGGATAGATTATAGACACTGAAGTTGTTAGGTTTTATGTTACCTGACTCTGAGGAGGGTCCGGTATATATCAGGAGTATATATACATAAATGTATAGATTATAGACACTGGAGTTGTTAGGTTTTATGTTACCTGACTCTGAGGAGATTCCGATATATATCAGGAGTATAGATATTTAAATGGATAGATTATAGACACTGAAGTTGTTAGGTTTTTTATGTAACCTGACTCTGAGGAGGGTCCGGTATATATCAGGAGTATAGATATTTAAATGGATAGATTATAGACACTGGAGTTGTTAGGTTTTATGTTACCTGACTCTGAGGAGATTCCGATATATATCAGGAGTATAGATATTTAAATGTATAGATTATAGACACTGGAGTTGTTAGGTTTTATGTTACCTGACTCTGAGGAGGGTCCGGTATATATCAGGAGTATAGATATTTAAATGGATAGATTATAGACACTGGAGTTGTTAGGTTTTATGTTACCTGACTCTGAGGAGATTCCGATATATATCAGGAGTATAGATATTTAAATGTATAGATTATAGACACTGGAGTTGTTAGGTTTTATGTTACCTGACTATGAGGAGATTCCGATATATATCAGGAGTATAGATATTTAAATTGATAGATTATAGACTCTGGAGTTGTTAGGTTTTATGTTACCTGACTCTGAGGAGGGTCCGGTATATATCAGGAGTATATATACATAAATGTATAGATTATAGACACTGGAGTTGTTAGGTTTTATGTTACCTGACTCTGAGGAGAGTCCGATATATATCAGGAGTATAGATATTTAAATGGATAGATTATAGACACTGGAGTTGTTAGGTTTTATGTTACCTGACTCTGAGGAGAGTCCGATATATATCAGGAGTATAGATATTTAAATGTATAGATTATAGACACTGGAGTTGTTAGGTTTTATGTTACTTGACTCTGAGGAGGGTCCGGTATATATCAGGAGTATATATACATAAATGTATAGATTATAGAAACTGGAGTTGTTAGGTTTTATGTTACCTGACTCTGAGGAGGTTCCGGTATATATCAGGAGTATAGATATTTAAATGGATAGATTATAGACACAGAAGTTGTTAGGTTTTATGTTACCTGACTCTGAGGAGGGTCCGATATATATCAGGAGTATATAATTATACATAAATGTATAGATTATAGTAACTGGAGTTGTTAGGTTTTATGTTACCTGACTCTGAGGAGGTTCCGGTATATATCAGGAGTATAGATATTTAAATGGATAGATTATAGACACTGGAGTTGTTAGGTTTTATGTTACCTGACTCTGAGGAGAGTCCGATATATATCAGGAGTACAGATATTTAAATGGATAGATTATAGACACTGAAGTTGTTAGGTTTTATGTAACCTGACTCTGAGGAGGGTCCGGTATATATCAGGAGTATAGATATTTAAATGGATAGATTATAGACACTGGAGTTTGTTAGGTTTTATGTTACCTGACTCTGAGGAGATTCCGATATATATCAGGAGTATAGATATATTTAAATTAGTATAGATTACACTGAGTTGTTAGTTTTATGTTACCTGACAATGAGGAGGGTAGGTATATATCAGGAGTATTAGATTATATTAAATGGATAGATTATAGACACTGGAGTGTTAGGTTGTATGTTACTGACTCTGAGGTGATTTGTATAAGTAGTTTAGATTAATTATAGATTTAGTAGATCAGGATGGTTAGTTGTGTTTATGATTCTGTTTGTTGTTAGTTTATGTGTTGAGTTGTTATGAGTTTGTATTGTAATGTTGTTGGTTATGGAGTATGTATAGTTCGAGTTAGTTATGAGTTTTATAATGATTGATTGTTAGGTTAGGTGTGGTTACTATTGCTAGGAAGTATTGTATGAAGTTTATGTATAGTGTGTTTAGGTTGTGTTGGTTTGTGTATATGTGCTGGTGTGGTGGTTGTTTGGTAGTAGTATAGGTATGTTAAGTGTTTGTAGATGGTGTTGTGTGGTTTTGTTGATGGTGTTGAGTATGTTAGGAGGTTGATGATTAATAGATATGTTGGAAGTGTTAGGTATTTATGTTACTGTTTGAGGTTGTGTGTCGTTATATCTGGGTGTGAGTATGTTAAGGATAGTGTGTGAAGTGTTAGTGATGTGTTGTTGTGGTTTTGTGTGTTGTTATAGTTGGGGAGGGTTGGTAAGTATAGTTGGTAGATTGTTGTAGTGTGTTTGGTTTATGTTTGGTGTTTGTGTTTTAGTTGGGGGTGTGGGTGGGTAAGTAGAGTTTGGAAGTGTGTTATGTGTTGTGTTTTGGTTGTTGTGTTATAGTGGGTGGGGTGGTAAGTAAGTTGAAAGGTGTTATTGATGTGTAATGTTGGTTGTTGTTTTATGTGAGGTGGGTGTGTTAAGTTTAGATTGGAGGTTGTGATGTTGTGTTTGTGGTATAGGGTTGTGGGTTGGGTGGTTAATAGAGTGGTGAATGTGTTTATGTGGTGTTTGTTGTTTGTGGTGTTGTAGGTATTATGAGAGTATTATTAGTAGTGTTTTTGAGTAGAGTTGTGTTAGTGTTGATTATGGTGTGTTGTTAGTATGTGTTGTGTAGTGAGTATAAACAAGATTATGTTATATTTTATAAGTTATAAGGATGATGTAGTATGAATGGGTTTGTGAGTGTAGAAGTTGTGTAATTAAGAAATTGATGTTATGTTTAATTTATTATGAATGGGAGTGTTGAGTTATGGGTGGTGTGTTAGAAGTGTTGTAATAAATGAAGATATGATGGTTATGTTTAAGTTATTAGAATGGAGTTTGAGTGTATGGGTTGTGAGTGTAGAAGTGTGTGTAAGTAAGGAAATTGAGTGTTATGTTTTAATTATTAATTGAGTGTTGATGAATGTGGTTGTGTGTAGAAGTGTGTGTGAGGTAAAGAAGATTGATGTTCATTTTTAAGTTATAGATGGGAGTGGTGAGTGAATGGGTTTGTGAGTGTAGAAGGTGTGTTAATTAAGAAGATTGATTTATGTTTAAGTTATATAATGGGAGTGTTGAGTGTAATGGTGTGTTTATAAGTGCAGGTTAAGATAAAGAACAATGATGTCTATGTTCTTAATTATTAGAATGATATTTTAGGTTATGTTTGTGAGTTAGTAAGTGTGTGATTGAGAAGATTGATGGTTATGTTTTAAGTTATTAGTAATGAGTGTTAGTGAATAGGTTTGTCAGTGTATAAGTTTGTTACTTAGAGAAGATTGATGTTATGTTTTAATTTATTAGAATGAGTTTAGTTATCTTGATTATTAAATCTGTGTATAACTAAAGAAGATTGATGTTATTTTAAGTTATTATAAATGTGGAGTGTTGAGTGAATGGTTGGTTTGTGAGTGTATAATGTGTTGAAGTTAGATAGATTGGATGTTATGTTTTAAGTTATTATAACTGGAGTCTCTGAGTTAATATGGTTTTGAGTGTAGAAGTGTTGTTGTTATGAGTAGATTGATGTTATGTTTTAATTATTAGAATGAGTTGTTGAATTATGTGTTGTGATTCTAGAAGTTAGTGTAAGTAAAACTAAGATGATGTTATGTTTATAATTAATTATATATGGAGTTTGATTATGGTTTTAGTTAGAAGTTAGTGATAGTAATACAGAATTGATGTAATTATCTAAATTAATTCTAAATGATCTGATATCTGAATTCTTTAGTGATTCTAGATCAGGTGTTACAGTAACATAAAACCTTCAGTGTCTATATCTATACATTTATATAGTATCTGATATATCGATATTAGCGACTCTCCTCAGAGTAAGTAACATAAACCTAACAAATCCAGTGTCTATAATCTATCCATTTAAATATCTATACTCCTGATATATACCGGAACCTCCTCAGAGTCAGGTAACATAAAACCTAACAACTCCAGTTACTATAATCTATACATTTATGTATAATTATATACTCCTGATATATATCGGACCCTCCTCAGAGTCAGGTAACATAAAACCTAACAACTTCTGTGTCTATAATCTATCCATTTAAATATCTATACTCCTGATATATACCGGAACCTCCTCAGAGTCAGGTAACATAAAACCTAACAACTCCAGTTTCTATAATCTATACATTTATGTATATATACTCCTGATATATACCGGACCCTCCTCAGAGTCAAGTAACATAAAACCTAACAACTCCAGTGTCTATAATCTATACATTTAAATATCTATACTCCTGATATATATCGGACTCTCCTCAGAGTCAGGTAACATAAAACCTAACAACTCCAGTGTCTATAATCTATCCATTTAAATATCTATACTCCTGATATATATCGGACTCTCCTCAGAGTCAGGTAACATAAAACCTAACAACTCCAGTGTCTATAATCTATACATTTATGTATATATACTCCTGATATATACCGGACCCTCCTCAGAGTCAGGTAACATAAAACCTAACAACTCCAGAGTCTATAATCTATCAATTTAAATATCTATACTCCTGATATATATCGGAATCTCCTCATAGTCAGGTAACATAAAACCTAACAACTCCAGTGTCTATAATCTATACATTTAAATATCTATACTCCTGATATATATCGGAATCTCCTCAGAGTCAGGTAACATAAAACCTAACAACTCCAGTGTCTATAATCTATCCATTTAAATATCTATACTCCTGATATATACCGGACCCTCCTCAGAGTCAGGTAACATAAAACCTAACAACTCCAGTGTCTATAATCTATACATTTAAATATCTATACTCCTGATATATATCGGAATCTCCTCAGAGTCAGGTAACATAAAACCTAACAACTCCAGTGTCTATAATCTATCCATTTAAATATCTATACTCCTGATATATACCGGACCCTCCTCAGAGTCAGGTTACATAAAACCTAACAACTTCAGTGTCTATAATCTATCCATTTAAATATCTATACTCCTGATATATATCGGAATCTCCTCAGAGTCAGGTAACATAAAACCTAACAACTCCAGTGTCTATAATCTATACATTTATGTATATATACTCCTGATATATACCGGACCCTCCTCAGAGTCAGGTAACATAAAACCTAACAACTTCAGTGTCTATAATCTATCCATTTAAATATCTGTACTCCTGATATATATCGGACTCTCCTCAGAGTCAGGTAACATAAAACCTAACAACTCCAGTGTCTATCATCTATACATTTATGTATATATACTCCTGATATATACCGGACCCTCCTCAGAGTCAGGTAACATATCCCTAACAACTCCAGTGTCTATCATCTATACATTTATGTATATATACTCCTGATATATACCGGACCCTCCTCAGAGTCAGGTAACATATAACCTAACAACTCCAGTTTCTATAATTTATACATTTAAATATCTAGACTCCTGATATATATCGGACTCTCCTCAGAGTCAGGTAACATAAAACCTAACAACTTCAGTGTCTATAATCTATCCATTTAAATATCTATACTCCTGATATATACCGGACCCTCCTCAGAGTCAGGTAACATAAAACCTAACAACTTCAGTGTCTATAATCTATCCATTTAAAAAGCTATACTCCTGATATATACCGGACCCTTCTCAGAGTCAGGTAACATAAAACCTAACAACTCCAGTGTCTATAATCTATCCATTTAAATATCTATACTCCTGATATATATCGGACTCTCCTCAGAGTCATGTTACATAAAACCTAACAACTCCAGTGTCTATAATCTATACATTTATGTATATATACTCCTGATATATACCGGACTCTCCTCAGAGTCAGGTAACATAAAACCTAACAACTTCAGTGTCTATAATATATCCATTTAAATATCTATACTCCTGATATATACCGGAACCTCCTCAGAGTCAGGTAACATAAAACCTAACAACTCCAGTTTCTATAATCTATCCATTTAAATATCTATACTCCTGATATATATCGGACTCTCCTCAGAGTCAGGTAACATAAAACCTAACAACTCCAGTGTCTATAATCTAATCATTTAAATATCTATACTCCTGATATATATCGGACTCTCCTCAGAGTCAGGTAACATAAAACCTAACAAATCCGGTGTCTATAATCTATACATTTATGTATATATACTCCTGATATATACCGGACCCTCCTCAGAGTCAGGTAACATAAAACCTAACAACTTCAGTGTCTATAATCTATCCATTTAAATATCTATATTCCTGATATATATCGGACTCTCCTCAGAGTCAGGTAACATAAAACCTAACAACTCCAGTGTCTATAATCTATACATTTATGTATATATACTCCTGATATATACCGGACCCTCCTCAGAGTCAGGTAACATAAAACCTAACAACTCCAGTGTCTATAATCTATACATTTATGTATATATACTCCTGATATATACCGGACCCTCCTTAGAGTCAGGTAACATAAAACCTAACAACTTCAGTGTCTATAATCTATCCATTTAAATATCTGTACTCCTGATATATATCGGAATCTCCTCAGAGTCAGGTAGCATAAAACCTAACAACTCCAGTGTCTATCATCTATACAATTGTGTATATACTCCTGATATATACCGGACCCTCCTCAGAGTCAGGTAACATAAAATCTAACAACTCCAGTGTCTATCATCTATACATTGATGTATATATACTCCTGATATATACCGGACCCTCCTCAGAGTCAGGTAACATAAAACCTAACAACTCCAGTTTCTATAATTTATACATTTAAATATCTATACTCCTGATATATATCGGACTCTCCTCAGAGTCAGGTAACATAAAACCTAACAACTCCAGTGTCTATCATCTATACATTTATGTATATATACTCCTGATATATAACGGACTCTCCTCAGAGTCAGGTAACATAAAACCTAACAACTCCAGTGTCTATCACTCCTGATATATACCGGAACCTCCTCAGAGTCAGGTTACATAAAACCTAACAACTCCAGTGTCTATAATCTATCCATTTAAATATCAATACTCCTGATATATATCGGACTCTCCTCAGAGTCAGGTAACATAAAACCTAACAACTCCAGTGTCTATCATCTATACATTTATGTATATATACTCCTGATATATACCGGACTCTCCTCAGAGTCAGGTAACATAAAACCTAACAACTTCAGTGTCTATAATCTATCCATTTAAATATCTATACTCCTGATATATACCGGAACCTCCTCAGAGTCAGGTAACATAAAACCTAACAACTCCAGTTTCTATAATCTATCCATTTAAATATCTATACTCCTGATATATATCGGACTCTCCTCAGAGTCAGGTAACATAAAACCTAACAACTCCAGTGTCTATAATCTATCCATTTAAATATCTATACTCCTGATATATATCGGACTCTCCTCAGAGTCAGGTAACATAAAACCTAACAAATCCGGTGTCTATAATCTATAAATTTATGTATATATACTCCTGATATATACCGGACCCTACTCAGAGTCAGGTAACATAAAACCTAACAACTTCAGTGTCTATAATCTATCCATTTAAATATCTATATTCCTGATATATATCGGACTCTCCTCAGAGTCAGGTAACATAAAACCTAACAACTCCAGTGTCTATAATCTATACATTTATGTATATATACTCCTGATATATACCGGACCCTCCTCAGAGTCAGGAAACATAAAACCTAACAACTCCAGTGTCTATAATCTATACATTTATGTATATATACTCCTGATATATACCGGACCCTCCTTAGAGTCAGGTAACATAAAACCTAACAACTTCAGTGTCTATAATCTATCCATTTAAATATCTGTACTCCTGATATATATCGGAATCTCCTCAGAGTCAGGTAACATAAAACCTAACAACTCCAGTGTCTATCATCTATACAGTTGTGTATATACTCCTGATATATACCGGACCCTCCTCAGAGTCAGGTAACATAAAATCTAACAACTCCAGTGTCTATCATCTATACATTGATGTATATATACTCCTGATATATACCGGACCCTCCTCAGAGTCAGGTAACATAAAACCTAACAACTCCAGTTTCTATAATTTATACATTTAAATATCTATACTCCTGATATATATCGGACTCTCCTCAGAGTCAGGTAACATAAAACCTAACAACTCCAGTGTCTATCATCTATACATTTATGTATATATACTCCTGATATATAACGGACTCTCCTCAGAGTCAGGTAACATAAAACCTAACAACTCCAGTGTCTATCACTCCTGATATATACCGGAACCTCCTCAGAGTCAGGTTACATAAAACCTAACAACTCCAGTGTCTATAATCTATCCATTTAAATATCAATACTCCTGATATATATCGGACTCTCCTCAGAGTCAGGTAACATAAAACCTAACAACTCCAGTGTCTATCATCTATACATTTATGTATATATACTCCTGATATATACCGGACTCTCCTCAGAGTCAGGTAACATAAAACCTAACAACTTCAGTGTCTATAATCTATCCATTTAAATATCTATACTCCTGATATATACCGGAACCTCCTCAGAGTCAGGTAACATAAAACCTAACAACTCCAGTGTCTATAATCTATACATTTATATATATATATACTCCTGATATATATCGGACTCTCCTCAGAGTCAGGTAACATAAAACCTAACAACTCCAGTGTCTATAATCTATACATTTATGTATATAATTATACTCCTGATATATATCGGACTCTCCTCAGAGTCAGGTAACATAAAACCTAACAACTTCAGTGTCTATAATCTATTCATTTAAATATCTATACTCCTGATATATACCGGACCCTCCTCAGAGTCAGGTAACATAAAACCTAACAACTTCAGTGTCTATAATCTGTCAATTTAAATATCTATATTCCTGATATATATCGGACTCTCCTCAGAGTCAGGTAACATTAAACCTAACAACTCCAGTTTCTATAATCTATACATTTATGTATATATACTCCTGATATATACCGGACCCTCCTCAAAGTCAGGTAACATAAAACCTAACAGCTCCAGTGTCTATAATCTATACATTTAAATATCTATACTCCTGATATATATCGGACTCTCCTCAGAGTCAGATAACATAAAACCTAACAACTCCAGTGTCTATCATCTATCCATTTAAATATCTATACTCCTGATATATACCGGACTCTCCTCAGAGTCAGGTAACATAAAACCTAACAACTCCAGTGTCTATAATCTATACATTTATTTATATATACTCCTGATATATACCGGACCCTCCTCAGAGTCAGGTTACATAAAACCTAACAACTTCAGTGTCTATAATCTATCCATTTAAATATCTGTACTCCTGATATATATCGGAATCTCCTCAGAGTCAGGTAGCATAAAACCTAACAACTCCAGTGTCTATCATCTATACAATTGTGTATATACTCCTGATATATACCGGACCCTCCTCAGAGTCAGGTAACATAAAATCTAACAACTCCAGTGTCTATCATCTATACATTGATGTATATATACTCCTGATATATACCGGACCCTCCTCAGAGTCAGGTAACATAAAACCTAACAACTCCAGTTTCTATAATTTATACATTTAAATATCTATACTCCTGATATATATCGGACTCTCCTCAGAGTCAGGTAACATAAAACCTAACAACTCAACAACTCCAGTGTCTATCATCTATACATTTATGTATATATACTCCTGATATATAACGGACTCTCCTCAGAGTCAGGTAACATAAAACCTAACAACTCCAGTGTCTATCACTCCTGATATATACCGGAACCTCCTCAGAGTCAGGTTACATAAAACCTAACAACTCCAGTGTCTATAATCTATCCATTTAAATATCAATACTCCTGATATATATCGGACTCTCCTCAGAGTCAGGTAACATAAAACCTAACAACTCCAGTGTCTATCATCTATACATTTATGTATATATACTCCTGATATATACCGGACTCTCCTCAGAGTCAGGTAACATAAAACCTAACAACTTCAGTGTCTATAATCTATCCATTTAAATATCTATACTCCTGATATATACCGGAACCTCCTCAGAGTCAGGTAACATAAAACCTAACAACTCCAGTTTCTATAATCTATCCATTTAAATATCTATACTCCTGATATATATCGGACTCTCCTCAGAGTCAGGTAACATAAAACCTAACAACTCCAGTGTCTATAATCTATCCATTTAAATATCTATACTCCTGATATATATCGGACTCTCCTCAGAGTCAGGTAACATAAAACCTAACAAATCCGGTGTCTATAATCTATAAATTTATGTATATATACTCCTGATATATACCGGACCCTCCTCAGAGTCAGGTAACATAAAACCTAACAACTTCAGTGTCTATAATCTATCCATTTAAATATCTATATTCCTGATATATATCGGACTCTCCTCAGAGTCAGGTAACATAAAACCTAACAACTCCAGTGTCTATAATCTATACATTTATGTATATATACTCCTGATATATACCGGACCCTCCTCAGAGTCAGGTAACATAAAACCTAACAACTCCAGTGTCTATAATCTATACATTTATGTATATATACTCCTGATATATACCGGACCCTCCTTAGAGTCAGGTAACATAAAACCTAACAACTTCAGTGTCTATAATCTATCCATTTAAATATCTGTACTCCTGATATATATCGGAATCTCCTCAGAGTCAGGTAACATAAAACCTAACAACTCCAGTGTCTATCATCTATACAATTGTGTATATACTCCTGATATATACCGGACCCTCCTCAGAGTCAGGTAACATAAAACCTAACAACTCCAGTTTCTATAATTTATACATTTAAATATCTATACTCCTGATATATATCGGACTCTCCTCAGAGTCAGGTAACATAAAACCTAACAACTCCAGTGTCTATCATCTATACATTTATGTATATATACTCCTGATATATAACGGACTCTCCTCAGAGTCAGGTAACATAAAACCTAACAATTCCAGTGTGTATCACTCCTGATATATACCGGAACCTCCTCAGAGTCAGGTTACATAAAACCTAACAACTCCAGTGTCTATAATCTATCCATTTAAATATCAATACTCCTGATATATATCGGACTCTCCTCAGAGTCAGGTAACATAAAACCTAACAACTCCAGTGTCTATCATCTATACATTTATGTATATATACTCCTGATATATACCGGACTCTCCTCAGAGTCAGGTAACATAAAACCTAACAACTTCAGTGTCTATAATCTATCCATTTAAATATCTATACTCCTGATATATACCGGAACCTCCTCAGAGTCAGGTAACATAAAACCTAACAACTCCAGTGTCTATAATCTATACATTTATATATATATATACTCCTGATATATATCGGACTCTCCTCAGAGTCAGGTAACATAAAACCTAACAACTCCAGTGTCTATAATCTATACATTTATGTATATAATTATACTCCTGATATATATCGGACTCTCCTCAGAGTCAGGTTACATAAAACCTAACAACTTCAGTGTCTATAATCTATCCATTTAAATATCTATACTCCTGATATATACCGGACCCTCCTCAGAGTCAGGTAACATAAACCCTAACAACTCCAGTGTCTATAATCTATACATTTAAATATCTATACTCCTGATATATACCGGACCCTCCTCAGAGTCAGGTAACATAAAACCTAACAACTTCAGTGTCTATAATCTGTCAATTTAAATATCTATATTCCTGATATATATCGGACTCTCCTCAGAGTCAGGTAACATTAAACCTAACAACTCCAGTTTCTATAATCTATACATTTATGTATATATACTCCTGATATATACCGGACCCTCCTCAAAGTCAGGTAACATAAAACCTAACAGCTCCAGTGTCTATAATCTATACATTTAAATATCTATACTCCTGATATATATCGGACTCTCCTCAGAGTCAGATAACATAAAACCTAACAACTCCAGTGTCTATCATCTATCCATTTAAATATCTATACTCCTGATATATACCGGACTCTCCTCAGAGTCAGGTAACATAAAACCTAACAACTCCAGTGTCTATAATCTATACATTTATTTATATATACTCCTGATATATACCGGACCCTCCTCAGAGTCAGGTTACATAAAACCTAACAACTCCAGTGTCTATAATCTATCGATTTAAATATCTATACTCCTGATATATATCGGAATCTCCTCAGAGTCAGGTAACATAAAACCTAACAACTCCAGGGTCTATAATCTATACATTTATGTATATATACTCCTGATATATACCGGACCCTCCTCAGAGTCAGGTAACATAAAACCTAACAACTCCAGTGTCTATAATCTATACATTTATGTATATATACTCCTGATATATACCGGACCCTCCTCAGAGTCAGGTAACATAAAACCTAACAACTTCAGTGTCTATAATCTATCCATTTAAATATCTATACTCCTGATATATATCGGACTCTCCTCAGAGTCAGGTAACATAAAACCTAACAACTACAGTGTCTATCATCTATACATTTATGTATATATACTCCTGATATATACCGGACCCTCCTCAGAGTCAGGTAACATAAAACCTAACAACTCCAGTTTCTATAATTTATACATTTAAACATCTATACTCCTGATATATACCGGACCCTCCTCAGAGTCAGGTAACATAAAACCTAACAACACCAGTGTCTATAATCTATACATTTATGTATATATACTCCTGATATATACCGGACCCTCCTCAGAGTCAGGTAACATAAAACCTAACAACTCCAGTGCCTATAATCTATACATTTAAATATCTATACTCCTGATATATATCGGACTCTCCTCAGAGTCAGGTAACATAAAACCTAACAACTCCAGTGTCTATAATTTATACATTTATGTATATATACTCCTGATATATATCGGACTCTCCTCAGAGTCAGGTAACATAAAACCTAACAACTCCAGTGTCTATAATCTATCCATTTATGTATATATACTCCTGATATATACCGGACCCTCCTCAGAGTCAGGTAACATAAAACCTAACAACTCCAGCGTCTATAATCTATACATCTATGTATATATACTCCTGATATATATCGGACTCTCCTCAGAGTCAGGTAACATAAAACCTAACAACTCCAGTTTCTATAATTTATACATTTAAATATCTATACTCCTGATATATATTGGACTCTCCTCAGAGTCAGGTAACATAAAACCTAACAACTCCAGTTTCTATAATTTATACATTTAAATATCTATACTCCTGATATATACCGGACCCTCCTCAGAGTCAGGTAACATAAAACCTAAAAACTCCAGTGTCTATAATCTATACATTTATGTATATATACTCCTGATATATACCGGACCCTCCTCAGAGTCAGGTTATATAAAACCTAACATCTCCAGTTTCTATAATCTATCCATTTATGTATATATACTCCTGATATATACCGGACCCTCCTCAGAGTCAGGTTACATAAAACCTAACAACTTCAGTGTCTATAATATATCCATTTATGTATATATACTCCTGATATATATCGGACTCTCCTCAGATTCAGGTAACATAAAACCTAACAACTCCAGTGTCTATAATCTATCCATTTAAATATCTATACTCCTCATATATATCGGACTCTCCTCAGAGTCAGGTAACATAAAACCTAACAACTCCAGTGTCTATAATTTATACATTTAAATATCTATACTCCTGATATATATCGGACTCTCCTCAGAGTCAGGTTATATAAAACCTAACAACTCCAGTGTCTATAATCTATACATTTATGTATAATTATATACTCCTGATATATATCGGACTCTCCTCAGAGTCAGGTTATATAAAACCTAACATCTCCAGTTTTTATAATCTATCCATTTATGTATATATACTCCTGATATATATCGGACTCTCCTCAGAGTCAGGTAACATAAAACCTAACAACTCCAGTGTCTATAATCTATCCATTTAAATATCTATACTCCTGATATATATCGGACTCTCCTCAGAGTCAGGTAACATAAAACCTAACAACTCCAGTGTCTATAATTTATACATTTAAATATCTATACTCCTGATATATATCGGACTCTCCTCAGAGTCAGGTTATATAAAACCTAACAACTCCAGTGTCTATAATCTATCCATTTAAATATCTATACTCCTGATATATATCGGACTCTCCTCAGAGTCAGGTTATATAAAACCTAACAACTCCAGTGTCTATAATTTATAAATTTAAATATCTATACTCCTGATATATATCGGACTCTCCTCAGAGTCAGGTAACATAAAACCTAACAACTCCAGTGTCTATAATTTATACATTTAAATATCTATACTCCTGATATATATCGGACACTCCTCAGAGTCAGGTAACATAAAACCTCACAACTCCAGTGTCTATAATCTATACATTTATGTATAATTATATACTCCTGATATATATCGGACTCTCCTCAGAGTCATGTTACATAAAACCTAACAACTCCAGTGTCTATAATCTATCCATTTATATATATATACTCCTGATATATACCGGACCCTCCTCAGAGTCAGGTTACATAAAACCTAACAACTCCAGTGTCTATAATTTATACATTTAAATATCTATACTCCTGATATATATCGGACTCTCCTCGGAGTCAGGTAACATAAAACCTAACAACTCCAGTGTCTATAATCTATCCATTTAAATATCTATACTCCTGATATATATCGGACTCTCCTCAGAGTCATGTAACATAAAACCTAACAACTCCAGTGTCTATAATTTATACATTTAAATATCTATACTCCTGATATATATCGGACTCTCCTCAGAGTCAGGTTATATAAAACCTAACAACTCCAGTGTCTATAATCTATCCTTTAAATATCTATACTCCTGATATATATCGGACTCTCCTCAGAGTCAGGTTATATAAAACCTAACAACTCCAGTGTCTATAATCGATACATTTAAATATCTATACTCCTGATATATATCGGACTCTCCTCAGAGTCAGGTAACATAAAACCTAACAACTCCAGTGTCTATAATTTATACATTTAAATATCTATACTCCTGATATATATCGGACCCTCCTCAGAGTCAGGTAACATAAAACCTCACAACTCCAGTGTCTATAATCTATACATTTATGTATAATTATATACTCCTGATATATATCGGACTCTCCTCAGAGTCATGTTACATAAAACCTAACAACTCCAGTGTCTATAATCTATCCATTTATGTATATATACTCCTGATATATACCGGACCCTCCTCAGAGTCAGGTTACATAAAACCTAACAACTCCAGAGTCTATAATTTATACATTTAAATATCTATACTCCTGATATATATCGGACTCTCCTCAGAGTCAGGTAACATAAAACCTAACAACTCCAGTGTCTATAATCTATCCATTTAAATATCTATACTCCTGATATATATCGGAATCTCCTCAGAGTCAGGTAACATAAAACCTAACAACTCCAGTGCCTATAATCTATCCATTTAAATATATATACTCCTGATATATATCGGACTCTCCTCAGAGTCAGGTAACATAAAACCTAACAACTCCAGTGTCTATAATCTATACATTTATGTATATATACTCCTGATATATACCGGACTCTCCTGAGAGTCAGGTTACATAAAACCTAACAACTCCAGTTTCTATAATCTATCCATTTAAATATCTATACTCCTGATATATATCGGACTCTCCTCAGAGTCAGGTAACATAAAACCTAACAACTCCAGTGTCTATAATCTATACATTTATGTATATATACTCCTGATATATACCGGACTCTCCTCAGAGTCAGGTTACATAAAACCTAACAACTCCAGTGTCTATAATCTATCCATTTAAATATCTATACTCCTGATATATATCGGACTCTCCTCAGAGTCAGGTAACATAAAACCTAACAACTTCAGTTTCTATAATCTATCCATTTAAATATCTATACTCCTGATATATATCCAATATATATATAGGGAGTATATATGCGTGCATTTATAGATTATAGTTTATTTCTTTATTTAAGCCAAATGTGATTATAGAAATTTGAACATTTTAACATAATATACATAGCTATACATAGTTGTCACTAGTGAGATGAGGAAGAACCTAATGTATTTATATAGCAGGTTATATAGTATGTAACAAACTACATGAATATTAGTGTTTCTCTCTTTCCGTCACATGAAACAACTCATTCATTTACTTAGGTCTCTTATCCATTCAGGCTTAGTCAACTAATATACACATACAGACATGTTAATGCAATGTATGTATGCCCGTTGACTTAGTGATATATATATATGTATATCCATACGCGAGAGCGCGTGCGTGATGTATTTTTTAAATATATACTCGTACATAGTATTGAATTAATCAATGCAATCTCCGTTTGAAAATCGGCTTGCCGCCAGCTGCTATGCCCATCCTACTGTATGTGGTATAATAATTATTTAAAGAGGAACATCCCTTTTTTTAAACGTAAGATCTACCCGAAATGATTGTACTATTAATAATATATCAACAATAACATATTTTTGGCGGGAGTTATTGCCCTTTAAATGTTTTAATAAACTTCTCCAGACTAGTTCTCCTGAACCCCTGGCAGATTTCAACGAAACTTGGCAAGGATGATCAGTATCAAGCCTAGTTGTGCATATCGTCGCCGTGTTCCAGCTGAATGAATTTTGGCGGAGTTATGGCCCGTTAAAGGTTTTAATACACAACCGTTGTCCAGACTAGTCTCTTCTGAACTCAGTTTCGATAAATCTTCTTGACCCACTCTGCTGAAAACGGTACAATTATTATTTAAAGACGTTATAATGTTATTTTTTATATAGAAATAACTTCCCAATAATGATTATACTATTAAGATAATAATAATAATAATAATAAGACCAGAGACGTAATAAACTTAAATCACTGGACTGACATGTGTGTATTAGTCTTTAAATCATCAAAACAATCTCCGTTTCGGTAATTCATATCTCAGTTTCGGTCCGTTCCGTTAAATCAACTCCATTCCGGTAAATCGTGTAGCGTTAGCTCCTTCCATCAATTAGGTACCGCCTCTGACTTTGAGGAGGGTCCGATTATCTGACCGTGAGGAGAGTCAACGAACGTTTACCCCCATAAACTACCGTAAATGATCCAATACTTTTCAAAAGGATGGATTGGTATGTTTACTTTACGCCTGCATGATACCATAGGAGCTCGCTTGCGCTCGCTATTAAGACTAGGGCAGATTCCCGGATCCCAACGTATCACTCCCCTCTCTCTAAAGGTTGGTTCATCAACATTAAAATTTGAGGTAAATACTCATATTAAGACGAATGAGGGACAGTTTAAGGCAGTACATAGAACCATGTATGGTCATAGCCGCAAGTACCCCGCCATTGGCAATACACTTTCGATATGTTTTAGGTAACTGTCATTCCATTTGCTTTAATTCTGCGGTAACAAAAATAGGAAGGATACTTACTAAAAGTCCCAAACCTAGGATATGATTAACATAAACTGCGAAGAATATGTTAAAAATGTGCTATTGTAACAATTGTACCAATTCTAACAAATAGTTGACATGGTTTGTAATTAGTACAGTAGTCAAAGTATTACCCTCAAGCTTCTTCTTCTTCTTCTTTGTTTTTATTTTCAGTACTGATACAAAACTGGGCCCGGTTTTATGAAACAACTTACGACAATTCTGATTTACAAATCACATATGAACGTGATTTCATTTCATTTTCTTTTACATTAGATATGTCTGCACCTAATGCACACATACTTGTCTACATTGAATTAGGTGCAAAAATGTGAACAGTTTTACAATTTTATATTTATCGTAAGATGTTTAATAAAACGGGGTTCTGCAGATGCATGTAATAGTTTTCAATTTCATTTGCAAAACCCTTCATTGTAATTTATATGGAAGGGGTAATTCAAACAGGTGTTGAAAATTATAAAAATTGCTATTAAAAAGCATTAAAATACAATATAAATGTTAAATTGTTTATTTATGTGTAATACATAATCCAAATGTCAATCGTAATAAGTATTGAAATAACGCTGACGCCTAAAAATGGTCTAACGTTATAAAAAGCCGAAACACATTTCATCTAGAGTCTTTTGGACTGTTTATGTCTTTTGTATAATATATGTATATATATGCAAGCAAATGCATCAATGCATGAATTGTTTTGACAGATTTTCGGAAATTATATTCTATGCAACATAGTACATAATTTCCGAAAATCTATCAAAACAATCCATAAATCATAACATAATATTTAAATCTTCGAAGAAAGGTTGTGAAGTACTGATTCTTACAATTTTGTACATATGTATAGATAATGAATAAAATAAATGCATAATAAATGTGTCAATAGAGGATGGATTAATTTGACTTCCAATTTAAAATCATAATAGCGATTTTAGGCAAAAAGCAGTGCCAAAACAAAGCTTATTTATTCTGTATTAAACTAAAATGAATTATACTAATTTTAAAAGTACCTTAATAATTTTCAAAACACATAATGTGCAAAAATAAACATCGAAATGTTAATGTCAGGACAACAACGATACACATATTACTCTTCGAATTAAACTGTATAAGCTACCTGTTCCAGCTTGCTATTATGGAAAAATGTCGTCTACATACATTGCTCTGTTCCAAAAGTTATGACAAAATTTGCCATCTGAGTTAGTAGCAATATCGAACATTTTGGATCCTGGTTCAAGGCCTATTAATGATAATACCTAGTGAAATGTAGTGGAGCATCATACACACGGACGCACGTACGCACGCACGCACGCATGCACAAACACACACACACACACACACACACACAATTTACAGTTTATGAGCTATGTATAACTTGTTTATATAATATATATTTCGGTTATCTAATGTTACATGTTGAACTATAGACACCCTGAGTACGAGGTTAGATTTGGGAACGTTCCACTATTAAAAACTTGAAATCGATCAACCAAAATACCTGCCATAGTTAATGACATTCATATAGCATTACTGATGTTGATACTTCATAGTTAAATCTGTAAATAAGCGTGATCCCATATGCATGGTATTAAGGGTTATGTCCCCTTTTGTATAATCCCACTGAGATTGCATTTGAAAACGATAACACTTAGAACTCTAATACTCTTGAATATTTTTACATGAAACTTCCTCAGTTTATTATGATTATACATTTATCTAGACAGTGCTATAGTGAATAATAAATACAAACTTAAAGTGTATATTGATCCATATCTGGCAACAGTTGTGCAGCTATACAATTCTGATTTACCTCATTTCCCGTGCAGTCACGTAGTGGTAAAAGTAGTATCTACGTCATGGAAATAATACTTATTTTTACATACAACTTAGTAGCGGATTTAAATATATGTTTCTCTCCGGGACTATCAAGAAATGTTCATGTGATGGTTAAGAGTTAAATTTGTTAATAGATAATACTACAAAAAGGGTGGCCATTCATCTTTAAATTGTAGCTGTCAAGTTTGTTTATCCGGGATAATTGCTTTTATTGTATTCTTTAAACTAGATCACAAAGAAATTGATACAGTAGTATAAAGAATGATATTAAATGTGTCCTGATACGCATTCATTTAACCCTTTTCGCACAGAGTTGACTATATTTGACTATGCTGACGTATGTGCGTGTGTAGTTGTCCGTTACTGGTCAACAATTTACATTTCAGGATAGTTAATTTTGTTTTTTACAACACCTTTTAAATGATGACATGAAATATGTATACAAATTTAAATGAATGCTATTCTTGAACATACATGTTATGTTTTCAGTTGAAAGTAGCACATTGGTCTAGTGGTCTTCCGGTTCGGCCACGGCTACTGAGTTTGAATTTCCAAATAGTTATCGAACATGTCAAACTGACCAGTAAGATGGAACGAATGGACTGACAAGAATATTTTGCTAAGATCTTTAGTCTTTCCGATTAAATGGATGCATTCAAACTGCCTTATACCCTATATATATTCAGGACTTTTAGGCGCGTTTTACCAAACAGCATGAGTGTCATAAAAATTCAACCGTTTAATATATTTTGATCAAATAAAGTTATCAGACATGGTCTTTTGTGTACCAAACCAAAACAAAAAGTAGTTCGGGGTTCTGACTGCAAAATCACTCATGCATAAAATTGTTCATTTTTTATGATTATAAGTGGATTAATGAAGAAAACTGGACGTGTAAGCATATATTTTAGGAAACAATACAAAATAAATCTGTTTTGAATTTCAAAATGTTAACATCATTTATTGTGTTCACTGTCAGTTTCAAGTATTCACAGAAAATTCTAAGCTGATTGAACCAGTAATAGCAATATTAAGAAAAAACATAAAAATCATCCTTTAGGTCATAGACCCCTATTGCATTTTCCATAGACTTACTGTTTAATTTTTTCAGATCTGACATGCAAACAAACCCCCCATAATTACTGTTGCTTACCCTACTGCACAGATGAAGCTTAGATACAAGTAAATTGGAACTTCGTGTTAGGGGTTGACCTATCTTAAGTGCCAGTTCTAAACGTCCGAAACTCATGACCCTACAATTTGAGGGAATCCCCAAATAAATTTATGAAAATCACCCCCTTTCTTTTTATTCTGCTATATCACAGAGCTAAATCATACAAATGAAAGCTATGTTAAATAATAATCAGAAATAAATAAAACAAATTAAAAGTTAACCTGATTGAATTTCGCATCTAATCAAAATAAGGCTTACGTATGCATTAGTCATTGGGGTTCCCATATACTTTTTCCGCCAATCAGACCGGTTTTTGCAATAGGGTACTGTAACCATCAGCTAGTTTAGTTGACATACATGCTGTGTGTAGCAGTGGTAATTTGATAGGCCCCTCCTACAAATATTTAATACCCCGGCAGTAAATGTTGTGGCTAGGGGGCATTATATGTGTTGCACCTATATTACCTCCCATTAACAGACTCAATAAAACAGAGCCTGCCACATGTCTGCCATATATGTGTGTGTTATATGTGTGTGTTGCTTCGATAGGCTCCGCTTTTCAGTATGTATTGGGTAATACTAATTGAGATATGGTATTCCTTTGATAACAATGATGTTGCTTGAGCAAAACAATTTCCTTTGATACATATGGTGTTCCTTGAGTAAATATGGTCTTCCTTGGATAACTATTTGATTTTTGGATAAATGTGGTGTTCCTTGGATACATATGGTGGTTCTTTCGACAGGTATGGTGTTTTTTTTACCAATATAACGGTCCTCGGACAAATATGATGTTCATATGACTAGAATGTAATGTCACTCTCAAACTGACCTCGAGTGTTTCTAAGACTATAATGAAGTGTGTTTTTGTATTTCTTGGACTAACATGCAGGGTGTTTCTATAACCAAACTTAGGTGTTCTTTAAACTAGACTGTTGTATTCCTTGGAATAGAATAATGTATGCATTGCATTAGATTCGGAAATTTCGTGGACTAGACGTTTGTTTTCATTTAATACGATGGACTACATGTCGAAGATTTTTAATTTGATATTCCTTGAAATGTAATGGATAGAGTATTCAGCTAGATTGTATTCATCCGAAGAATATTTTACCAGTACCAGTTTAAATATGTTGGCAATTACTGAATGTGATTTATAATGAGGGATTTATAATGAGGGATTTATATTGAAAGATTTATATTGAGTGTATATTTAATATTGAGTTTAATTTACGGGGTTTTGTCACCAACGCAAAAATCATAATGTTAGTGGGGTCGAGTGGATATGATTCATATAAACGTTAATAAATAGTACATGCACGTATATGAACGATGCGCTGATTATAATTGGTAACATTTACAGTAGCATCTACATACCGGTCAAAGATGACTGAACGTTACATGTTGATGAAGATACACACAGTTTGCAGTTAACGATAACTACTATACTGAAGGGATAAAGAAACGCAGGGTAAACTTTGAAGATGATTCTAGGTAAGATGTCGAGTATAATGTTCAATATTTTTAAGTAAGAATGAAGATTAATACATTCCTTCGTCAGCTGCTATAAAGCAGCACCGTTGTGTTTCAGTATAGGCGATAATAACGCCTGAATAGACGTATACGCACTACTGCACAATTTAAATTGTGTGTTGTTGTGTAATCAAAAGTGTGGTCTCGGCTGTTACCGTGGCCTTTATATAATTGTCTATTTACTTCCAATGTTTAAATGTATACATTTGAAACAATTTCCAATATTTGTTTATATCAGAAATTTTAGAGGTTGACATTCAGTAATCGATTTATGTTAATTGCAACTGAAAGCTATTTCAGTCACCCAATATACAGTACAACAGTAGTTTTTTGTATTAGTAGCTACGAGTTATTGACATGTATTGTCATGTGTCCTGAGCTATTTATTACATTTATTATGTTTGTTGCACCTTGAGATATATGTGCGATGTGTATTTGTGGTTTTTAGGTATCGTTTTTGGTAATAGAGCCACTTTATTCATAGAGTCAAAAACGAGTTTTTGACTTATATTTTAGCAAATGCGTGTTTGATTTCCGCTTTAATTTTGCTTTAAGTATATTGCTTTAAGTATATTGCGTGTTTGGTTACCGCTTTAATATACTTTTTATTCGCAAGCATTTACGAGTTTGGTTACCGTTTAAAGTGTTTGTATAACTGATTTCAATTTCACCAAGGGTTAATTGATTTTCAGTGTGTAGTCGAGTGAACTCATCATCATCATCATCACAACATAATCATCGTCATCGTGATCGTCATCATCATCTTCATCATCGTCATCGCTATTATCATCGTCATCCTCCTCATTCTCATCATCTTTATCATCATCCTTTTCATCCGTATCCTCTGCTTCCTTCTCGTCATCATCATCACACTCACAATCGTTGTCATCTTCTCGCCATCCTCAATCTTAATACTGTCATCATTCTCATCATCATCATCATCATCAGCAGCAGCAACAGAGCATCTGCATTATCATTATAGAATCATCATCACACGTACATCATCAAAATCATCATCATCATCATTACCATCATCATCATCCTTGTGGTCTCACACCTCAATTAAATTTTCCATAGGGTTACTGTACAGCCTTTTCCAACATCTGAGCTTCAAAGCAGGCCAGCAGACATTGTTGTTGGTTTAATATCGTCAGTATAGCCAAGACCAGTAATTTAAAACAAAAAAATACATAAGTTAGCCATGATGGATTTTTTTCTCGCTCATGTTTATGTGACCCCTATGGAAAATACACAATTCATACACTAGCCGGCTGAATATGTGGTGATTAGGTCAAACACTTCTGAAATTTGAATGAAACCTCATATCAACATGGGAATTTCTGTATCATCTGTCTTTCACGCTGCAGATGTATGCTAAAGCAAAGAAAACCATATTTTTCAAATTAAACATTGCCTAAAATTGAGAAAAAATAGAATTATTTTCTGTTTTCCTTTTGTCTCTAGGTCCGTGAGCTTTCAGGGGAGATACTAGAGGTGTGAGACCTTGTCGCCGTCGACGATGTCGTTCTCATTACCACCATCATCGTCGACATCGTCATCGCCATCGTCAACATCATTATCGTCATCGCCATTGTCATCGTGTCATTGTCATTATCATAATCATCGTTGTCGTCATCCTTATTCTCATCGTCATCCTCCTTCTCATCCTTTTCCTCCTTTTCCTCTGTTACCTCCTCGTCATCATCATCATCATCACACTCACCATTGGAGCTAGATGAACAACTGGGCATTGGGTTATTTATTAGGTGCAGATGTTCCTTACTTGGGTATTGTGTTCTTTGTTAGGTTCTAGATTTTCCTTACTTGGGCATTGAGGTCTTTATTATGAGCTAGATGTTCCGTACTTCGGCATCGAGTTCTTTGTTAGGTGCTAGATATTCCATACTTGAGCACTGAGTTATTTATTAGGTGCTACATGTTGCTTACTTGGACATTTAGTACTTTATTAGGTGCTAACGAGTATGTTCCTTAATGGGGCCTTGAGTTCTTTGTTAGGTTCTAGATGTTCTGTAGAATTCCTATCTTAAACAAATAATAATCAACTAAATAAAGATGAATAGGAATCACCGGTGTGTTTTTTTCACTGACGAAGGGCTATTCAAGTTTGACCAGGTTGGAAAGTGAGAAGTCAATGTTCATTTATTTTATTATATTTTTATTGAAAAAAGTGGACCGGTCGCGTTCGGGAAAACAAACATAATGTTACAGTCTTAACAGCTATTAAACGACTACCCGAATTCCGATCAAATATTGTGTCGAGATATATATTGTATGCTAATTAATTAGAACCAGAACGGACCTCCCGCTAATCTCAAATCAAATTGTTTGCTAAAATATTTATGCTGATTACCATGGAGCAGTGAAAAAAAATTTCCCACTAATCTCGAACCCATTTTTTCCCCAAAATGTCTATGCTAATTACCTTGGAACCTGCCGAACACCCCAATCCCCACCCCTACTCCCCAAAACACATAGGGTTACTGTACAGCCTTTTCCAACATCTGAGCTTCAAAGCTGACCAGCAGACATTGTTGTTGGTTTAATATCTTCAGTATAGAACATTTCTGAAATTTTAATGAAACCTCATATCAACATGGGATTTCTGTAGCATCTGTCTTTCACACTACAGATGTATGCTAAAGCAAGGCAAAACATATTTTTCAAATTAAAAATTGCCTATAATTGAGAAAAAAATATAATTATTTTCTGTTTTTCTTTTGTCTCTAGGTCCGTGAGCTTTCGGTGGAGATAATAGAGGTGTGAGATCTGAAGTAAGTTGTAATAAATATACAAGACATTCCGAAAGCTAACACTTTATGCAGTACAGTCGAACAGGAAATCTAGTTTTCACATGACAGTAAACATTAAAACAAAGAACAGTTGCAATGATAATAAGAATAAAGACATGTGACATCACAAAGACAAACGGGTTCACAATAAGGGTACCGACTTGGGACGGTTAGAGGCAAGAAGGTTGCTCGGGGTTTAAACCAGGTTTTAGGATTCACCAAACCTCACTCTTACTCTATTGTCATAACAATAAAATGGGACAATGTAAATAAAAAGTCCTCGCCAGGCTATACTCTCCGACAAACTAGGCAGCATTAATAGGCAATACAAAAACAACTACTACCACTACTACTACTACTACTACTACTAAATGCTAATAATAATAATAATAATTCATCTCAAATTTCGTCAATTGAAGGTCAAGTGCACATCCTTGTCAACAAATTTCAAAATCGCGTTACAATAAACCATAAGAATGTGAAAAAAACGACATTAACAATTGTGAACACTGTAGCTGTAATGTTTATTTTGATGCAATTGCCTCGTTTAATCTTGACCTCTGGACCCAGGCGTTAGACCTTGGATGTGGAACATCCCAGGTAGGAGGAATTTAGGTTACTAGTATACAATATAAAACAAAGCATACTGACCACATATAAGTAAGTCCCCACCCACGAGGAGGAACATCAAACCGCAAAACCGGTTCTGTGTTATATGCGTATATAGTTACTTACAGCATGTAAAACACTAATTAAATGAAAATCTTGGGGTTAATGTTCATTTTAGCGACGAGCGCATCAGATGACGCACTGACGGACGGACGGGACCGACCGCAGTATATCCGTTTTTCCTTTGAACAGTGCAGATATAATAATACCAATGCAAACACTCCCCACTCTGAGCCTGACTAAAAACCCCTTATGTGAGCCTCAATGAAACCTATTAGTTCGTGACTTTAGTTGAGCGCGGTTACCCGTTTAACAATGACAATCCTTCAAAACTAAAAAAGTGGTGGATACTGTTATCACGGATACATTGTTAAGAAAACATAACATGTGAGTACGAGTTTGTTATTTTATAGTTTATATTACAATCTTTTCATTACAATATATATAGTATAGGTAAAGGAAAGAATAGAGTTTCGACTGTTTATGAAGAATTTACTTAGGTATAGTTCATAAACTACACATCTAAGAACGGCGAGGTATGCACCGTCTTAAAGAGGTACATACTATAAACGTCCACGTGTTCAAAAAGCACCCCAGACGTCAAATAAATGAGACTACTTTAGGTAAGCCAATGTTGCAGACACAAATAATAATGTGTAACTGACTCGATCGCTGAGGAAATTTACGCACGGAATAGTGAAAAGATATTTAAAAAATCCGCAAAAATGAGTGTGTATTATGACTATGGCCTTCTCTTTACTATAAACATATACGATAATGTACTATTCTTCTCTGTATCATTTTGATTTACTACTGTAATGAAAGCCGATGGTTTATACACAGCTTCTTTAAAAGTGTGTTCAATAGATTTATATGAAATTCTCAATATATGACAGAATACGAACTGATGTACAATTCACCTCTTCTACGGTAATATATGTAGGATCTTAAACGGGGCCCGAATCCATCCATATAACATTGATAACACGAGGGTTGAACTGTTTTAAAGAGCATTTTGGACGAGTTTAATATGCTTTGTATCACATAACAGCACAATCAAATGTGTAAGCAGAACAAAAAAACGTCAGAACGTCAAACAACGGACGTTGAATATCAAAGATTTCGTGTTTTATTTCTTTAAAAACAACAGTTTATGCCGACTTCTAAGCGATTACGAAATAATTTGCATAACGTTGGAAAATAGTAGTGTTATGAGATGGGTTAAATATATGATAAATTCAATTTTTCAGTTTGCGTATTTTTAAAGATTGAATGCATGGTGTTCTTAACCGATCAAAATCGTTACATGTTGTATTGCATATGTGTACATACAATTAAGGATTGGATTGAAGAAATATAATATTTCTAGCCGGTTTATATTGTCCCAGATCAATACCTGGTGGGCGGGACTTGAAGCTCGTTGATACCAAGGACCGTAGATCCGCGGTTTCGATGTGTTTCATCTCCCACAACTAAGATTTTGATCTCGTACTATATAAACATGCTGGAAATATTTTATTTATTATCTGACATGGATTTTTATGTATTTAATACACACATTTTCGAGAAATTGAACATAACACAAACAAATTCTCCCAACTTACATTGTATGTCCATCTCTCAACACCAAACGTATGAAAACCATTAGGCTTATTTCAAGTTCTCCAACGGCTTCTCGCTAACTTTAAACTAGCTTTTGTTCATATCTCGTAGAAAGATCGAAATATCGAATTCAATTATGACTATGCTCCCCAAAATTTCCGGCGGAGCATATAGTCGCCGCAGTGTCCGTCCGTCCGTCCGTCCCATTATTGTCCAGAGCATAACGTCAACGCTACTTATGGGACTGCATTGAAACTTTATACACCAACAGGGGGCAATGAGAGGAAGTGCATAGTATAAGTACCGCAACTCTGTCTTTTTTTAAATTGGAGGTACAGCTGTTTGTAATTCTTCGTTCTCTTGAGAACGAAGATCTATAATCAACATTGTACTAAGTGACCCCGTAAGCGTCAGCTCCAATGACAAGAAGCGAAGTCTTCCAAAATCATGGTAAACGGCAATCGGCCTATTAGTCTGGAACCCTTTCTCTACTGCTGAGAGGAGCGTGCAAGACCCATAACTCTATCTTTATTCCAGTTGGAGTTATTGCCCATTGTAATTGTATGCGTAGAATTCATGTTCGGAGCATATCTTGAAAAGTATTAATGTGCCTAGATTGAACACGTTCAACAATGATAGAGGGAAATAAGAGGAAGTGCAGAGTGTAAGAGCCATAACTATGTCTTCATTAAAGTTACAATTATTGCCCTTTGTAATTTTATACTTAATATTATTGTTACAACTGATAACACATAATTCAAGCAAAGCCTTCAATTCGGGGAGCATCCATCGGTTCAGCCGATATTCTTGTATTTTCAGTATGTTTGTTCTATCTGTTTTTTCAGGCTTTAATAATATAAATACGTTGCATTTGCATTTTTTTTTAAATAAAAGCGACTTTCCCAATATTTCACGCTTTTTTAAAGCAACTTACGGCAATAAGAATGAACACGTAAAGACGACGCTACATCATACCAACAAAACAAGTTCATCAGACCAATTCACTGCACCTTGTTTGTTTAGCTCCTCTCCAAAAGTAAATATTTTTCAGTGGGAACTGAGACGAACTAGTTTATTGCATTACAGTCAAGTGCATTAGAAATGTAAACGTTCATTAATGCATACATCCCTATTTCCGTCTGTTCTTTCGTTTAGTCGTTCGCCATTCATCCATCCGGCCATTCATCACGGGCCTTGCACTTAATCAAATGCGATTGGGTATATTCCTTTTAATGCAATGATGTGTCTTTGCTGTTGTTTCAATATTAAGTTTGTTTTTATTTGTTATGTTTAGCGAAATTATGTTAGTCAGGAAACAAATAAATAAGAATTATAATTATTATGACTGGACGCACATTTAAGTGTTCAAAATAAAAAAATAAAATCAGTGCAGCTACCTATGTTATTTGTGTATACTAACCTGTAAAAGGAACAGGAGTCATGGTTGACAGACGATTTATTTGAATAAAGTGTCTATGTAATAATATCCTTATTGGAAGAAATAAAGATTTTATATTTAATAATATGTTGAGAGTTGTCAACTTGACACTTGCTTCACGCGTAAACAGTAATTGTATACATAGACCTAAATAGCATCGTTTAACTTGAAACAAAATATTGCATACCTTCACCTTTACACGACGAGGAAGTATCTACTATACAAACACATTTGAAATGCATTCAGTGGTGTAGTATTCTATTCACCGATACATCTTCTTCGGTATTAATGTTGTAGACTTTAAAGGGACACATGCCAATTTCTAAGTTGTTACTAGGAATTACAATTATTACCTTAGATCATTTATCCAATATCAGTTTGACTTAAACCTGCTTGCATTTAATTAAATATTTCAAATGTTCTGCTTATTCTACATGTTTAGATATGTTATCGTTATAATATAATCAACAAATAGTAACACGCAATAGCAAGAGTATGATGACTTACATATAAGTCGATCAATATGAAAACCTTCATATACTTTTTGCAATTCCTTAATTTACAGTATTTACTTTGAATGTTGCATTCACTTTTTGCATTAAAGACCATTACTCCAGCGATTTTTTTCACACTTTTGGGAATGGTATTCAATACATTCAATTGGGAAAATTCTCGTTGGTTTGTCTGAAATTGGGATTTTTTCAATGTCAAACAAAAGCAATATTGTATACTTAAATACATTGCAAACACATTATTATGTATACATTCTCTTGTATTATTTCATTAACCTCACCTAAAAGAATAGATTTTCCCCTTCTCGCAACATATTAAAAAAAATAAAAAAATATTGGGAATTGTATTACTCCATTTGAGGGAAAAACATACTATTTACCATTTAAAATAGAACCGTTTTTCGGTATCACTTATATAAGCAAAACAAATAAGATGTTCAAATGGACCTCGGTCGCTCACCTGAGGGGCGTAGCCATTTTTTACTCTACTAGTAAGAAATTTCTTTGTACAACTTTTATAGTATAATAGTTGGAAATCATATATAAACAAAAACCGTCGAAATCTATTCAGTGGGTCATAAGAAGAAGATTGTTTAATGTTCTGAGCATATATGGTAATAACGGCCATCTTGGATAATGCATTGATATATTTTGTATTATACTGAAAGATATTGACCACAGAATCATCCGCGTGAAATTTTGTCAAAATTGGCCATGCAGTGTTTACTCTCCCACCCCACTCCACCCCCCTCTCCCCCCACCCCTCCCCATCCCACCCACCCCCAACCTACCTTGGATGTGTCGTTGTCCTAATTTTAACAAATTTGAAAATCATTGACCTAAAGATCATCCATCTGAAACTTTGTCAAAAGTGACTATGCTGTTTTGGAGAATAAAATGTTTAAAAAGATTTCATATATAAATATTCTATGGAAAACTGTGATCTGGGTTGGAGTGAGGGGGGCGGGGGTGGGAGGGGCAAGATTTGACCCAGGGTCACCATTTCGTAGAGGACCATAAGCTTATGCTACATACTATATATATAAGAGAGATCTATGTCTTGTGCTTTTAGAGAAGAATATTTTTTTAATTCCCTATATAAGTCTATGTAAAACACATTTTTGAACCCTGGTCTACAGCCATTTTTTAGCCTACGAACTTCATTTGCACAACGTTTGTAGTCTAGAAGGAGTCGGCGATCATGTATAAACAAGAACTGTCAAAATATGTTCAGCGGTTTTTGAGAAGAGTCTATTTTAAGGTTTTGAATATATATGGTAATGGCGGCCATCTTGGATGTTGCACTGCCTAATTTGTATAACGTTGAAAAACATTGACCTCAGTATCGTCCATGTGAAATTTGGTCAAAATTGGCCTAGCAGTTTCTGAGTTTTCGTTTACAAATGCCCTAAATTAGTAAACATTTAAATTCTCCATATACAAACTTTGACAGTTCTTGTTTATAATGGAGTCTTTTAGTGTAGTCTTGGAGTGAGTTTTGGAAGTAAATATTTGTTTTAAATCACTAAATATAACAATAAAGACATATATATTCTAACGAGGAATGTGCCAAAAAAATTATTTTATTGCACTACTGAGTATAGACTGGCATCAGTCCTTAATGTTTTAACCAAATCCTCTTTTATTTATTAGAGAATTATTTTGTATGCAATGAATGAAGCACATATCTCCATTTATACCGCTTGTGATCTTATCAGAACATTTGTCAATGAAGAGAAGTAGACATTGGAATAAAAATAAAACACCTTTTTTATGCTGAGTATTATTTTAAATGATGATACATTTTAACCATGTTTTGTTTATAATTTATACGCTGATACCAGTCTATAATGGGTATAATGTCTAAGTAAACTTGAAACAAGACACGTGGGATCCAGTTACTTAAAGTCGGTGTTTGGAGTAGAAGTGGTTTTGCTTTATTGTCAGTTGATAAGGAAGAGGACACACATGTTCTATAGTTATAACTAAATACAGTACTGTATCATTTCATATACAGTAATGTATCATAACTTAATTTAGTCCAGTAATTCTGGTGATGCACATTTTGACTGTGGTTTTCTATTTTAATTAGCATCAGTGATGGGCTAGCAACTTTATATTCTCAGTTAGCTTCTTTTATCTATTAGAGCATTCTTTCCTATGCAATAAAAGAGGCAAATATCTCCATTTATAGTATTTATGATCTTATCGGAACATTCGGCCTCGAAGAGAAATAGACCTTGAGATAAAAAAGCACTTTTTATGCCGAGTATTATTTTAAATGACGATACATTATACCTTATGATTTTTAATAATTTAGCGACTGATAACTGTTGAGTATAATAAATAAGCAAAAGGTAAATAAGATAAAATACGGATCCAGTTACTTCAAGACGGTGTTTAGAGTAGTTGATAAGGAAGGTTGACACACACTTTCTAAAGCTAGAACAAAATGCAGTACTGTATCATAACTTAATTTAGTTTAGTTTATGCTGGTCATCACTTTTTGGCCGTGGTGTTACGCAAATAATTGACGATTTCTATGTTAGTTAGCATCAGTGATGGAATGGCGACTTTATATTCGCAGTTTGTATTTATTTACAATTGAAAAAAGATATTGACAAAACATTATTAATTTTAGACGAATAGAGTGTCTGCCATTATCACAGGTAACACAAGATAACTGGCCACATTGACCTGAAAAGACGTTATATTGGTACATGTGGAGTTATAAAGAACTGACCATCTAATAAGCTGCATACCGGTACTATGGAAAATAAAGAGAGGGTATTTGTCAGATAAGTATCGGTTGTACAGAATAGGTAAATGTAAAAATGCATTGATCTCTAAAACCAAAAAAGGAAGTAATTTTTAAAAATTCAGTTCAAATTGTCCACGAATTGACCACAAAACTGACACCAAAAACTAACTCAGAAAATTGACAGCAACAATTAACTCCAGATTTTACTCCACTCCACTCCAACTTTTATCCCATGCCGAATACGAAGACCCTTCGCTGACCCACACTGAAATCAAAACAGAGTATGATTGGATATTATTGTTGTCAAGTTATGTACTCTTTATAACAAGTGTCTGTTCTCTTCAAGCAAAAACAAGATATGATAAAGCATGTGAGAAAATAGTGTTATGGTAAGTAGCTTAACTTTTAGGTTATACATTTATTAGAATAGCATGTAGGCATATTTTATTTGGGGTTTTAAACCCCTGAAAACATACGACACTGGAATAGCGCCATTATTTACATCATGGTTACAAGAAGGCCATTGTGAGGTGGTCTGATATTAACTGATAACATTTCCATTCTTAATATGCTTATTTCTAGTACCCCCACTTCGAGCTATATGGGAATCACTTTGTCCTTCGCGTCGCGTTCCGTTATATTATTAAACAGATAATAGTTGCATGGATGCATATTGGCTTTTCATGTTTGGTATGATGCGAAACTACATAATGAAAACCACATAATAATATCTTTTACTAATTATACAGACTTCATAAGGTTACCCTCCGCTATTTTTTACATAAGATTTCACTACGTTTTTTCATATTTGTTCAATTATTTAACAGAGAGTGGTTGCATATTTTCTCTTTCTTGTTTATGACATGAAAATACATAATGAAAACCTCATAAACCCTCGCACACAGCCACCTCCCATTCAGCTTCTGTCCACACGCCTGCTCATACATTAGATTTCTAAATACTCAAACAAGCAAAACACCACACACATGCACACACACACACAGGCACACACACACACACACACACACACACAAACACAAATGATACTTAACAAACATAAAACATGCAACACATATGTTGACATCATAACATATATGTATATACCTGAACACACAGACAAACAAAAAAAATGGAATTTAATTATTTGAAAAACAATAATACCAAAACACATAAACAATCAAACAAAGCTAAAAGCTAACACCTGCATACAATCATACAGTTTGATGTACATATCTAACTCCTCTATATTCTCCAGTATTCTATTTACGAAATGTTCAAACCAAAAATATTTGGAACTCTAATAATTTTAGATTTACTATGTATTATTCGCAATCTAACATAATATTCAATATCAGTCTAGATGTTTTACGACAGGATATATTATCTAAATTATCTAAGCACTAAAATCAACAAAATTCTGACTGTAGTTTTGTTACATTTTAGTTTGTCCTAAATAAGGTATTCATCTCTGAAATAATGAGTGGTACAGTAACTACTGATATGCGACCATTACTGGCTCTAGTATCTAGTACTAAAACTACGGAAGCGTTAAAGGGCCTACATTTGCTATATATATGTGTGTGTGTATATGTATAGATTGTCGACAAAGTTTACGTGAAACATTGCATGATTTCGATAAAAAATATAAATATGGCACAAAAGGTCAACAATTCAACAATTCGCATTGACAGAAAGTTTGGATTATATCGTTTTATTGTATTAAGGGGGAATTGACCTATTCGAATATTTAAGGGTACGCATATGAACTATATATATTTGTAAATTTGAAGGTATTTGAGACTTGAATCTGATTTTTTTTCGTCCTCGTGAGAACAAGATTTTAATAATAACGTCTCAAATATGGCTTTCATAAAAGTCGCGTTGCACTCAATTGTCAACGTTTATAGCATCACAGAGTGTTAGTTTAGTTACATACAATTATGTTGTTATATCGCACTGTTAGTCTTGACGACACCTTTCATCTTATATATAAATTATATCATTTAAATTAGGCTGTAAACTATTATTTATAGAATTTCCTATGTCTTTCGCTGCTGTTTTACCAAGGAATTTTAAGTAAAAACAATGTTAATGTCATTTATCTTTTATATGGCTCGATAAAAACTGCACAATTTTATTATTTTTTAGAGAATTTAATTTCCTATCGGAATTTAAAATAAAATCTGCTGGTCATCGGAATATTTGTTTTAGTATACTTCCTTTATTGACATCAAACCCCTTCGAAATAAATAAGTCTCTGTTGACGACGTAGACGGTATTTATATTAAAGGTATATTGTACATGTTGGTGATATACCAATAATTATTTTTAAATAATCAGCTGTCCATAGTAATAGTGATAGTAACCTGCTAGACGGAATGTACATGCTATTCAACATAAATTGTTGGTGGGTTGGTAGATTATTCCTACATTCAGCTTCGCATGAAGTGAAGCCCTGCACATTATAGTACACATATCGTAATAAGCTTCTCGAAACGAAGCCTCACGTATCTTCAAACAATTTCAAGTTTTACAACATTATGATAATTAGTTTGATAACATAGCGAAATGGTGTTGCAAAAATGTCGAGATCAGCGAGGTGTATACCAAGCTAAATGTCCCTCGTGAAGACATATTTTCGCATATTTATATGTTAAAGAATCTAACCGCCAAATAATGGCAAAATTACACCTCACAAACGTTTATCAAAACTCTATCCATGTATTCAGGTCATATAATAATGTATATGTACCAATTAAAAGTATAGGCTTATTCACGGGTTCTTACAATAATTGTGTTATTGGATATGCGTAAATGAAGTATGACTTGGTAACTATTAACTCGGCGCTCCAATTTCGGGGTTTGTCCTGGCTGGTTAAAACCATTTATATTGTGTCTATAGAGTTGGGATTCAAATATATGTAAGTTGTATATATATATGTCGGTGAAGTACATGAAGAATGTCCGCAAATGAGATTGGGTTTTTAACAATTTATACAATATTAAACAACGAATAAGCAGCTAAACCTTTACAAAATACTGATATTAACATATGGACACATGCATGATAAAAACAATCTAAGAATTAAATACGTTTGATGCTCTATCAATTAACTTTCAGATATCATCTTGACGTAAGTTGTGGTGTTTTGTTTCAGTAATACAGACATTATCAGAACAAAAATGTGTGCTCGTAAGATAGAATGATGACTGCAATAACCTTAAACATTCAGAACGTATTTGGGGATAATAACTGCAAACATCGGATTGCAAGTATGATGTAATTAAATCGTAACTTAATAACATAGAGTTGCATGACAGATATCATCTGACACAATGATAGGACGCCTTATGAAATGTTAAACCATCTGAAATATTTGGGAATCTCCCCTACATCTATCTTCCCACCTGCATGTTACTGTATTGCGCTACATGGTCAACAATAAACACACAACTAGGATATTTATTCCCTTCAATATGGCAATGAGACAGAAGAACACAATACAATAGCAAATAAGGATTTGAGGATTTGAGAAAAGTGTGTGTGTTAGTAAATGAGCCGACAGATGATTATTGTTTTACACTTAACCATGAGTTATTACCGAAATCATTTCTGAGACTGCACACCGTGTACGTTTGGAACAAGTTTTGTTCCCCTGCGAGCATACTGGTAATTGTTTAGCAAACGAATATGACCAATGACAGATATACTCGATACGAAAACCATTCTGTATTACTGCGATACGACTACTTTTGGCTTTTTTCTTCAGATGGCGGGAGGTATACAGTACTGGTTTTACCTAGTAAACAATACGGTGATCTGCCTTTACCACAAAAACATCGACCGTCATATATGGCCTAACATTTGCTAAAATTGACGTAAAACACCATTCATCCAAAACAAAACCAATTAAAAACAAGATAACCATAAAGACGGACGGACGGACAGACAGAGAATGACCTCTCACTACCCTATTTCATTGTGCGAAGTTTCATTGCAGTTCCATTAGTAGTTTTTGAGTTATTCTCGCACAAGAATTATAACTTAACAAAGCGTAATAACTATAGTGAATGACGATAGAGTTGTGGTACTTACGAGTATACTTGGCACTTCCCCTTATTTCCCTCTATCATTGTATGAAGTCCAATTGCAGTCCCTTAAGACGTTTTTGAGTTATGTCCGGACAAGATCGACAAAGCGGCAACTATATCGTAAACATGGGAAACTGAGTTGGCTCAGGTTCTTGACATGACCAGGACACTGTATTGCAATGTTAAAAAGCTTAACCGTGTAGATAAAATTCTTATCTAAAACTATTGATAAACACTGTCTGCATTTTCCAAAAAACACACCATTAAAACAACCATACCATTAAACAATTATACCATTAAACAATCAAACCATTAAACAATCATACCATTAACTAACACTGTAAGCAAACATATTATTAAACAAGCATACCATTAAACAGCCACATCATTAAAGAATGATATCATTAAACACTTTTACCATTAAACAATCATATCATTAAATAACCATACCATTAAATTACCATACCATTAAACAATCATAACATTAAACAATCATGCCATTAAACAATCACATCAACAAAACGTTATTCCATTAAAAAGTCATATAACAACCATACCAGTAAACAATCATACCATTAAACAGTCATACCATTAAACAGTCAGACCATTAAACAATCATACCATTAAACAATCATACCATTAAACAAGCATAACAATAAACAATCACACCATTAAACAGTCATACCATTAAATAATCATAGCATTAAACAATCATACCATTAAACAATCATACCATTAAACAATCATACCATTAAACCTCCATTCCATAAAAGAACCTTACCATTAAACAATCATACCATTAAACAATCATAGCATTAAACAATCGTCCTACCTGTTAACAATCATACTATTAAACAATCACACCATTAAACAATCACACCATTAAACAATCATACTATTAAACAATCATACCATAAACAAGCATACCATTAGACAACCATACAATTCAGCAATCATACCATTAAACCACCATTCCATTAAATAAACTTACCATTAAACAATCATACCATTAAACAAGCGTACCATTAAACAATCATATCAATAAACAGTCATACCATTAAACAATCATACCATTAAACAATCATACCATTAAACAACCATACAATTCAACAATCATACCATTAAAACACCATTCCATTAAACAACCTTACCATTAAACAATCATACCATTAAACAAGCATATCATTAAACAATCATACCATTAAACAGTCATACCATTAAACAATCTTAAACAATCATACCATTAAACAACCATACAATTCAACACTCATACCATTAAACCACAATTCCATTAAACAACCTTACCATTAAACAATCTTACCTTTAAACACTCATATAATTAAACACCAATTAAAACAATTATACCATTAAATAACCATACCAATACACAATCATACTATTAGACAATCATACCATTAAACAACCATAGCATTAAACAGTCATACCATTAAACAATCATACTTTTAAACAATCATACCTTTAAACAATCAAAACATTAAACAATCATACCATTAAACTACCATTCCTTTAAACAACCTTACCATTAAACAAGATACCATTAAACAGTCATACCATTAAACAATCATACCATTAAACAAGCATATCATTAAACAATCTTACCATTAAACAGTCATACCATTAAACAATCATACCATTAAACAATCATACAATCATACCATTAAACAACCATACAATTCAACAATCATACCATTAAACAATCATACCATTAAACAATCATACCATTAAACAACCATACAATTCATCAATCATACCATGAAACCACCATTCCATTAAACAAACTTACCATTAAACAATCATAACATTAAACAAGCAAACCATTAAACAATCATACCATTAAACAGTCATAGTTTTAAACAATCATACCATAAAACAATCATACCATTAAACAATCATACCATTAAACAATCAAACTATTAAAAAACCATACAATTCAACAATCATACCATTAAACCCCCATTCCATTAAGCGACCTTACCATTAAACAACCATAATCCTTAACACTCATGTAATTAAACACCAATTAAAACAATTATACCATTAAATAACCATACCAATAAACAATCATACTATTAAACAATAATACCATTAAACAACGATACCATTAAACAATCATACCATTAAACAATTTAATCATACTATTAAACAATCATACTTTTAATCAACCATACCATTAAACATTCATACCATTAAACAATCATACTATTAAACAATCATACTATTAAACAATCATACCATTAAACAATCATACCATTAAACAGTCATACCATTAAACAATCATATTATTAAATAATCATACCATTAAAAAATTATACCATTAAACAAGTATAACATTAAACAATCATACCATTAAACAATCACATCAATAAAAGTCACACCATTAAACAGTAATATAACAATCATACCATTATACAATCATACCATTAAAAAAAATAAAATAAAAAAAAAAATATTAAAAAAACAATAGTTTTCTTTTGGCTGTAGGTGCAACTTGTGATAAGATTATAACCATTGTGAGTGCCACAATTATGACAAACACGCTCGTTATCGAAAACTTCACAAGTATCGTTACAATTCACACATGCGTATGTACACTTGTAACACAGCTTGGCTCTGGTACAATATTTACAAAGCTTCTTTTTATTAGTTGTGTAAAATAAGATGCAATCTGTGCACACCCCAGGAGGATCAATAATATCTAAAACTCTTTCACAATATTTGCAATTCATTATATGATACTATAGCATCATATATTTAAATATAGGCTTAAAAAAATATTATCTTATGTAATATTATAATGGAACAAGTAGAAATTGAAATCAATAACTTTAAAAAAATCAAATAGCACATGCTCAAACGGTTGATTTTGAAGATGCCAGTAAATTAGATGCTGAGCTTTTAATTTTTTTTAACTTTCAAGATTTGACAGAAAGAATCATAACAATGGCAAAACAACTAAAACTGTCATGGAAAATAGAAAAACGAGATATAAACAAACTACGTTCTTTGTGTAAAAAACAAATTTCAGAGGCAACCAGTTACCATCCAACTTTATACAAAGTTTCTTTTATTGTCCACTATGATGTTTTACTTGAACGAGGAATTAAAATTATTATGTATTGATAAATAAATAAAATAATATAATCTAACCAGGAAATAAATATTTTACTTCAAAATAATTAATTAATTAATAGGGGCTTAAAGAAATAATCTCATGTAATATTATATAATGAGTATCCGAGAAATTGAAACATCCCCAAAACAGTATAGCAAGGTTTTTAAAGTAAATGTTGTCAGTAATGATCCGCTCAGACAACTACAAAAAACACAATCAAAAGTTGTAAACTTTCTTAAAAAAGAACTAAGAAAAACAGGTGGATTTAAATTAAGCGTTGATATAAAACTTACTTTTAAAAAAATAGTAAGTTTTGATATTATATACAAAACAGCTTACTTTGCCTCAAAGGCTGCAATAATATTAAATAAAAATCAAATATCAGAAGCATTAGACAAAGCACGAGAAGAAATTATAAATAGAATTGGAAATTGGCTTCAGCTGGGAAGTGGTTGGCAAATTGAATCAGTAGATGCACACTATATAAATCGAATAAAGTATCAGCCTCTACGAGGTAGCTCTTATTTGGATTTACCAAAAGAACTTACTAATTCTAAAAAAGGATTAATAAATATAAAAAATGAAAAAGATAATGAATGCTTTAGATGGTGCCATTTGGCTTATACATTCCCTGTCAATAATAAACCACAAAGAATAACAAAGTACAAAAAGCATATTGATGATCTTGATTACAAGGGAATAACATTTCCTGTTACTATCAAACAAATCCCAAAAATAGAAAAACAAAACAACATTTGTTTTAACATATTTGGATATGAAGATAATCAAGTATACCCTTTGCACATATCAAAAAATAAAGCAGAAAAAACATGTGATATGCTTTTAATCACCGAAGAAGAAAAAAATCATTACGTGTGGATAAAAGATTTTAACAGTTTGATGTATAATCAAACGGCACACAAGGAAAGAAAATGGTTTTGTAAAACATGCTTGCAGTGCTTTAAATTTAAAAGAGTTCTGTAAAAACATAAACCTGTTTGTCTTTCACTTATTGGAAAACAAGCAGTAGAGATGCCAAACAAAGATGAAAAAGTTAAGTTTAAAAACTACGACAAGCAGCTAATGGTTCCGTTTGTTATATATGCTGATTTTGAAGCAGTAACTGAAAGTATTTTCTCAGTATCGAACAATCCTAAAAAATCACACACAGAAGCATATCAAAAACATACTGATTGTGGTTATGGATACAAGGTTGTTTGTTGTTATGATGATCAATATTCAAAACCAGTTGTAACGTATAGAGGACCTGATGCTGTTTACAAGTTTTTAGAAAAAATGATAGAAGAAGAAAAGTGGTGCAAGAAAACTATGAATGCAAACTTTAAAAAAGATCTAGTAATGTCACAGAAAGAAGAAGCTAGATTCCAAAAATCTAAATCATGCCATATTTGCGGTAATGGTTTTTCAATAACTTTTAAAAAAGATGACCCAAGCCGTACAGTAGCATATGAAAACTCTCTTAGAAAAGTCAGGGACCATTGTCATATAACTGGAAAGTACAGGGGAAGCGCTCATGCTATATGTAATATTAATTTCAGGTTGACTAGAAAAATACCTGTTGTGTTTCATAACTTGAGAGGATATGACTCTCACTTCATAATGCAACACATGGGAAAGTTTAAACAAAACATAAATGTTATACCAAATAACATGGAAAAGTATATGGCTTTCATGTTAGGAAAAATTTAGTATTTATTGATAGTTTTCAGTTTATGTCCCAATTATTAGATAATCTAGTAAAAAACGTTCCGTCGTTTCAATACATATCTCAAGAATATAGCGATAAAAAGCTAGACTTGCTAAAACGAAATGGTGTTTATCCTTATGATTACATGAACAGCTTTGAACGCTTCGGGGATACTAAGTTACCCGGCAAAGATAGCTTTTATTCTCAATTAAATGATGAGCACATTTCAGATGCGGATTATGAACACGCTAAAAGAATATGGAAAACATTTAAGATTAAAAATATGGGAGAATATCATGATCTGTATCTTAAGACTGATGTGCTGCTGCTGACAGATGTTTTTGAAAACTTTAGAAAAATGTGCATTGAGTATTACAAATTTGATCCTTGCCATTACTTCAGTAGTCCTGGGTTAGCCTGGGATGCATGCCTCAAGATGACTGGTATTCAACTTGACTTAATAACTGATATTGACCAATATTTGTTTGTGGAAAAAGGATTAAGAGGCGGTACGAGTTATATTGCAAATAGATATTCACAGGCTAACAATAAATATATGAAAAACTATGACAAGAAAAAAGAAAGCAAGTACATCATATATCTTGATGCTAATAACTTGTACGGGTGGGCCATGTGCCAGCCGTTACCTACTGGCAACTTCAAGTGGGTTGATAATTTTGAAAAAGGAAAATCAAAATACATTGTTAAGTGCGATATTGAGTATCCCGAAAAACTACATGACTCGCATAATGATTATCCTCTCGCCCCAGAAAGTTTAAATATAAAAGATGAGTGGTTGTCAGACTATTGTAAAAATTTAAAACAAAAGTTTAATCTAGGAAATTGTAGTGTTAATAAACTTGTTACGACGTTGAAAAATAAAGAAAAGTATGTCGTGCATTTTAGAAACTGAGAATTGTACAAAACGCTTGGATTAAAGTTGACAAAAATACATCGAATACTACAGTTTGATGAATCAGAGTGGTTAAAGACATACATAGATTTTAATACTACCAAGAGGACAGCTGGTAAAAATGCTTTTGAAAAGGATTTCTTCAAACTGATGAACAATTCAGTTTATGGTAAAACTATGGAAAACTTAAGAAAAAGAATTAATGTTAAATTGACTCACGACGAGGAGGTTCTTTTAAAATATGCGGCAAGACCTTCATTTATTTCATGTAAAATGTTTAATGAAAATTTATTTGCTGTAAACAGAATAAAAGAACGATTAGTTTTAAATCGTCCTATTTATGTTGGCATGTGTATTTTAGACTTGTCAAAATATTTGATGTATGATTTCCATTACAACTATATCAAATACAATTATGATAAAAAAGCTAAGTTATTATTTACTGATACCGATTCCTTGTGTTATGAAATAAAAACAAAAGATGTGTACGCAGACTTCTACAAGGATAAAGAACTGTTTGATAATTGTGATTATGATCCAAAAAGTCAGTTTCATTTTAATGATAATAAAAAAGTTATTGGCAAGATGAAAGATGAAACATGCGGAATAGCCATTGCTGAATTTGTTGGGTTGCGAAGTAAACTATACTCGTATGTGCTGGATAACGAGGTTAACGCAAATAAATGCAAGGGTGTTAAAAAGTGTGTTATTAAAAAACAGATAGCACATGATGATTACAAAAAGATTTTGTTTACAGCAACAGAAGCTCATCATGAGATGTTAGTTATTAGATCACAAAAGCATAACATAAGCAGCTATGCAATAAATAAAAAAAGTTTATCAGCTTATGATGATAAACGGTACATATTAGATAATGGACAAGATACGCTAGCTGACAAGTAGAATGATATGCAGAGCGATGATGAAGACTACTGCCCGGTTCCGTCTGACTTTGCTTGACGAGTTGCAAATGTTATTGAAAAACTTCGCCGAAAATAGATTCGCCGAAAGTAGACATAAAATAAAATTGCGCTCTCCTAACGAGTTGCAAATGTTATGTTATTAAAATGGCAAACCGGATTGATTAGTAGTATAGAAAGGGAGGTATCAGGCGTGTTTTCCTGAGCGGTGTTGCTTGAGAAAGCTGCTGAAATATGTTGGGGTGTTGATTTAGGCGTGTCTTACATTTAGATCTTAGTGGTGTAAATGAGAGTTACGCCTGAGTACCCCCTGGTATATTTCACTAGTTGTTCTCATTCCCCGCGAGGGTAAACTGGCCTGGTACCCCCCCCCCCCCCCCCCTTTCTATACTACTAATAGTAAAGTCCTCAATTCAACTACAACCTCTGCAAAAACAAATAAGTTGAAAAACATAGACTCCATAGGAAGTAGCTCTGGTAACAAACCCATCTAAATGGGGATTGTTAACAATATCAAATTAAAAATCAAAACGACAAAACATTGGGAATCATTATGTATCTATAGTGACCATATGGAGTGAAACTCTCAATGCACTTTAGTAAATTTAAGCAAAACACATTTATAAAAAATCAGTTTAATATTTACATGAAATACGTTATTATAAATAAGCTTTTAATAAGTTGTAACTGAGAATAGTTTTTTTAAAGTGTATTTTTATTGAAATGGCATTATAATAGTGAGAAAATCTATAAAAAGCTGTTTAAAAGTAAAAAAATACCATCATATTTGATATAGCAAAAGTTTCGTTCTGACTCCTTGAGGCCTGTGAGGCTACAAATAGTTAACATCATACAATGGCAAGTAATAGGAATTGAAACAACACAAACAAATGTACATATATATGTATATGGAGAAGATGGTATACCTAGTGTCATATCATTAAAACATCTATTTTATACATACAGTCTTTCACTATGTAATACAAAATATGAGTAAGCCTATGCGAGAGTAAAATTCATATTCCATGGACATACCATCTTTTTAAATATTTGTATTTTATTTTGTTCTACTTTTCTATTTTACGTATTATGAATATTGTTTATATAGTTTTCATACACATGACTATACACATATAAATACATATGTATTTAAATGCAATATGTAACAGTCATGTTTTCAGTTTATATTTATATATACATTTATATATATCACCGGATAAAGATTTCAAGCACTAAACATAAATAAATAATATATACATCATCATGACGATTACAACAACATACATGTGGCGCTGCACAATATAACTGTCGTCACTGTCATAGCCCAACCACCCACAACCGTGAAGAGGCATCGCACACTTTGTTATCGATGTGTTTTCTAGGCTGTTGTCAGTGTTTATAATTTTTGCGATACAGATTCTTCAGATTTTCTTAACTGATAACATGAATGAAAACGAGTCTGACTGTATTGTCTTTGGTGGTTTTGACAGCGAAACTGTTTGATTGCTGTCGTACCTACCAAGAATCGTTGTAGTCCGGCCAGGGTGTCTGGAGAACTAGTCGGGACACAGTTTATGTTTAGCAGCCTTTAAAGAGCCACAACTCCAACAAAAATCATTCAACCGGTACACATCAACAATATGAACAACTAGCTTGGTAATGATCATTATTGCCAAGCCTGAGAGAAGTTCAGGAAAATTAGTCCGAATAAAGTTTGTGAATATTGGGACATAACTGTCCAACATTATTCAACCGGAACACGACGAGGAAACATTTCGTTGCCAGGGGTTCAGGAGAACTAGTCAGGACAAAGTGTTTGAACTAAACCGTTTAAAGGGCGATAACTCTGCAAACATCATTGTGTTAAAACGTTTAAAGGGTCATAACTCCGCCACAAATCATTCGACTGGAACACGGCGACGAATGCACAAATAGGCTTGATACTGATCCACCTTGTTAAGTTTCATTGAAATCCGGCCAGAGGTTCATGAGAACTAGTCTGGACAAAGTGTGTACATTAAAACCTGTAAAGGGTCATAACTCCGCCAAAAATCTTTCAGCCGGAACACGGTGATGATATGCACAACTTGGATTGGTACTGATCATCACTGCAAAGTTTCGTTGCAAATTCGGTCAGGGGTTCAGGAGAACTAGTCCGGACAAAGTGTCTGTATTAAAAGCTTTAAATGGCCATAACTCTGCCAAAATCATTTAACCGGAACACGGTGACGATATGCGATAACTAGGCTTGCTATTGATAACCCCTGCAAAATTTCGTTGATATTCCCTGCAAAGTTTTGTTAAAATCCGGTCAAATAAAGGCCCTATAGTCTTTACGAGGCAAAATCCAGCATTTTTAACTAAATACAGGTTCATAACTCTAGTATTACTAATCCGATTTGGCTTTTTTTTTAACTTATCCAAGCTTTCATTGACACTAACAACTTGGTAAAGTCTGGAAAAGATCGGATGAAAAATAAAGCCCTATCATCTTAAAGAGGCAACACACATTTGTAACAAAATCAAGGGCCATAACTCTGCTGTTACTGGTCCGTTCTGGCTGGTTGGTGAACATAAACAATCTCTGCAAGTTTGGTAAAGATCAAATAATAAACGAAGGTGCTACAGTGGTCAAAACAAACGCAGAAAATTGTGTTTTTCAGGCTGTTTTTTAAAACTTGTCCGAGCTTTTATTAATATTATCAATCTGTGCAAGTTTAGTAAAGATCAAATAATAATTGAATGTGCTAGAGTGGTTAAAACTCAGAAAATGGTGCTTTTCAGAAAAACAAGGGCCATAACTCTGGTGTTACTGATCCAATCTGGCTGTTTTTCAAACTTTTCCGAGCTTTTATTAATACAAACAATCTATGCACTTTTGATAAAGATCAAATAATAAAAAAAGGTGCTAGAGTGGTCTCAAGGCAGAAAATGGCATTTTACAGCAAAACAAGGGCCGTAACTCCGGTGAAACTAATCCGATCTGGCTGGTTTTCAATTTTATCCGAGCATCTATTTTTAAGAATACCCTGGGAAAGTTTAGTAAAATTCCGATTAATATTAAAGGCCCTATCATGTTCACAAGGCAAAAATAACGGACGACGGACGACAGACGACGACGAAAAGGTGTTTAACGGATTCCGCCTTGAAACGTTGTTTCTGATGCTACCATCCAATTAAAGGGACTGCGCTCTTTGCGGTAGTGCACATGTATGCGTACACCTAAACAAGAATAATTTTATGAGTAATAAAACATGCCATGAATATATAGCTATTTATGTAGAAATTGTAGTTGCAATGTCTTCTTATCTTACGAAAACACGACTATTTGTTTTGGAAAAACGTTAACAAGAAGAGCATAGTCCCTTTAAGATAACCACGACTGTGAAGGTCGTGTGACATTCATTATTAGCACCGATAGGATCGACGTCTGAAAATCACTCAACTCGATAACTTGATACAGACTATCGGGAAAGCTGATTTTCAGATCACGATTTCATGTTTAATACTGATGATTTAAAGGTAAGTATGTAGTAGATGTTCTATGTTAGCAAAATAAAAAAAGCAAAAAAAACAACAACACCGAAATCGGTACTCATCTTGGTACTGTGTACAAACATTTCAGCTTGTTTACTTTGACACAATATGCACAATTGACTTACTCGTTACATCTAGGGGTCATTCTGCTACTATTCTACTGTAATAAAATGACCCCCTTATGGAGTCAACATTGTACAAAAGGGGTGTCATTTTACTACATCGCAAAATGACCGGGAGGTCATTATTTTATGGGGGTGGACTTTTTTCTTTACACTTCCGTTTAAGAACGTTGATGCCATTGTTCCAAATTTTCATATATGGCATAAGTATTGTAAACAAACTAAGGAAAATCACTGCAAATGGATGCAAAATCCTTTACTGGTTTACTGGTGGTCATATAAAGCAATATGGGCATTAAGTATACATATTTGTCTTACAGTTGATGTTATTGTTTCCTGTAAGTCAGTGTAAATTATCATATTCATAAATATTCCATATATGGTCATTTAGAACTATGATGTCATAGCTCTCCAAATGTCAGCCTCCATATCCATTTCAACGGAACCTTTAACATGATCATATCTTCTTATAATTCGTTCACCTTTTTTCAATTTTTTTATTTGTTTGTCTGCGCTGATACATTCCCTTTAATTTCATATTTAACAATTTCTAAATCCCGACTTTTTATTTAAACATAAAAAGTCCTGTACAAATGAAATAATAATGAAACTGACCAAGTAAGAGACCAGTAATAAAAACTGATCAAACAAACGTTTAATAATGAATCTGATCAAGCGAGCGTTTAATAATGAATCTGATCAAGCGAGCGTTTAATAATGAATCTGATCAAATATGTATCCAATTATAGAATTACATGTTATGTTGTTATTATTTTTTGGACAATTCTCGCCGGGCGCAGCCCGGCGTCGAAGTTGTCCACTAGTAATCACTTTTTCGGTTATGGCGGCGATTACCCCGAAATTAAACAACACACACATTTATATTATCACTAAGTACTGTATAAAGCTTCGCGCAGCGCAGCCCCACATTATTCATATTTACGACATTATGTGTTCTTCATGTCCGGAGTTTACATCGTTCGACCTGCTTCATATTTTTCAGAACGACGTATGGTACGCGGATTCAGACTTGCATCAATAAGCGTATAAATGTAATGTCTTACTTTTTTCTTGCGAGAAGCAGCATGTGACGTCAAGACTTGAGTAGGGGTAACTGGTGCATCAGCGACTGACGTTAAACATGACGTCATGCGATATGTTAAACATGACACCATGCGATATTGTAAACATGACGTCAACGGTCATGTGCGTGAACATGTGCTAATTGCTTTGGTCTACAATGTTTGCCCCCAGTCTGTCAATGGGGAAGGGGATGTGGGTATTTTCAGATACACATCTGTGACAGCTTATCTAGCATTCTAAAATGAAATAAAAAGTCCGGAGGATCATGCCTCACGCCCCAAACCATAGGTCTATGCTGTCATTTGGGCCTAGCTATGTTACTGTACATGTAGTCTGGAGTAAACTTATGTAATTCATGAAAAAATTATAATTACAAAGTATTGAGCTTCGCCAGAAGCGAAGCCCCGAACATTAAATAAAACAATAATATTTTGGTAAGCTTCGCGAAGCGAAGCCCACAGGGGCTTCCATAGTATTGATTCGTCCTGTTCTTCAATTTCGTAGCTGACCTTAGTTGACATTTTCAATTCGCACGAAGCGAGACCCGAACATAACAAAATGCATAGATCACAGTCATAGATCACATTCATAAATCACATAGATCATAGATCACATTCATATATCACATAAGCTTCGAGAAGCCGAGAGTCATATCGCTTACAAATTGATATGTTATAACAATTTTATGACAGTTTGGCAAACGTGGTGAAATGGTTCTGTAAACGCCAAAATAATGCGGAGCGCAGCGAGGCGTATAGCAACAATTTAACAAGATGTGTGTATCTCACAAAAGGTTTAATTAGTTTAAAGTTGTAGTCCCCGTCATCCAAACACACAAGATGATTGCGAGCGCAAACGAGCGTCTGGTCTCAATTTCATTAAAATGTTTAAAGGAATATTTTAAAATACCGCTTTATAATTTATAAAGGGACTGGCATGGCCCTATAGACAACCGCTGAACTTGAAATCCGCTGAACACGGGGTAAAGCCTCACCATCGCCACTGAGTTTCGTCTTTGTGTTCTTCAGCAAGACGCTTTTCATTAGCCTCGTCCGTCGGATGGGGACGTAAATTGGGAGGTTTTGTATATTTGAGTCTGTCCTCCAAGCACGTTAGTTTAAAGAACTACATGTATATATAAGAATATATTCGTTAAAGTGTGTCAGGTTCCAGATTCCTGTGTGTGATCTCCTCTCTCGAATAACGAATAATGTGTTGATGAGTCATTAAACAACATTCAATTCATACCTTACAGATTGAATTGGCTTATCCCCAAATAACAAGGGCGAACCAGAGGCTATCATCCCCCCCAAAACCATCACACACCTAAAATTCGACAAGCAATGTAAGCCTATGCTTGCCGTTAATGGCATTCATATTAAATCTCTGATAATGATATGCATATTGAATATGACCACTCAAAATTAAATTATTAAAACATGAAATTAAAAAAATAAAATTGAAATGAAACAACGGGCCTAGATACATGAGATATATCATATATTTAAATAAAAATTGACAATATATGTAAATCATTCATCCAGTTTTATTAAACCAATATAAATAATTGTGAATTTCCCACTTCGCTGTACTCTCCGTCTAGCTTGACCCCTGAATATTAATATTATGTTCAGAATTGTCCAACATTTTTTCCAGCAGCTGTGCTGCAATTTCTTGTTATTAATATGAACTTTAGGCACTGTCTAAGGCCGAGCAGAGCGTTTACTCTTTTTTGTTTCGTCATTTAATGGGGCACACAGCAACACATACTGAGGTAGAGATAAGTTTCATCGCAAACATTACAATAAGATATCGATGTATAAAAACACAATAACATATTGCTTGCATAGCCATATATTTAAATTAAAGGATTTAAAAATATGGGAGATTTCAACTTTTCAGTTGACTTCATTATTCTACCATAAATTTAAATCTACCATTGCTGCAATATAATCATCATACAGTGGCGTAGATGCTTTTAGGCACTGCAGGCCTGGACTTACAACTTTTTCTAGAAAACTTTTTCCAGATATGTTCTTTCCTCCCCCCAACCACCTACCCACCTACCCCCCCCCCCCCCCCCCCCCACCCCCACCCCCACGCCAAATATACAAATTTGTCAGAATGCACCATTTTACCTCTTTGAACTTGTCAAATAACTATAAATAATGATCTACATAATATTAATATATATATATATATCTCCAGAAAATATCTAGAACCCAGAGTTTTAAAAAATCAAGATTTATCGTGAATCCCTTTAACGAGTTTACTGTAATAATAAAATGTAATCATAAATGATTTCATACATAAATATACATTGCAATGTTTGTTATTTATAACAAAAAAAATACGTATCTCGCACAATGTATCTTATTAATATGCAATTAAAAATGCTCACCCGCATCATATCCAAGCTGTGAGAATGATAGCGGTGATGGCGTGTACATAACGTCAATACAGCTATGACTCTTCCTATAGAGTAAGTAAAGTAAGTAAGTAAGTAAATATTTTATTAACGTGACATGTGCATATACATAACAGATATATACAAATCATTGAAACATAGTAATATATGGATAATACACCCGGCCCCATGGGCCTATAAGTCACCTAAACATATATGTATTATAAAAATCACATGATCGCATGAAAGACATAAGTTAAACATTTAAATGATTTAAATAAATATAACCAATATTGATTTGAAATACATGTTATCTATTGTAGTTGTAGTCTTTCTTTTAAGGTAAGCTCTAACCAAATATTTTGCAAGTTTTTTTTGATAATTGTGCATTAAAAATGATAATTTATTAACAGATGATAAATTAGTAAATTCGGGATCATCAAATTGTTCATGGAAGACACTTTGCCTAATGTTATAATAAAAATCACAGTTCAAGAGAAAATGAATTTCATTTTCAACATCGCTTCTATCACATATAGAGTATATAGTAACGCACTTTCTGACAAGGTTTTGTAAAGACATCACACAACTGCCGTATTTCAATACATCCCCGCTGGAAATGTTTTATTTTAGTGACATACGGGCAACTGTATATGCGTTCACGCTCATTTTGGTGGTGGGTTAAAAAACAAACATAACCATACCTGTTCTCAGCCCTTTATATAATTTCTTATACGGGTATGATTGTCTGATACTTTTCCTCAAATTTCCAGGCGCACGTGGAAGCAATCACTTGTGATTCATTTTTTTAGGAATCTTCAAACTATTCGTGATATACTAGGGTGTCTGAATGCAGTCACCGACTTGTTTCTTTCTTGAGTTAATACGTTAATTGAGTTAATCTTGAGACATTGTGACCGCTGGGGCGGAGCTAAATGTGACCCCATTCGAACAGGAAATGTAGATTCACAGAAGACAGTCAACCAGAAATGAGAATTGTCCTATAGAAATCACAGAACCCAAATGCAATGACACCGTAGATCCGCACTGTACCAGAAACAAAGAGCAAATTTATAATAATAATAATAATAATAATAATAATAATTCTTTATTTCATGAAGGTACAATAAGATTATACAAACAAATGCACAACACTTATTGTCCATGCCTTCAAATAACAACAGCAACAATACTAATAAGCAATATTAAGTGAATACACGCACATAACATTAATAGTACATTACGAGCTGGCATACAAAACAATTATTCACTATTAACACAACTTAACACAAGTTCACTATACAAGGAAAAGGACAATACACAACATGAAATGTAGTGAAGGCAGGGTTACCGACTTGGAACTATCAGAAGGCAATATAACACCCTGGTTAGCTTAAATCGATTTAATGGTACACCATCTAGGAACGATGAGCAAATGTTGTAATGTTAATATAATATAAATACTACATATATAGTTTATATTTCATAATGGGTACTTCGAATGTTAACTTTATTGAAATAAAAAAAAATCCTACTTTAAATGTAAAAAATACCAAAAAGAAGTAAATTATAAAAGACAAGTTATTCCAACACTATGCTTGTATACGACTGACATAAATGAGCTCATTAAAGTACATGTTGTCACTGTTCACCCCTTAGGCGTAGTGATCCGTCTTATCGGTGGACTACATTTTTATTTCTTTTATAGAGACACATTACGTCATGTCTTGTTAGTCGCATTACGAATATTACATGTTCAGTGATTTGTTTATAATTAGACACAACTTTGACTTTTCACACTTGACTTCAGAGATACAGCATACCAGACGTGACATAGGTGACCCGTCATAGAACTACCTTTTGCTTTGACGTAGGACAGCGGATTTGTAAATAAATGCGTGAATTGGCGCGTAAGAATTCGTCGACGTTGTGTTTAAAACGCCTTCGATGTCACCCAGGTAGCTGCGAGGCGCTTGTTTTCCAGATACAACACCTGTTGGTTTATGTTTTTGCTTGATATATATTTTATTTCAGTCAGCTTTACGCGTTTATATTTTTGTATCGTATTCATTTTTTGCAACTTGTTATGCCCACGCCATTTGAAGAACTGTGGAAGGGCATACGTTGTTACCCCTGTCCATCCGGCTATGTGTGCATCCGTGTCAAACATGTTGTGCGGACTTTTATTTATATCCAATCTTCTTCAAACTTGGTCAAATTGTATAAGGGCACAATGTCTCGGCCAAGTTCGATAACCAGCCCCATGGCCTCAGTAATTCCAGAGTTATGCCCAAGGGGAAATTATTGTTGTCCGGACTCATAACTTGGGTATTTATTATCCAGTTTTCTCCAATCTTAGTCAAAGTGTATATGGGCACAAGTCTCGGACAAGTTCGATACTCAGTATATCATCAAATATGACCACAGGGTCATCAGTTTAACGTATTTTGTAACGGACCATAAGCTTAAGATTATTCCATACGCAAAATATAAGATCTATAGCTCTTAGGGTTTTTTAGAAAAATTAAAGGGGAGATAACTCTCATAACAGGAAACAGCTATCCTGTTGGCACTGCTATCATGGATTTGTTGTTGCTCTAAGATGGTAGTAAACAATTGTCTAGCTCATGGCCTAAATGTGAGAAGATAGTTCAGCGGTTTTAAAGGGAATATATTGGGATAATTATATATTTTATAAAATATATATATAATTTATTATATAGATACTCTGTAAAAGAAGTTTTGGACCATGGCAGTGTTCGAACCCGTACGATGATCGCTGAACCATGACATTCGACCATAACCCTTATTATCTCAGTTGATAATTCAGAGTAGTCAACAATCAACAATAATTATCGTATACAATGAAAGTTTGCGAAAAAATAATAATCTTTTTATTGGTTACTCGAATGTGTCCGTAACTGTTACTTTTTATGGACTTTGCAACATTTTTTACAGACCCTTTGTGTGTTCGCGATATTTTTTTAAAATCGAATCTTGTTTGAAATTTAATGTTTATGGTACCAAATTAACAGGGTACGGTAGACCTTGGTTACTAAAAAAAGATACTTAAATTTTGTCCACTAGTTTTATTTTTATATGACTTTATATACCCTGGTCCAAAACTTTTTTTACCGAGTATATATATATATATATTGTCCAAATACATTATATTTCTGATGTATCCCGTTTAAATCAATTTGGCAAATTTAATTTAAAAATAAGAAAATTATAAAGTTCACTACTTTATGTTTACTTGTGTTTAATATATAAACTGGTCAGCGTTTGTCCCACTGAAGTACACATACGTTCAGCTTCAGTTTAACATGTCGTCTGTTGGTTATAATAAACGAGACCTCTTTGTCGTCATAAAAATAAAATGAATTTATATTATAAACTATTAATGTCATTATAAACAAAGAAGCAGTAAACGATGATTAGTAATACATAATAGCTTTTGCGGCCACCTGCGGTTTTAAGTCAAATCAGTCGGTCATTCTGGCGAATATAAGTGGGATGAACAATGGGTCAATGCTCGTGGGTTGTGGGAATTGTTGTAGATAAATATTCTAAAATAAGTACAACCTTCCGGATCATTTATATAAAAGTAGATATAAAAGTCGAAAATAAATGTAGCATTTAAGGACCTCAGTCAATAAATAACACGCGCAATAAGTAACAATAATTACAAATATCAATAAAAAGAAAGATATCAAATCACGAACATATAAACTATTTACAGAAGGGCTACCACCTTGGAGCGGTTAGTGGCAACAAAGACCGCTGAGTGTTTAAACCAGGTTCTATGGTGCACCAAACCTCACTCTTACCCTATTGTCATCTCAATAATAATAACGGGACAGTGTAAATAAAGATAACCCCGCCAAGTTATATTCTCTAACAAAAAATGCAGCATTATAGGCAATATAAGTATACCACATTAATGATCATGTATATATGAATATAAAAACAGAAGCCTAGAAAACCACAAAGCTAGTACTCATTTACTTGGCAGAAGCCAGAGCAATAAGTGAACAATCCCTTATGGGTACGACAATACAAGATTTAAGACAAACATCAAACGATACCGTCCTTTTAGGATTTATGTAGACGTCAGCATAGGGTCCACACTTGCAAACTACCAAACATAAAATCATAGAATGACTTGATGTTTAATACACATGTAGATGGATATGTGAATTAATTTCATTGTGAACGCATACGTATAATAAGCACAGTGTGTCATCACTAACATATTTAAAGGAAGTATTTTCTGTTCTAAACATGCTAAAGGGCCAAAACATAATGAATGACACTAAAATATTTCCTTATTTACAAACATTTTATTTCTTCTCAGTAATTTGTGGTATCCCAGGTTACCCACCAGGGTTAGTTCAGGATTTTACTCCCGATTTCATTCTAAATCTAAGGCGATTTTAATGATTGCAACATTTTTTGATTGCTATGGCATTTTTATCACGAATTGGATCGTTTTAAAAAATTGTAGATTCTTCTAGAAAGGTCCTACTTTACCCCTTGAAAGAAACAATAAAAATGTTCAAAATAAGAAATGGTTGTATGACAGCAACTGAACAGCGTTTTGAAATAACGTTATAGTTATCATTTAATTCATATAAACCTATCTCTAGTTGAGAGGGCTGGCGTGGTGTTGAAGAGCCGTTAATCAATTCAATTCAATTATATCTAGTTGAAATATAATAATGCTTTCTACATGTAAGTGCAATTGACCGTTCTGTGACATTGAAACATTATTTTTTCAAGTAGGTAATTGTTATTACTATTGACGTTTTGAAAAAGGGTCATTTATCACATAACGTCCTTTGTTAGCAGTGTCGAACACCCATTTAATATTCTATTTTATCACATAACGTCCCTTGTAAGCAGTGTCGAATACCCATGTAATATTCTGTTGTATGACACACGTGTAATACAACCTGGAACGATTTTGATTGGTTGAGTTAAATATGTAACACTACGCAGGTTTTATTGACTGAAACTATTTTATATATTATAAATTCACCCAGCTCTGAGTCATAAAGTTATTATTTGTGACAGCTTATAAAATAATGCACGTTATACAAAAGATTGCTGTTGGTTTATTAAAAAGTTGACGTAAACTCGTTCCCATTCCATATAAGATTTATGCCAAAAGGCTCGTTAAAATTAAAATAATTCATAACTCGTTTCATAAATCTTATATGAAATGGGAACTCGTCTAGGATCCTCTATGTATGACACACGTGTAATACAACCTGGAACGATTTTGATTGGTTGAGTTAAACCTGTAACACTACGCAAGTTTATTAACTGAAACTATTTTATTTATTACAAATTCACCCAGATCTGAGTTATAAACTTATTATTTGTGACAGCTTATACAAAATAATGCACGTTATACAAAACATTGTTGTTGGTTTGTTAAAAAGTTGGCGTAAATTGCTATTGTGTAAAGAGGTAAAACACGAACTCTTTTATACGCAACGTTAGGTGTGAGACGCGACGTTACGACGTCACATATTTTATGACGTTTTGGCGCTGAAGTGTGTCGGACGTCGTGGCGGTTCTATGTCCATCTGCATTATTTTTTACTAATTTGATCGCAATGTTATGTGATAAAAAGTATCTTAAACTCGTTCCCATTCCATAAAAGATTTATGAAACTCGCTATGAATTATTTTTAATTTTAACTCGTCAAAAGGCTCGTTAAAATTAAAATAATTCATAACTCGTTTCATAAATATTATATGAAATGGGAACTCGTTTAAGATCCTCTATGTATGACATTTTGGTAGGACATTTTGACTATTGGAAAATAGTGCAATTGGATGCAAGTTTCAAGTTTCTATCTTCAAATATGAAGACACAAGTCTTCAGGTCATTTTAATAAAATTAAACAATACGACTCAAGGTCACCGTTACTTATTTAATGTGTTGGTCAGCTGTAGTTGAAAATACATACAATACAATTATGCTTCAGTTATACTTTTAAACATTAAAAAACAGGTTATTAGGTCAATGTGAATACATTTTAGGTCACTGACCTACTTTTGAGATCCCCGAATATTTCGAAAACCAGGACATTTACGTTGAGTATTTTCCCTGAACAAATATTTTATTGTCCTTTTAATAAAACACGTTCGAACTGTTTGAGACATTTACACCAAGTTTGCAAAGTTGCTGTTTTCGCGCGTCATGAGAAAATCACGATTTATAGATTATGACACGCTGTGACTATTGCTACCAGTATGCACTGTCGTTATATGACTAACATATTGTTAAAAGCGACGTTAAACCCCATACATACATATTCATTTTGCAGCTTAACCTTACAACTACAAACTAGTTAAACCTACCGTAAAGCGTTTTAACAGGGTGATACGAATGCACGTTTACCTTTCTAGTGTCTATATTCCTTAATTAAAAGCATACATAACTAAGTATGTAGCCCAGCAATTACGATGATTTATACTATGTGCGTTCTCTTTTGACATTTGATACTCTAATTTACTAACATGAGGTCAAACGGATTATTACTCACAATACAAAATGTAATTTGATCATTTATTATGCCTGCCAAGGTATATAGTCGACTGGCAAAAAAAACAATTAATTACGTTCATTTGCACATGTATGGACACAGGGAATGAGTGACCCGTATATTTTATTACACTTAGATGGATGTGTTCTTATGAAAATAAATGGAAAGTATCCCTTTTTGAGATACATGTGCTACTAGGTTCATTCTAATGTTTGCCAGAATGTCACAGGTTACTGTAACGCAACTTTTTTACCAAAACTCGAATCTTATAGACAAGGCAGACACAGTGTTGGAAAATCTACACGTGAATGGTAAAATATAAAGTACTTACCATCGGGTACAGCTAATCAAGCTGATCTCGTTCAGCTAAAGGCTAGTCCAGTTTCGGTACTGATCTCATTCTGTTGTGAACAAGTCTAGTTTCGAAACTGATGTCATACTACTGAGAACCAGCCTAGTCTCGGCACTGATCTCCCACGACTAAGAACCAGTCTAGTTTTCGGTACTAATCGCAAAAGGGTAAGAACCAGTCTAGTTTCGGTACTGTAAGTATGGAGTTTAACGTCGTCAGTGATAGGACAACTGTGTCTACTTGTCTTCGGTGAGCTAAATGCTCAGCTTTATAGTCCTATCACATTGGAATACCACGCAGTAGACACCTGACACGAAAGCCAACCAAGTCAAGTTATACTGACACAAGTCCGATCTGTCCTATCACATTGGAATACCACGCAGTAGACACCTGACACGAACGCCAACCAAGTCAAGTTATACAGACACAAGTCCAACCTGTCCTAGCACTACCCATTATATGCTGAACTCCCAGAAAGGGAGGTACTAGTACTATTTTGAAGTATTTGGGGATTTGGGGATTGAACCTTCAGCATCCGAGGCGGATTGTTTACTACTTAGCCATTGCTGCGATGTACTGTCTGTTCTCCATTTTAGTTTTTGACTGATCTCGTACGTCTGTTAGCCAGTCAGATCTAGGTATGCGTTCTTGTTCTTGCATACACATTAAATGAGTTTGGCCTAACATTTATTTAAATACTGATACAATTCCTAGATAAGAAATGACCTTTGTTCTGTTGTTTTAATGCATTTTATATTTTTCAATGTCGGTGCAACAACTGCAGTCATTGTTTGATCCGAAAACAAATGCAAACAACGCTTAGTTTAAACATATTTATTTTACATCGATTACAAAACAAGTTCTTGCAACATATTAATCATTCTCGATGGCTTCCTGGGTAGAACCAGTACTAAGCAATGTGGATTTATTTTCTTGCTCAAGGATAAATAGCGTGGTCACGGGGAGGATCAAACCCGCTACCTCTCGGTCTGGAGTCCGACCCTCTACCACTGAATCAACACACATTTCACATGCACAAAGCGTGATAATCATGCGCAGGAGACATACACTAATAACAATTTAGGAGTTGTGGATATAGATTTTCTAAAACAGATTGGCTTTAGATTTGTTTCAGTTTACCGGTGATCTAATGTTATAAATAATGGTTGATTTATGAACACACTAACATAATCTACGTGAAACGTGCTGTTAAACAGAGTAATGAATTCCTTCGTTACTGGAATTCCTTATTGTTTAAAAGTGAAGGTTATTTTCAGTATAAGGGCATAATTAAATATACTTAAACATAACATTTGAATGAACATTTTGAAATAAATTAAGTTTAAAACGGTTTGAGTGCCGCTGTGTGCTCTGCAATTGTAAGATAATTGTATTGCATTGTTATCTATGTCAGCATTTCGAAACCATTCTAGAACAAATCGTATTATTATATATGTGATCATTTCGAAAACATTATAGATCAAAACGAATTATTATATATGTCAGCATTTCGAAACCATTCTAGAACAAAACGTGTATATTATTATATATATGTCAGCATTTCAAAACCATTCTAGAACAAAACATGTATTATTATACATGTCAGCATTTCGAAACCATTCTAGAACAAAACATGTATTATTATATATGTCAGCATTTCGAAACTATTCTAGAACAAAACATGTATTATATATATGTAGATAAAAAAGTCGAACAAGAAATGAAGCATTCCAAGACCACAGTAACCAAAAACACACACACAAACAAACAATAATTATAAGGATGAATAAAAGGCAATATATGACATCACAAACATTAAGGGGTTTACAATAGGGCTGCCGCCTTGGAACAGTCAGTGGCGAAATAGGCCGCCGGGGATTTAAACCAGGTTCTAGGGTGCACCTAGCCTTACTCTTACCATATTATCATCCCAATAAAACGGGACAGTGTAAATAAAGATATCCCCGCCTCGTTACATTTTCTTACAAACAATGCAGCATGAATATATGTATAACACATGAATGCTCATGTATATATGAATACAAAAAAGCCTAGAAAGCCACAAATCAAGGACTCAATGACGTGGCAGAAGCCAGGGCAACAAGAGAACAACCCGTTAAGGGTACGACAAGACAAACTTTAAGATTAACATCAAACACTATCGTCATTTGTGGATTTCGGTAGACGTCATAATGCCACCCACAATCTGTCCGGTCATCGCAGAATCGAAGAGAAAAGCACAGTGGCGAAATGTAAATTGGCCAACCACTAAACATGCAGTGCGTTGCAAAATGATAGGATCATAACTCCGTTTGATACAAGTTTCAACAAAGATTGTATGGACGATATTTTGCCTAAGGATCTTACGAAGTTTGTGAATCACATCACCATAGAAATCAGGCTGTGATAGTCATTGTCGCAGAATAGGTCTTAAATTACTTTTATATTCTAAAATTAGACCAGGGTTACGATATTTTGCAAACTTAAGGTGTTTCAAAGTTTATGGTAACGGTACCCATCAGGAGTAGCTTCTTAGTTATACAAATATTCGAAATATTAACATCCGCAACACGACTACAAGCTCTAAAAAAAACAATAAGTTGTAAACATACATACGTATATTTATATGTGCATATGTATTGGGATACATAATATAAAGTAAGTACCTGTTTATAAAATATTCGGTTTATATGCTAAATATTACATATTAAATAAATAAATTATTAGGTTTAATTAATGTATACATATTATGTAATATCGGATTTAATAATGCATATGAAGTATTTTGTTTAATGTATAAAATATTGGTTTTATAATTGATATTAAGTATTGATAATCGTATGAATTTCATTAATGTATATTTAGTGAAGGGTATTCCGGTCATATAATAAGGCATTTATGCCGATTAAACGTATACATTTATTAACGGGTTCTTAAAATACCTGTAATTGAATATTCGTAAAATGAATTAGTTGGTAACTTTTAATTCGACGCCCCCATTTTAGGGTTTGACCTGGCTGGTTAAAACCATTTATATTGTGCCTATAGAGTTTGGATGTAAGTGATATAGATACCTCGTCGTCAGTAGGTTTAGATACGGTGTACAAATGTTGCACAATGTGGCTGTTGTTGGCGGGATAGCTGCTTTAATATTTTTAATATGTATATTAGGAATAGATTTAATATGACGTATTCGTTTCTTTTTTTTAATTAAATGTTATACATGTGTTTTACTAGTACAACGTATTGAAGTAGCTATCACGCCATCAACAAGAAAATATTATATACATAAAACTGACATAATTGTAGAATTCAAACTATTGACACAATATAGCCAAACCCAACAAGTGGAGCGTCGAATTAAGAATTACCAGCTAATATTTCAGTGTCACGCATAGTCAATCACGGGTAGGTTAAGAACCCGTGAAAAAACTATAATTTTAATCGGCGCATGTACATTATTGTACGACATGAACACCGGGATAGAATTTTGATAAGCAGTTTTGTAGTGTAATTCTGCGGTTATTTTTCAGGTTAGTTTCTTTAAAAGAAAAAGTGTAAAACAAACGTAATAGTTTTAAATAGTATCTATCATCACAAAAGTGACATAAACCCAAACCAGAACATTTATAATTAAGGTGGACAGTTGCAAGTAACCGTTAATGAGACCTCTTAATCACAAGTTCGGTCATTAGCGATTTGCCTCTGGCTTACCGTATAACATGACTAGCCATGGGCCGTAATTTATTATGTATTTTAATACGAATACGATTATAGAGTAAACTGTTGAGAGTTTGCCTACCAAACAAAAGATAGGGTGTCAGGAAAGTGTGTGTGAATAGAAATGAACAGAACAGAACATATATTTTATTTACTTTGTACATACGTACATCGTCATTTATACAAACATAAATATAATTGTTTATACACAAGTCACGTGATTCTACAAATGAATCATGTTATATCAATTGTTTGAGTACTATATATATAGCAAATAACTATTACATGAGAATGAAAATACAGAAGATCTTTTTTTATATATTCAACAATGAATTTCTTACAGATAAAGCTTTACTTAAATATTTTGCTAAATTATTAATAATATTATTATCTTGCGTCTGAAGTAATTCTATGAATTTAAACATACTTGGTCTATTAAAATAATATTTTTTAATATATTTTTTGCGTATTCCTGTATAACAAGTGCAATTCAAAATAAAGTGATACTCGTTTTCCAAATCGCTGCTATTACAACATTGACAATATCTTTCATTACTGGTATTCTATTGCAAGTGTATCGACAGTTTGTATTCTTAACGCATTTGCAGATATTAGTATTTTTTTTAAATATGGCTTAAATTTAATTAATGCATAGTAATCCATATCAATCCATATTTATAAATGATATCAACATTTTTGAAACTACTGTCTGTGGGGTGTTTTCGGGGTCACATTTTCCGAATTAGCCAGGAACTTATTATTGGTACTTCGATGAATTATCGGGTTGGCAAGAACTTTGATGATAGTTGAATTATCGGGTGAGCAGGAATTTTCATATAAATAAAACTATTACATTTTAGAGAATTTCATCGAAAATCCCATATCAAAACAACTGTCTAAAACTTCTTTCACAGGGACTATATACGTTTTGACTTGAATTTCTTTCGACGCATACAAAATGATTTTTTTTTTGATGTTATGTTACATGTAAACAGTGCCATCCAGTGTCTTACCAAACGAAACACAGTGGCACCGCAGTAGCCTGAAACCAGGTCCTCCGTGTTCAATTTTACCGTGCGATCGACCGGGCCACGCCAGATCCCCTGACTGAGTGGAAGCATGAAACGTTATGTTTGTGTACAATAATTTCATCGAACGTAACTAATTACCGAAGTTCACAGTATTTGTGAAAGGGAAGTATCGCGAAATAACTGTATAATACGATGTAATGTTAGTTTTGAATTCCGAACAATTTAATAATTTATGCGTTTTAAATTACGGCTACCGTACATATATTCAGATGACGGCTTTTGTTCCTTTGTTATTGTTCTTTATTGTTTTATGGTTGAATAAATGCCGAAAAGGGATCAATTGGACGCAACGAAAAGAGAAACAATAGAGAAAAGTAGCAGACTCGGTTTTATTGAGACTGTTCATGAGATGTAATATAATGTGCAACACCTTTCACGCCCACTAGCACCGGCTCAATCAGTATTCTTCTTTAAAGCCACACAGATTGGGCTTCTTGATACTAAAGGACCAGTTATTAATATCACTACTGATCTGTAGTCGGGGAGACATTTTACAGCCGCCACAAATCACACCACTGCCGTATTAAATGTCTTTGAAACATTCTAAAAATCAATGAATTTGATTCACAATATATACACTATTCAAAGCTTCGCCAGTTTTGTAAATAAGGCGATGACGTCTAAGATGATTGTTACTTGATACACATCATGTCTGTACATCATGTCTTAAAACTGTCCCGAGTACAAGAAACTGTGCTATGATAATGTTAAAATGACACTCAAGACCTGCTGGGTGTCTGAACTAATTTGTTATACGCCTTTTGTTGACATTTGATTTACGGCCAGTGGACAGGTATGTAAATGACCAGTGGTCAACAGCGAAATCGGACCTGAATCAGAAGCCGCCTCCGCCGCGACGTAAAAGCTTTATAATTGTGTGATATCAGCAAATTGCGTCTTAATTGGTTCCCGTCTCTCTCCAACAGTTTCCATGTCATTTTGAAATGAGCTGATATTATTATAAAAGATATATATATCTTTTACTGGCAAAGCGTTTATTGATCAACAATCCAATTGTTATTTGGTTAGGTACAACTCTTTCGATATAAATGGTTTGCATTACATTGTCCTGTCCATTCTTACTCCTTTGTAGCATGGTCACTGAAATTCCTTTTGTATTTGCACAGGTGTGAATCGTTTAATTGAAAATAACACGGGTCAGAATAAATGGTGTACTCTAACTACCAGTTATTGGAAGTTAGAGTATGGCAGACAGCTGAAACGGACATGTTACAAAACAAATAGAGTATGATTTCATCTCAATGGTTAGTTTAAACACCTCGATGTTTAAATCAACTAACTCGATGAGACCATACTCTGCCTATTACTTAACTGTTTTTCATTGCATCACGTTATCACGTGATCTTGTTAAACAGTCGACGAATTCTATAATATCCGACATTATTAAAATAGAAACGCCCTATTTTCTGTATATAATAACTACTAGGCAGAGTCTGAACATTTTTCATCATCATCATCATCATCATCATCATCATCATCATCATCATCATCATCATCATCTTCATCTTCATAATCTTCTTCTTTTTCTTCTACTTCTTCTTCAAGGTTATTTACAAATTTAACGTTTCAAACTGAATGAAAATGAATGGTGCAGAATTAATTTGGTGATGGTGTAAACAAAGATCAGATTTTTATTTTCTTAACTGCCGCATCTAATCAGCTTTTTTACATTACGTGGTCCCGCTTAATTCCATTAAGCGATGGGAAAGCTTATATTATCAGGATTTAATAAGGGGTATTTCGGCAATAAAGTATGTTTAAAAACATTTTTAACTGAAAACAATGCGATAACCTGAACAAAATTACATATTAAATGTCTTAATTTTACAATATGCAAACTTTTTAAGCCGAAGTTTTTTATTTCATACCTCAGTCAGCCCCATTTTCACTTCTTGGAGAAGAGGTTAGATGAGGTATGAAAGTTAATACTCGGACCACGTAATGATGTCTCTAAGAATATGTAAGTGAATCGTATTAATATTAACTATTTTATTTTTTACTTCCGGTACACATTAAAGAGAATGTAGGCATACAGCCAAACACCTTTGTTATTGAGAGTTCGGAAAAACGTGGAAAAACGTGAAATAATTATCAACATCGGATAATAAAAAAAGAAGATATGACCATTTGAAGGTTGTTTTAAAACGGGAGCCGAAATATGACGTCATTGTTTTAAATTACCATACATGGGATATTGGTAATTATATCTTTCAAGCAAAGGAAATTGCTGCAAATAAATGAAAACTCATTTACTAGTCATATAATGCATTATTACTGTTTAGTATACTTATTTTTCATACATTAGCTGTTATTTTCCCCCTTTTAATCAGTAAATTTATATATTTATAAATAATCCATAGATCTATATGGTAATTTTACATCTATAATGTCAAGTTCTCAGAATATGGCAGCTTTGTGGCGTCTCATATATCACAAGCTGCATTTTTCACAAATTTGTGAAAATTGCGTACGCATTTTTCACAAATAACAAATGTGAAATTTCCGGGAGTGCGTCATAATGAAACGCATATTTCACAGTTATTATACATGTATGTTTAGGAAAAATCATCTCCCAAACTCACTGAGTGGAGGAATGATTCCGTAAAAGCGGCTGGTGTCTACAGTATACATTAAGTGTTATGACCTCTTAAAGATTTCGTTCGTTCGTTCGTTTGTTCGTTTGAAGAATGATTCCATAAAAGCGGCCAGTTTCTGCAGTATACATTAATACATTAAGTGTTATGACCTTTTAAAGACTTTGTTCGTTCGTTCGTTCGTTCCTTTGCTCGCTTGTTTTCATTCGTTCAATTGTTCGTTGATTGCTCACTCACTTGTTCGTGTTTTTGGCCGTCCTTCCGTTTCTTTCTTCCTTCCTTCCTCCCTCACTTCCAAGTGTACACAATTCGAAATCAACCCATGGAATATGGCGTGGTAAAGTTAGCAGAATGGCAGAACATTCTGCCAATAAAACACATTCTGCCAGTGGAATAGCAGATTTTTTCATTCTGCCAGCAGAACAGCAGAATGAAAAAGTTTCAAAGACACATTAGATTTGGACAGAAAAAGATTTTAATCAAATGGAAATAATATAATATTAATAATACGTTTGCACCATTGCAACAAAAGTCCCTTTGATTATCGAGTTAAGCTACAGTCACCATCATGGGTTTCAAACCAGTGCCATCTGTCGTATTCAGAGACAGTCAAGTTCACAGGCGAACCTGTCTCATGCGGGATTCGAGCTCACGACCGACGTTGTAGTATAATGTCTATTGTAGCATGGTCGGTGACATTTTCTTTGATGAATGCAGAGCAATAAATCGTTTAATTTAGGGTAACTAAAGGGGCGTGGCTTTATCGTGCTACAACTACCGGATATTGGAATTTAGAGTACGGTCAATATGACGTCACAGTGTTACTAAGTACACCATGCTACAAAAAAGATAGAGTCTGTCTCAGCTCATTGGTTATTTAAACACCTTGATGGGCTACGCCCATCTCGGTGTTTAAATAAGCCAACTCGCTGAGACCAGACTCTATCTATTACTTATCACATAATTTACGTTGTGGGAGTGGAATAACACCATTCTATATTTTCGATATACCACTAGTTATATAACTATGCAAATAAGCACAGTACGCGCTGATACAAAAATCGATAATGATATGATCCAATTCCCACGGTTTATGTCGGTTTTGCAAGTTAAGGCGACAGGCAAAATGGAATAATAGTCGATATGTGAGTTATGTGATAAATAGAATCTAACATTCGTTCTCATTCATACTCGTTAGCAAAAATGATATAATGCTCGGCAAGAACGGTAATCCTTTACGATTCTAATCGTATAAATATTGTTTTCTGTTTTTGTCGTTTCTCGTACTGGTGGCAACTTTTCCTGCAACTCAGTCTAATAACGTGGTTATACGTGTTTGCCATACGTGTTTAATTCCAGTCTTTGGAGAAAAGAAATGATCATACATTAAATAGAAAATAACAATCGAATGTCTAATATCTCTCATAAACGGCCGTTTATATATCATTTGCGTTATGTCATCTTTTAGAATGCTACTTTTTTATCTTCATTTCAGTCAGGGACTGTAGATAGACAGTATGCTAAACAGATCCCGTTTCAGTTTCAGACCATAGTATGAACAAATGGTCCAATAGCAACCACAGCACCCAAACACAATGGTACCATAGGTCCGCACTGTACCTTCAACTAAATGAAATGAGCAAAGTAATAGTAAACGAACCGGACAATACACAACATAAAGAGTGCCAAAGACAAGGTTAAAAATGATAGTCAAACAATAGTCTAAAATAAGTATATTACGTGTTGAAGTTTCATTTGCACAAATAAATATATGAAACATTTTTTAAATTAAAAAATAATTGAAAACATAGTCGTTTACACACACAGTGGTTTGGTGTTTCTTGCGCCTCCTTGAATATTGAAGGGAAAAACTAGGATTTCCTTCATTGCAGGTGAATTTGATTGATTTGTTTACTGCCCTTAAAATAAGCCGATATTGTTTGAGCCATCACAGTCGCAAGATGAAGCCTACGGGATGTGGAAATCTCACGACTGTGCATTGCACATGGGTGTAGTTTTACATGTTGTGTAATTGTTTGTAAAAGTGACTTTAGGCGTTGCGTCTGATGTATGGCTTGTGAAAAAAATTACAATGCTAATTTAAGAGAAACTATCAAAAGTTAAAACGTGCAAAGCCAACAGTGTAACATATTATTCATGTACATCGCTCTAAAGAGATTTTTGGCGTTTGACTGAACTGTATGGTATAACAGAATGTAAAATTAAACAAAACAGTTATATTACATTTATAAACTTTTTTTGGAATGATCGATTCACAATGTATTGTTATATAAGTTTATTTTTGTCTTAACAGCACCATATGTAAATATCGTGTATTTCGCACAAATGTGCAGCTCAAATATATTTATTTTTACAGTATATAAAGATGTCAATAAGCGTTTTTAATCATTTGGGCCCAGTTGTTACTATGTCTGTGGTTAGCTTAATCATTGGTTGTATAAGCTTTTTAAATTACCTTTCCTCATAAAAAAATTATTATATTTTGTACTACTAAACGTTTTTAATTTGCATTTCTTCATAACATAATGCTTGCACATGCTCAATTTCTCGTAGAAATATTCATTTATCGGAAATTCAGAGAGATTTGAAATTTTGACTTTACGTTCGGTTATGTTAACCGATCTTGAAAAACTGGACCCTGTAATATTTGCATGAAAATACGATTATACAAACATAATGCACGTTACATCACACCGTCGTCTCTGTCATTGTAAATCACCATTTATACTTTATGTTAGCCCGATATCATACTTTATACTAATTAATGAGAATATATGGCATATTAAACAAGTCATAGTGATACAAGGCTATGCCCAGTGGCCATTTTGAACATCAGTGTTAAGAGGTGCTTGTTTAACCAGAATTAAAACCGCTCTGGATCAGAGGAGCGCATAATGTCATCCATCAACAGGTCATTTGTAATACGCTTGACAACGAATAAGGCGCGAAAACTCTCGTGAGCGCAGAAGAACAATAACTTTCGATGCGGATGATATTATAAATTGTGTCTTCTCGTTCTTTCTTTAAGCAATCTAATTTGCCGGTCCTGGTCACCAACGAACGTTACCGAGGTTTTAAAAAGTGACATAAGCATGTGAAGATCGGATTTAAAATTGAAAAACTTACGGAATTAAATTTCCGTTTTGTTACATCAAAAAGGTAAGTCAATAATTAAAAAAAAGAAAAAAAAGAAAAGAAAAATGAAAGGTAATTGTATTTTTTCTATATTTTTTGTGTTTAATTTAAAATAAATCGATTGTTACGTAGTTGTGTTACGAAAGCGATATTGTTTTGCGATGTTTTGTGAAATTAAATGTAACATAGCATATATCAACGATATACATACCAAAATACTTCATTAAATTTATAACTCTCTGTAGTACATAATTTCTTAAATGATTTTCAAATATTCACTATTTTTTTTTTAGTTAATCATTCTGTGTAAAATAAATAGTTTATATTATAAAACATCTCTTACATACATGTTTGTCGTGTTTTATTGTTTAATTTAATCAGAATTTAGCTTTTGTTATTTTATATCTATATTTCACTAAATAGTTTTGCAAATATGGTACTTTGGGGCTCATGATTCTAAAATGAATTATTAGTTATATTCTGTTTCATTTAAAAATGTTCCTTAAAAATGTATTATTGGTAACACGTTAGCATGACTGTGTCTGTTAAAGGGACACACGGCAATTTTGATGTGTTTAAAACTCACGGCGTCCCATTAGTTTTTCTACAAAACGTACATATCTCCAGTTATTAATATTTATTATTTAAATAATTCAATCCATGTTGTTTTTACATATTATTAACTATTGATTATAGTGCACCAATAATATATGTACAAGCTTAGTAATTGAAATCTAACATGTTTAGGTACTTATATGCAAGTAGTTTTAAAGTTAAACTGTTACAGGATTAACAATCTTGACTCTCATTTTAATGAATAATAACAACTGCAAGATTGCAATGTGTCCCTTTAAATGTGATTATAAGTTCAGCCTTATTAATTTCTGTTTTATTTTTACTCTTTGTAAGTTATGTTGTTGCGTTTTATATGTTTTTTCACATATGACTTATTGTTTGGGGTCATTTTCAGCCAAAGTATTTTTTAGACTTTTCAGGCAAAATACAATTCGTACCTAAATAAGTTGTATATCAGTGAAATAGACATTTTAAGTGGTAAATAAAATTCGGTTGAGAAATAAAAATCGCATGCGCGAAAGCTGTTTTTGCACCGGTGGTTTTTGATGGGGCATTTTCAATGCAAAATTCTGCTGCATGAAACATTTGTAAAATACTTATTTATAGATTTTTTATCCAAAAATGGTTTTAAATTTTTGAATATTCGTAAATTAAGACAACCTGAAAGTTGTATTGCAAAATATGAAAGCTAACTGAAGTTATATGAAATTTCTTCATTTTCTGCTGTCCCATCATCAAGCACCATCATAAACTCATTTGGGCTGTTAATTATTTATTTCTCAACCGATTTCAAAAATAAGGTATTTTTATTTACCTTATTTTTATTTACCACTGAAAATACCAGTTCTAATGATATATAACTGAGTTATTTAAATTGCTAAATCTACTGCAGAAAACCCTTTGGCTGAAACAAGCGCCCCGAACAAAATGTAGCACTGCATTTATTTATAAACATACATGGTTTAAACATATTTAATTATGTTTTCAACATATTACATATTATGTTCGAGCACTCCTTCAGAAAATGTGCAAACTGACTTAATTACAAATCTACATTACGATGTGTCGTAATACCTTATTGTTTTCTTGTGTACTTGTTTGTAAAACAAGAATTCAATTATCACAGCGAAACATGAATGTATATTCCGCACAAGCACATCAAGGTTATTCAATTTCATTTGAACACACCAGACTGAACTTAAGTCATGGTAGGTTATTTTACATTTAATTTCACAGGAACATCGGAAAACAATGTCGCAACACAACTTTAACATGTAATACAACTTATAAACACGACCATTACCGGTCCGTGTGAGAACTGCTTACATGTTGAGTCACACATTATGTAAGGACACGCGGCATTCTTGAGGTTTGTTTAGCGCATTTTATTTCAATCTCTACCAGAGATGTCGTTCCTTGCGGCCCCGTTTGGTCACGGGGCAATGAATAGGACCACTGCATATCCCTTTGGAGGTGTAGGCAGAGGGGTAGAATCCCCCCAAATTCATGTTCATTTTATCATGTTTTGTTCATGTTCATTAAAGGTCTTCATCTTGATCCCTGCATTGTTTCAGGTGCCATCTTGCTCACATCAAAGAGCAGTGGCAGAAAAACAATAAACGTGGCTCAAGCGTAAATGGAGTTTCTACGATAGAATTTGCAGCAACTCTGCAGTTCCGGGTGAGATGGTTCTAGGCCCATTTTCCATATTTTATCTCGATTTACATGGAGGATGAGCCTGGCATGTTCATGACTGTTAGGCGCCATATAATCTTTCATGTGTTGGTGCGCCTTAAAACACAATTCAATTCAATTCCTCTGTCAACGTCTGAGCAAATACAAAGAATATTAGAAAAATTTGAAAATGAAATATTCATTGGCGACACTCATTTTCCTCCCCGTCTGTGCTTTATATGAAAGGTTTAACTTTAAAAAGAACTTATGTACTCCGATAATTTAGTGAATGAACACTTAATTCTGCTCAGACTTATATTGCGGTAGAATAAAGTCATTCAAAATGCACACCACCATTACGTTACATGTACCCATGTGGTTACAGTATAGCGTCTGTGCTTATCAGCACTTTCCAAAACCTCATAGCCTATCTAAAATTAAAGTACTCCTTTAAATGGTAATTCAATGACGTCATATTTCTCAAAATGGTGGCTCCCATATCCGTTTTAGAGCAACTTTCAAATGGTCATATATCTTATTTGTTTATTATCCACTTTAGATAATTCTTACACCGTTTTCCAAGTTTTTCAGAACTCTCAATAACAAAGATTGGTTGGCTGTGCCACTACATTCCCTATATATCAACGGGAAAATTGTGTTTTAAGCAAATGTTTAGTACAGCACATCGTGTATGGATGACAGATAAATCATCTGTTGGGAAACAAGGGACCTTGATTTATAAACATCTGTTTTGTTCGGCATGTTACTCAAAGAGAATAGACTCTTGCCCTTATTTAAAAGTAAAAATCTAAATAATTACGATTGTCATTTGTCAATTTAACAAACTAATTCCAACTGTTATCAAGCTTAGTAAGAGTTCATGATATTCGTCTTTGTTATGTTTGTTCGAATTGGTATCATTATGCAATGACTTCAGACAACAAACAAATCAAAATAGGCACTGTTTTATCTTTACCGAAGGAACGGATTTTTGACCTACGGCCAGTGTCTGGTTATCTAGACCCGTCAATACACACGTCAATACACGTATTATGACAACTGACCACTTACTTAAAGCCTGTCACATTTAGATGGCCATGGTGTCTGTATAATCAATTATCGCACATTTTCATTAATTGCCGTACATTTATTGGAAAATTTTCTGTTTTATTCACGATCGCACTTTGGCCAGTGAACTATTGCTTCCGCTTCCAGTTTCACTATACCACGCGTTGTTTTGGCTATGCAATTCAAAGTTGTGTGCGTGTGTTTTATAATTCCCCAGTTCTTTTCAGTTCGGTTGAGTTAATTTGAAGAACTCTAGAACACTCTAGAACACTACTGACGAGCCGCGCTCACCCTTTATTTTGATACTAATGAGAATACCTCCACCTAAACCAATTAAGATGTTTCCGTTACACTTTCAATACTACGGTATTACCGAAATATAGTTGGGTTTATTTAAAATAATAAATACGTACCTGTGTTTTATCGGTGAATAAAATACATTTAGGAGTTCGGATGCGTAGTAATTAAATCACGATTGCGTTAGCACGAGTGATTTAATTACTCGCATCCGAACGAAGGTAAAAAGGTACGGAGGTCCGAACGAAGGTATAAAACAAAGGTACGTATTTATTATATCGATTTTAACACAACAATATCCCCATTGTTTACGCTATTGTGCGGGCACTATATATTATATCGGCGGTCAAGGTAATCAGGCTGCTTTGTTTATATGCTGTTCCATTGGGCGCACCCGTATGCAAAGTTCTGCGCGGTACAATATGTTTAAATACACCGGCAGTCACGTGACAAACAATTATACGCGGGGAATTAATGGAACAGCTGTATTTTATCGTAGAATAACATGCAGTTGTCTCTATTCTTTGTGTATATGAAAGACTGCGCAGGTCGTGTGAGAATACATTACTATGGATATGGAATTTCATAATTTAATTAGAACTTGTCCATAGTATATTAAAAGTAGATATCCTCAATGAAAATTGCAAAATTCAGTTGTAAGATGACTGCGCGACAGTGCACAATAGTCAAACCAAACGCCATACTAGTAATACATGTCTACAAACTACAGTAGAGCTACTGTTTTATTTACTTTCAAGTAGCTATTCCGGCCAACAAAAGCCAAATGAACAACATATTTACACCGTTTCTAAACCTACTGACGATGAGATATATTTGTATATATATATATATATATATATACATATATATATACAACTTACATATTTTGAGGATCCAAACTCTTTAGACACAATATAAACGGCTTTAACCAGCCAGGCCAAACCCCAAAACCGGAGAGAAGAATTAAGTTACCAACTCATAATTCATTTTAGTTGTCCTAGTCCGGTGCAGGATAGGGCATTCACGTTATACTCATTCATCTTTATTACAAGGTGAGCAATTACCAGAATGTATACCCTGCTTTGCACCGTTAAAGGTCAAACACATCTTGTTGGAATGTGTAGACTTTGATCCTATGCGTTAACAATGTTAATACTATGAAAGAGTTATTTGATACTATAGATGTTGGTCTTGTTTTAGATTTCCTGAAAGAAATCAGACTGTATAAATAATTATAATAATCAGACTTTATAAATCAATATACTATGTTCTTATATATATTTACTTGTTTATATACCCGTTGACGGGCATTTGTTGATTTACACTTATACATAGTTTGTGTAACTACCACATCGTCTCTTGTTTGTAAATAGTTTTATCTTTATATATTTACATTAATTTTTATTTACTACTTCATTTCTTCATCTTTCATCAGTTTTTGCGCACAGTATGACCTATTTGTGTGTAGACGTGCCGTAAAACACCATTCATTCATAATTCAGTAATGGGAATTTTAAGAACCCATAACACATTCTATACTTTTAATCGGCACATATACATTTTTGTATGACCAGAGTGGAAAAAAGACGTCAATTTTTTGCTGACAAAAAGCGCCAATTAAAAAATAAATAAAAAAAATGCGCACTTGACCCATGCTAAAAGCGTCAAAGTGACAATGTTTAAATTGTAATACAAATGATACTACGAATAATACTACGAATAACTTGTTGTATGACGTATACCGGTCCTTTATGGGGTTTCGAGCACAGTCTTGGTGCTTTAAAGTAGAATAAGGTGTAATCCAGTGCTAAGGGGCGTGAGAGGGGATGCATCTTATATTACCACTCATGAACAGACTCAATACAAACGACTACTTTTCTTTCTTGTTTGTGTTCGTTGCTTCCAAAAGATCCCCTGTTCTTATTTTTTTTCCAAACTTAATTAATACAATTGTGTATATTAGACTGTTTCTAAAACTAAGGTAAAATCATGTTTGTGGCAAACGGGAAAGTTCATACTTGGTCATTAACCATGTAAAGGCGGGTATACTTTATATTTATTCCGTTTTTACTTTATGCATGTTTTATTTTAGTGAAGTGCGGACGGCCTGCGGTCTGTCTTGTACTTTTTAAGAACCGTGACAACATTCAAGCACACGGGGTTATTCATTCAGACAATTAGCTAATAAGGCGTTGATTAAACAGCATACCAAAATACTGTTTGACAGTCACCAACACAGATGTGTGTGTTCGGACATGTCTAACAGATGTCGAACCTAACTTCTCTTGACACATTATTAGTTACAAAAACAAAACGAAAGTTTACCACAAGCCCTAATGTCCACGCGGAGAAGATTTAGACGCCTGTGACCATATATTAGGAGTGTGGGAGTTTAGATGAACAGTCACATTTAACACGCATTAGGTAGTCATTATATCTTCATCTTTTTAAGTCTTAATCTAACTATAATAAACAATTGTGTGTGTGTGCATTTTTTTTTTCATTTATTAATTTATTAGAAACTAACCCGCAAATAACGGCAACATTACACTACACACTCGCTTATCAGCAAACTCTTTCCAGGTGTTCAGGTCATACACGAATGTATATGTGCCGATTATTCGCGGGTTTTTAAAATACGCGTGATTGAATATGCTTAAAATCATTTATGAGTTGGTAAATCTTAATTCGACGCTCCAGTTTTGGGGTTTGGCCTAGCTGGTTAAAGCCGTTTATATTATGTCTATAGAGTTTTCTCAAAATATGTAAGCTATGTACATACATACTTCGTCGTAAGCAGGTATAGCAACAATGTGCATCTGTTGTAACATTTGCCTGTTTATGGCCGGATAGGGACAGGATAGGGACTTTACATATTAAACGATTTTCCTCTCCAGTAAGAGACTTAAATCTGTATTTCCGTTACTGAAAACTAATTATACCCCCGCTTTCACAGAGTCAAGTGCGTCAATATAGGAATCTCGTCCCGTCGCGTAACATGTTTGCCCCGTCGTGTCATGTCGCGCAACACATTTGTTTTACTTACATGCATCAGCTTTGAATGGGTTGGTCCCAAACTTCATATACACATAACATCTGATGACCTTATATCCCTCTACATCACACATTGTTGATTGCCTAATTTATTACAGAATTATGGCCCTTTGTTTGACTTAAAATTTAAGCTTGAGTATTCATCACCTTCAGTGATAGTTCTAGCCGTGTTTAGTGTTTCATCGAATGATAGGAATCATGATAGACAATCGAAGGGACTCACGGCAATCTTACTTTAAATGCACAAACACTTATTTTGAAAGCAAGACTTTTCTATGTTGTTATAGTGAAAGGCAAACTCTATATAGGTTCTCCAAGAACTTTACTTTATTTCAAAATATCAGACTTGTATGCCCTTAATGATTTATTCTCTTACTGCTCTGGCTTCTGCCAAGTCATTGAGTACCTTCATTGTGGTTTTCTAGGCTATTGTTTTTTTGTATTATATTTACACGAGCATATATGTGTTTTACTTATATTGCCTATTGATGCTGCCTTATTGGTTAGAGATTAGATCGTGGCGGGGATTTCTTTATTTACACTGTCCTGTTTTAATGGGATGAAGTAGGGTAAGTGCGAGGTTTGGTGCACCCTAGAACCTGCTTAAACCCCCAGTGGCCTACTTTGCCACTGACCGTTCCAAGGCGGTAGCCCTATTGTCAACCCTTTTGTGTTTGTGATGTCGTTTGCATTTATTATTGCTTTTAGCTTCTTGTTTGTCTGTTTGCGTGTTTGTTTCTGTGTTTTGTGGTTGACTGTCCTCCTTGTATGCTACTTTCCCTGTCCGGTCTTTTTATATTTCTTTGTATATTTTGAAGGCGTATCTTTAGCTCCAAGGTAAACGTTTTTTTCATTGCCGCCTCTTTAGGTCTATGGTAGATTTCAAAGGCCTGTCTGTAACCCCAATGTCTATGGTAGATTTCAGAGGACTCTCTGTAGCCCCAATGTGTATGGTAGATTTCAGGGGCCTCTCTCTAGCCCCAATGTCTAGGGTATATTTCAAAGGCCTCGGTGTAGCCCCAAAGTCTATGGAAGATTTCAGAGGCATCTCTGTTGCCCCAATGTCTATGGTAGCTTTCGAAGGAGTTTCCTTACCTCCGAGGTCCAGTCATTTTACATCTTGCATAATATATTTCAGAAGCGTTGTTTTAGCGCCAAATTATATGGTAGAATTCAGAAACGTTGCTTTAGCTCCAAGTTCTATGTTATAATTCAGAAGCGTTGCTTTAGCTCCAAGTTCTATGTTAGAACTCAGAATCGTTGATTTAGCTCCAAGTTCTATGTTAGAACTCAGAAGCGTTGCGTTAGCTCTAAGTTCTACGGTAGAATTCAGAAACGTTGATTTAGCTCCAAATTCTACGGTAGAATTCAGATAGAACCTAAATAGAAACGTTGCTTTAGTTCAAACTTCTGTGGTAGAATTTTTAGGCGTTGCTTTGGCTCCAAGTCCTATGGTAGAATTCAGTAGGGTTGCTTTAACTGCAAATTCTATAGCAGATTCTGAAGCGTTGCTGTAGCTCCAAGTACTATGGTAGAATTCAGAAGCGTTGCTTTAACTGCAAATTGTATAGCAGATTCAGAAGCGTGGCTGTAGCTCCAAGTTCTATGGTATAATTCAGAAGCGTTGCTTTAACTGCAAGTTCTATAGTAGATTCAGAAGCGCTGGTGTAGCTCCAAGTTATATGGTAGAATTCAGAAGCGTTGCTTAAACTGCAAATTCTATAGCAGATTCAGAAGCGTTGCTGTAGCTCCAAGTTATATGGTAGAATTCAGAAGCGTTTCTTTAACTACAAATTCTATAGCAGATGCAGAAGAGTTGCTGAAGCTCCAAGTTCTATGGTAGAATTCAGAAGCGTTGCTTTAACTGCAAATTCTATAGCAGATTCAGAAGCGTTGCTGTAGCTCCGAGTTATATGGTAGAATTCAGAAGCGTTGCTTTAACTGCAAATTTTATAGCAGATTCAGAAGAGTTGCTGTAGCTCCGAGTTATATGGTAGAATTCAGAAGCGTTGCTTTAACTGCAAATTATATAGTAGATTCAGAAGCGCTGCTGTAGCTCCAAGTTCTATGGCAGAATTCAGAAGCGTTGCTTTAACTGCAAATTATATAGCAGATTCAGAAGCGTTGCTGTAACTCCAAGTTATATGGTAGAATTCAGAAGCGTTGCTTTAACTGCAAATGCTATAGTAAATTTAGAAGCGTTGCTGTATCTCCAAGTTCTATGGTAGAATTCAGAAACGTTGCTTTGACTGCAAATTCTATAGCAGATTTAGACGCGTTGCTGTAGCTCCAAGTTTTATGGTAGAATTCAGAAGCGTTGCTTTGACTGCAAATTCTATAGCGGATTCAGAAGCGTTGCTGTAGCTCCAAGTTCTATGGTAGAATTCAGAAACGTTGCTTTGACTGCACATTCTACAGCGGATTTAGAAGCGTTGCTGTGGCTCCAAGTTTTATGGTAGAATTCAGAAACGTCGCTTTGACTGCACATTCTATAGCAGATTTAGAAGCGTTGCTGTAGCTCCAAGTTATAGGGTAGAATTCAGAAACGTTGCTTTAACTGCAAATTCTATAGCAGATTCAGAAGCGTTGCTGTAGCTACAAGATATATGGTAGAATTCAGAAGCGTTGCTTTAACTGCAAAATCTATAGCAGATGCAGAAGAGTTGCTGTAGCTCCAAGTTATATAGTAGAATTCAGAAGCGTTGCTTTAACTGCAAATTATATTGCAGATTCAGAAGCGTTGCTGTAGCTCCAAGTTATATGGTAGAATTCGGAAGCGTTGCTTTAACTGCAAATTTTATAGCAGATTCAGAAGAGTTACTGTAGCTCCAAGTTCTATGGTAGAATTCAGAAGCGTTGCTTTAACTGCAACTTATATAGTAGATTCTGAAGCGCTGCTGTAGCTCCAAGTTCTATGGCAGAATTCAGAAGCGTTGCTTTAACTGCAAATTATATATATATAGCAGATTCAGAAGCGTTGCTGTAGCTCCAAGTTATATGGTAGAATTCAGAAGCGTTGCTTTAACTGCAAATGATATAGTAAATTTAGAAGCGTTGCTGTAGCTCCAAGTTCTATGGTAGAATTCAGAAACGTCGCGTTGACTGCAAATTCTATAGCAGATTTAGACGCGTTGCTGTAGCTCCAAGTTTTAAAGTAGAATTCAGAAGCGTTGCTTTAACTGCAAATTCTATCGCAGATTCAGAAGCGTTGCTGTAGCTCCAAGTTCTATAGTAGAATTCAGAAACGTCGCTTTGACTGCACATTCTATAGCAGATTTAGAAGCGTTGCTGTAGCTCCAAGTTTTATGGTAGAATTCAGAAACAACGCCTTGACTGCACATTCTATAGCAGATTCAGGAGCGTTGCTGTAGCTCCAAGTTTTATGGTAGAATTCAGTAACGTCGCTTTGACTGCACATCCTATAGCAGATTTAGAAGCGTTGCTGTAGCTCCAAGTTATATGGTATATTTAAGCTCTTTACCTGGGATTTGTTGTTTTTATATCGTACATAGTTACCGTCTTGATGATAGGATAGTTGACCTCAATTCGATATTTGTCACATACATGGGCTGTTGGTGTTTAAAAGGAAATGATTGCAAATAGCAATGGAGCCTCAATTTAAAGGGGTTGATGCATTATTTTCAAACACAGTTTATCTTAAAGGGCTCTGAAAAACTTGAAAAAAGCTGAAGGAATTATCAAAATGCCATGAAAAATAAAGGAGATATGACTTATTGAAAATTTGCAAAGAACATAAATGGAGGCGGCCCTCTTTGAACGATGACGTCATCGCGCCGTTTTACCATATATGGCATATCGATAAAATGTATTTTAAAGCAAAGAAAATCACTGCAAATGAAAAATAATACTAAAATGTATACATTTTACATCTTTATATTTATTTTTAATAAATTTGCAGTGGTTTTCTTTGCTTTAAAATACATTTTGTCAATATGCCATATATGGTAAAACGGCGCGATGACGTCATCGTTCAAAGATGGCCGCCTCCATTTATGTTCTTTGCACATTTTCAATAGGTCATATCTCCTTTATTTTTCATAGCATTTTGATAATTCTTCCTGCTTTTTTCAAGTTTTTCAGAGCCCTTTAAAATAAACTGTGTTTGGAAATAGTGCATCAACCCCTTTAAGCTTCATGTTTGTATTTTGTTTTGCCCTCCCGTTCCAAAGCAGTATCCTGTGATTACTGCTGAATAAACGCTTGCGTGAAATGTACACCAACTTTAAATACCGAGGAAATATAAATAAAGTGCATAATGTTAATTGTTGTTATAAATAATTGTTATATTACCCTAGCGTGAAATATAGGCCACTCAGGTGGATACAAATTCACTCGCTCGCTTGGTATTCACCATCCGTGGGTTCGACTCCCTTCCGCAGTTGTGTTCTGAAATAAAAGCTAACAAACTATTATGTTTTCAAAGTGCTAAGATGATATGTATATATATGTTTGCGTTTCTTAAATTTCAGAATGGATTTCAAAATGCGGTTCGTGTTGCCATACTTTGTATTGTCCATTATACTGGACGACGTTGCATTGTCTCAAAGTAAGTAAAATGTTATTTGAATATGTCTTTGACTATATATTCGTATATATTCCCACGGTAATAAGCATATGACAAGATATATATATCAGTTATTCATTAAGCATAACAATTTGTACGCATAATGTATGCAGTGGGGACTGCTTTCAGTAGTATGATTGGTTTATTCTAATTATTTCTGATCAGCGCGCAATCTGTACCTAGAAGCCAACGTTAACGGATTTGTTTTTTCTCATCTACCAACCCTTTATACACCACCTGTTGAATTGTGTGTTAGGTATATGACTCTGTTGTTAGGGAACAATTTGCTACTGGTGACGAGGATTTGATCCCAATTTCACAGTTATTTAAATGTATACTGAAAGGGAAAAAAACACATAACCAAAAAATTGCCTATACTACACTATATTATATACACCTAATTTCACGTTATCTCAACGTGTTTTTTACAAAAAGGGGTACAACTAATTACAAAAGGACAACTCTGCCATGTAGTAGACCTTTTAACCAAAGTATACGTTGTTACACGAAATTCATAAATGTTGAAATTTCGCTTGAACAAGTCAAATCATTTCAGTATTGTGTTTAATGTTAAGAGATTGCAACGCTTAAAACTTAAGTTTGCTCACCTGCTAGAGCCAAATGCGCGTGTGTGTATAAGCGTTTATTTATCCTCGCTGTATTGCACTAAGCATTTTAGCGAGCAGACCTAGGTTTTAAGTCTCATCCGAAGGACTGGTAAGGTAGGAAATACTTTTGAAATATTTCGATAATTAACCCAAATTCGGTTCTGGCTTGGATTGAACGCGCGATCCCTGGGCCAAATGCGCATTCTGTCGATACTTTAAATAGGTAACCATTGGTATGGTCGGTGCTGTTTAAGCCTTCTTTCCAAAAGGACAGGCATAATGTCGCCCTGTACCATTCGATTAGCAGTAGCATATTAAACATACAATATATAGAGGAAATACTCATTATGCGTTTCGTTTCAGTATATATTCGATAGTTTACTAGTGTGTATAGGTATTAGACGTTTTGTATTACATGGTGTCTTTACTGTAACATTCATGCATTGTTTTAGAAAAGATATTGCTATAAAAATTTGTTATATACGGTCAGAAAGTGACCGTCAGTGTTCTTTATTTTTCCTTTACTGTAACTTATATATTATATATAGCTTATTCTAGCAAACCCCTATAACATTTCGGTTGACGTTTCAGGCAATAATAAGTGTGTTAACCGTACTCTAACAAGTGTGTTTAACCGTACCTCTAACAAGTTTGTTAACCGTACTCTAGCAAGTTTGTTAACCGTACTTTAACAGACACCTCACAATGTGGCCAATTTTTAAACTACCACTTCTAGGCAACATTAAAAAAAAAACGCTTATAGGGTGAGATATGACACAGGTCGTCACTATTTTTAACCATAACCCGCTAAGCACGACTATAATAGACTTTGCGTTCATTGTTACTCGCAGGCTAATCAGGTTTACAATGTCCGTCTGTTGATCAGTTATTTTCCCCAAAACACCCCTTTGTCACATAAAAGGAATAATATTAATTCAAAGAAAGAACAGTCCATTATATATATGTAGCGGGTTAAGGGTTAACCATAATTTAAATATTTTAAATCTTAAAGCGTTGGTATACTGTAAAATATAATCTATCGTTTGTTATAATAAATGTTATGTAATGTTTGAGGAAATTAATACAATGTTGATTGAAAACGATTACAAACAGATGTATCATTAAACTGAGTTAACAGGCTCAAACATGAGCTATAGGTTACAATAGCGTAAATACGTCTCCACGCCCCTTCCATAGTAAAGTTAGAATGTTGACAACCTGTTAAAAACTCAAACCTGGTTAGAATTCTGGGACAATTACTTTATCATGCAAATAAACATGTTTGATTTTAAACACTAACAAGGAAATAGGGGATGAATGTCTTCTAAGAAATATTTCCTCAGCTGTATACTAACACCGGGTCAAAGGTCAACGTTATTTTTACCCCTTGCAATTTCATACCCTGTCTACTTCCACTTCTGAAATTTATATCAGAAACTGTCAAAAACATGATCAGCTGCATTTTCAAATATCAACAACATATCCATAAATCAATTTCAGTTTTAAATTGTGCCAACCCTGCTGATATAATGTTCTTATTGGACGGTTCCGATAGTATAGACGCACAGGAGTGGAACCAGGAACGGAACTTTGTTGCTCGTATGGTAAACGATCTAGATATAAGCCCGAGCACCATACACGCAGGATTTACGGTTTATAGTTCTGTCGTGAACAAACATTTTGGACTGACGCCATTCCGACCGAAAATAGTTCTCAATGCGATGGCCAGGTCTTTAGCGCATCCTACAGGTATCGCGACAAACACGGCGACGGGGATATTGACAATTCGGGACGAGTTCCGGAATGCTCCGAGGAGAAATGCGCCCAAGATTATGATAGTAATTACGGACGGGTCTTCGGAAAATCCTGCAGAGACTATTCGACAAGCACAACTGGCAAAGGAAGAAGGCATCCGAATAATAGCAGTTGGTATTGGTAACAATGTGTTCGTCGAAGAACTGCAGCAAATAGCCTCAAATCCGCAAAAATTCTACCGAGCCATCGATTTTGCTGCTCTGAGAGGAATTGAAGCTGATATTAGAAAGATGATCTGCAAAGGTAACTAAAGACATTATCAGCCCTTGTATATATGTGCTTCATTTTTTCTTCTATTTGGTTTACTTGAAATTGTTGAGTGTTTTGACTGAGTGATTTGGTGGACTACGTTCTATGAATTACTACATTCTGTGAGTTACTACATTCCATGAATTACTACAAAAGGCGTTACTATTTCCAGACAAAAAGCGCCGTGAGGACAAAAAGCGTGAATGTTAAACAAATACATGCATATACAAGGCGTCTGCTCTCTTTTTTGTCTACAAATCTTTTATTTAAATGGAGTATTTTGCCCACACGACGCTTTTCGGACAAAGAGAAGCGTCACAAACGTACAGCGTGCTATCTAATTGTTTTATAATTTAGTCACACATATTCACATTGAGCTACATTATACTGTTTAATTGCCGTAGCGCGTGTTTATAATACGTTGCGGGCAAAACAGTATGCACTAATGTAATAAACATTAGTTTTTGCGCATTGACTTTATCTTTGTTTACATTGACTCCGTATATATGTAACTAAATGTCTTTGCCTTTCTATTCCAGTTATCACGACCACACCAGTGCCAAGGTCACAATTTGTTCCACCAACGATGCCACCGGATTTGATCCCCAAAGGAACGGGTAAGAATTATGAAATTGCACGAGTTCTGCTACTTTAAAGTGTTAGGACTTGGGTAAGAATTATGAAATTGCACGAGTTCTGCTACTTTAAAGTGTTAAGACTTGGGTAAGACTGAAATTGCATGAGTTTTGCTTCTTAAAAGTGTTAAGACTTGGGTAAGACTTATGAAATTGCACGAGTTCTGCTACTTTAAAGTGTTAAGACTTGGGTAAGAATTATGAAATTGCATTAGTTTTGCGACTTAAAAGTGTTAACACTAACACAATGTAACAGGACGGAAAATGATTAAGGACTAAACTAACCTGGGTCGCAAACCCTTTACATCAATACCATAACATCTTGCAATTTATTATGCCCCAGATTCTAGCCACCTCATTTTTCTAGCCATTAAGATTGTATTTTTACAATCCCTAGATATACTGGTATGTCTTGCCCTCAGGTAAATATATTGTAACAGTTTGTTTTATTCTTCAACTAGTGTTGTATTTTTTGTTTTGTTCTATTTATATATTTTTCATGTTTTGTAAATTAAGTCTAATAGTTAGGTGTATACGTAAGCTGGCGAACGTTTTTATAGAACTTTTTTGAACTGTACACATATAGGTTAATAATTTTATTATGTTCTCGTTTTTACACATTATTTAGGTATGTTGTACTAACCTTGTATTTGTTCGTTCTGACAGTTCAATATAAATAATATGAAGTCAAAAAGCAAGTGTAAATATTCATATATTATTCGATTTCGGTATGCGAATAAGATTAATATCGAACGCTATACTGTACTGAAAGGAAAAAGAAACGAGACACGGGCATTTCCGCTATATATTGTATGTAGAATATGCTGCTGTTAATCGAATGGTACATGGCTACGTAAGATATTTCCTTTCGGAAAAAAGACTAAAACAACACGTAACACAGTAAATAGTATTCCAGCAAAGTTTCATTATTGACAGAGTACGCGTTTGGCGCAGACTTAGGATGCACAATTTTGCAAACTCTTTACGTTAAATACAGTAATGAACTGGCTCAATTTTTCAAAGAGGAACTTCAACATTTATGAATTTCTTGTTACAAGGTGAAGTGTGATTAAAACGTCTAAAAAATCACATTTGTGTCCTCTCTCCAACTAACTGCAACTTTTTTTTTTACAAAACATCTTGGGATTTCCTTGGAATATATATGAAATTAAGTGTGCAGTATATACAATATATAGCGAAAAATCCGGTGTCGCGTTTCTTTTTCTTTTCAGTGTAGTTAGGTTACTTCTCTTGTTACATACTCCTCAAAATAAGTTAAGGACCGCAAGAATATTTCTCCATATGCTTACCATTGAAACTGACTACATACCATTTTCACACGGTTTCACAGAATGTATAAGCAATGTTGCATTAAACTGGACATTGTCAAGTCTTCTGCATTATATGAAAGAACAAAATGTTTGATATACATTGTTCTGTTAATTAAAAAGAGTCCGAGATTTTTGATAATTTTTAAAAATCATTAATTTGCCCCAAAACAACAAAACTTAAAGTTTTAATAAGTTTTGTAAATTTATTCATTACGTTTAATCACTACCAATGGAACTATGGACGCGAGATTTCAATTTCCCCCAAAATTGACTAACCTTTGACAGTTTAAATGCATACACCGAACAGTTTTGAAAAACGCTGATTTTTTATCCCATCCAAAATGAAGTTTTTCAAGACGTAGTTGCATATTTGGCACTGCTCACTTATCTCAAGAGTTATTCTAAAGATAATGGTGACAAATGTTTGTTAAGAATCAATAGTCAGGAAAATAATACGAGATAACATTTTTATGTGAAAAAAAACAAAATTTTATTGAAATTTCAAAATCTGAATTTTCATATTATATATTTTTGGTTTAAAATATTCCTTAAGAATACAGAAACACGAAACAGTGTGCACTGTGCATTTATACTTGTGCGACGATGCAAAACTTTAATCTTATTGAAATAAAGAAGGGACGGTCCTTAACTTATTTTGAGGGGCATATATTATTTGGTACTAAGTTAATTAACAATCATGATCACTTTAGATTGTTTCTTCGTCTTTATGCCTTAGGTATATATGGGATACTGTTGCAATATAATCAACACTTAGTAATACAGTTTATAGACTGTCCCGAGACTGTTTATTGAGAATTCTCTATAATTCATCCATGTAATTAACTGACCGCAGAGCAACAAAATACCCGTTTTCGCACAGCAGGGCATGACAGCAGATAGGCACATATAGAAATTAGTAATAAGTTGGTGTAACAAACTGCTATATGCAAATGGAGATAAGGCAGTGATATATACTCCTAACATTTAATTCTGCATGTTTTTCTGCACAAAGTTGTTTAGCTCATTAGCTAGCATGTTAGGTGATTTACTGCCATTTTATTGACCTCATGCTGGGTATGCCGACCACCAAGTTGATTATCATGTAACTTGAGCTGAGTAGAAAGTACTAGAGATTCATTTTCGAGACAGTCTATAAACTGAATAAACAGATAAACAGATTTGAACTTTTTTTTCCCACTTTCTCTTACTACTACTAATACGGCAATACTTCTACAGCTTCATCTACTAAGTGTAGTAGTACTATTTTTATTATTAGTAGTAATTTTACCATAGTTTCAGTTCGATTTTTATTATTATCTCTTACAAACTACCAGACCAGATGTGCAACGTTCCCGGTGACATAGTGTTCGTAATAGATGGATCGAATAGCATCAGTGACGCCGATTATGTCCGACTGAAGAACTTCGTGGCAAGACTGATAGAACATTTTGAAATTGGACCCAACGCCATTCACGTTGGTATGATAGTATACAGTACGCTTGTCGGTGAAACAATAGGGTAAGTCAGAATGCAATAGTGCGCTTAAAGTATAAAGTAACGTATAGTATCACAAATAATTATAATTAAGCTAGAACTTATAGTGTACTGAAGGTAAACAGTAGACTTGCAGGTGGAAAAGTAAGAACGCATGGTGTTAATGTATACAGTACATTTGCTGGTGACAAATATGTTAAGTTATAACTTAAAGTGTGTTTCAATTAAACAGAACATTTGTCAGTGAAAACGCTATAAAATAATTTAATTTCAGTAGCATCTTCTTCACTTTTAGATATTTAAAAAAAATGTCTTATGCATCTATGCCTTATACCCACTACTTATAATCGCCTTACACTATATCCGCGTTTATTTTCTTGTTTATGCATTCATTTGAAACTTGTCGGGTTCACCTTCCTTTGTGCCACCTATCATTTTGCAACGCACTGCATGGATGCACGCTTGTTGGTGGACCCATTTACATTTCGCCACTATGCTTTCCTCTTTAATTGTGCGATAACGGACAGGCTGTGAACCCTATGATGACGTCTACCTAAAGCCCAAAAGAACGGTAACGTTTGATGTTTGTCTGCAGTCTTGCCTTGTCGTGCCCTCAATGGTTTATTCTCTTGTTGCTCTGGCTTTTACCAATTAATTGAGTACCTTCTTTGTGGCTTTCTAGGCTATTTTTTTATTTATATATACACGAGCATCTTTGTGTTTTACTTACTTTCCTATTAATGCTGCCTTGTTGGTTAGAGAATAGTTCATGGCGGGGATTTCTTTATTTACACTATCCCGTTTATTTCGGTTGACGGTAAGGTAAGTGTGAGGTTTGGTGCACCCTAGAACCTGGTTTAAACCCTCAGCGGCCTTTTTTGCCCTATTGTCAACCCTTTTCTGGTCGTGGTGTCTTATTTTGGCCTTTTAGTCATCTTTAAATGTGTTCTTTGTTTCTGTGTGTGCTTGTGGTTGACTGCCGTCCTTGAATGCTACTTTTCCTGTTCGATTTTTATGTCTATATTTTTTGTTATCGCTTACATATTTATAAGTTAAGTAGTGTTAACGGTACACAAAAAAAACACACAATAATGCAGTTGTAGACTAAAATGTATGATTAAAGACATACTGTCACCAAGGAAAAAAGATACTTATTTCTATTGCGGTTCTTATCAATGACTGAATGACATCAGGAAGTCAAACTAAACAAAAGGTTATAGTAAGAGTGTTAATACTTCAATGAATTGGTTACATTCCATGAAATAATAACTTGTTTGAGAAAAGCGTTCAAAAATATCTACGGATCACCATAAAAACTCATTGAAAGCTTTTTTAAACGTTGCAACTCATACAGAAGATCATTCCATTACTAACAGCCAGTATAAGCAAATGTCTTTAATGTATATATATATATATATATATATATCCGAAAGCTTGGCGGAGTTAAATAATTTAACATACACTGAATAAAATTGCTAAGTATCAACTTTTGTATCTTAACTAATTTTCCTATTTTAAATATATTTTAGAATAGATATATGATAAGTATTTTGTTTTGACCCATAGTTTGTAAAACATTTATTTTTTGTTTAAATTGTTACATCTTTTGAGACTTACCCTCACTTTATATGAAAACATGAAATGTACTGATAAAACACATAACAAGAGTCAAAGATCGCTTAAAGATATAAAATTCTTAAAATTGGTATGAAATAATAGGAAAAAACATAAAAAATTGACCCATTTATCGCAGATTTTCCGTCTATAAAAAAATGAAATATGGATAATCTTAAATTATCACCCTTTACATTGAATATTGTTTGAAATTCAAGTAACTGTAATTCAGCGTTAACATTAAATATGTCGAAAATTTCTTTTGCAAACGGATTTGTAGTGGTAATGCTAGTAAAACATGGTGTCAAAATAATTTTAACTGGCATATTTTAGAATTAGGAACGTCGAAAGCTTCACTAATTCGAAGTACTTAATAAAATCCTATATACCCAGTTGTACAAGTGTTATAACTTATTTCTAAGAAAACACATTGACTTAAAAGTTTTTTCAGATATGTTCATACAATCAGAGCAGACGATTTTGCAGTTTAACCGTATCTCTAATCAAGCTCAAAATACACAAAATGATAAGAATATTATTTACATATTCTTAGCAATTTGGTTTAATATAGAGTCTTTATTTATATATATATATATATATATATAATTATAATAGGGTATAAAATATTAATTATTCAAATTTATATTTCAGACTCTATCCACCTAAAAACAAGATGGTACTTAAGTTTTTAGCCAACAATTTAGAGCATCCAAAATTTGGTACCGACACAGCCGCCGGTATTGAGGCAGCCCGAAATATGATACGTGAACAGGGACGCCCAGATGCTCCGGAAATAATTATCGTTATTACAGATGGAAAGTCGGTTTACCCCAGGAACACCGTCGTCCAGGTAAACATGTGTGAATGGGTAAAATTGTGTCAGGTTTGTTGTTGTTGAGGTGGTGGCAAAAACGTCGACATTAATGATGAAAGATAGTTCCTCGGCTTAATTTTGCTTTTTATAAAGATCGGACAGTTATAACACCTATTGAATAGAGCGATGCTTAAGAGGTCTAACATATATAATAAGGAAAAATTACTTAGGGATTTAATCATGGATATTTCGTGCATAAATGTTTGTCAAAACGCATATGCATTAGACAAATAAGGGGTCATTTAATTCCCCCGTAAACAATACAATACAATACAATATCTTTATTCAGCAATTAAACATACAACACATGTTTATAGCCTACACAATTACATGAAAGTATGAAGATAGTGAGAACATGAACACTTATCCATATTAAACAAATAAACATACAATTTACATTATATCAGATTTACTGAGAAGCACATTATTTCAAAATCGCTGTAATGAAAAATAAGAATTTAACATCAGGAAATTTTCTTTATGTACTATTCCTTAATTTGAGAGCATAGAATAGAAATTTCGCTAAATTTACAACTGTACATTTTGACTTTGATGTCATAAGCGAATCAAACTTGTTCAAATTTGGCCATCGGCAATAATAAGGTTTAAGATATTTATGTCTTAATTCTCTATAAATTGGACAAACAAGCAAAAAGTGGTATTCGTTTTCAGTAAACATGATGCCCCTTTGCCGTATTCTACTCTACAAGACTTTCAATTAAACTTCCCTTGATATCATTGAAAATCAAACTACCTAATATTTTACTCACTTTCTTACTAACCCGAACACGTGTTCATTTATTATGCAATAAAAATATCGATAAAACAACATTCGAAAAACACATTTCTAAGATTTCGCTTTAAATGTTTTAAGTGCAGAAATATAAACAAATGAAAAACTTAATATGACTCATGTCATTTACAAAGGCAATGTTTTCCAAATATAGGACCACTCTTTTTTTTAAAAAAAAAAGCCCATCACTTATGTTCCCATTAAGTCTGCATATCACCACATGACAGTTCTAAGTGATCACTTATTAAACAGATCATTTCGTTTAGTTGTTCATCTTTAGTTTTGTAAAGAGCATAACTGCATATAACACATTTGCATTTGAGCGTCTCTGTAGTCGAGGGATTAGCGACGTTTCGTTGCAAACCTTCTTGCCTCTCACCGCTGCAGGTTCGAATCCCACTGGGAGCTTAATTTGTAAGTGAGAAAGTGTCGATTCCTACGGAATGCGGGAGGTATACAGTACTGTTTCTAACCAGTAATAAGTTGGTGGCCTCCACAGAAAATCGACCGTCATACATAGCCTAAAATGTTCTTGGAAATTGGCTTTAAACACCAAACAAACAAACAACAAAACGGTACATATGTATTTTAACGTATTTCAGGCAAGTATCGCCAAAGCTCAGGGCATCACGATGATAGCGATTGGTGTCGGTACCGACATATTCTCCGAAGAACTCAACCAAATCGCCTCGGGTGCGAATTTTGTGTCAGAGGTAGCAGATTTCACAGCGCTGGCAAACACTGTAAATCTCATGAGAACTCTCATCTGTACTTGTAAGTTATTTAGGAATGACACCTTAACCCTTTCGCCGTCAAATATCAAATGTCGTCAGCTAAAATTTGAATCTAAACATTCCGGTAATATTTTATATTTAAAGTGTTATGGAAAACGTTCTTACTGATTGGCGAACATTGTAAACCCTGATCAACCTGCATGAAGTGTTTATGTAGATCTGGGCCTAAACTGGTCGTAAAATCTATGCAGTAAACGGAGGGTAAGTTACATGAATGTGAACTTGTAAGAGTTCAACGTCCCAACACAGAATGTTACGTATAAGTGTTTTGAACACAACACCTTACACAATGCGGAACGTCGGTGGTTCTACACAGGTGCCCGCCCGTGCACGACAATTGCCCGGAGGGGCACCTGGGGTCTTCCTCCACCAGTGAAAGCTGGAAAGTCGCCATATGACCTTAGCTGTTGGTGCGACTATAAAATCCAATTCAATCAATTATTACATTTTAGACATCAAACAATCTCACTCATAACTTAACGTTTTTGATCTTCTACGATATTTGCTTTCGGCTTTGCGTCGTTATATTTAAAGCATAATTAATAACGATAACTGTCTAGTGTGTTATTATGCCGTTTTGTCATCGGCAATGTCCACGGACCATTCTTGTTTTATAGTGATGGTATTTCTTTTTCTCTGTATCACTAATTATTATCAATATATCTTCAACAGCTATCACGACCACAGCACCGGTAACGACGTCCATGTTACCACCAACACCACCTCCGTCTATAGATCCACCCCCATCAGGTACCGTGAAGTTTTAATATTGTTGCATTGTTTGATTGATATTATTGATATTGTATTGTTAGATTGATATTTATCTTTTAATATCGTTGCATTGTTATATTGATATTTATCTTTCAATATCGTTGCATTGTTAGATTGATATTTATCTTTCAATATCTTTGCATTGTTAGATTGATATTTATCTTTTAATATCAATGCATTGTTAGATTGATATTTATCTTTTAATAGTGTTGCATTGTTAGATTGCTATTTATCTTTTAATATCGTTGCATTGTTAGATTGATATTATCTTTTAATAGTGTTGCATTGTTAGATTGATATTTATCTTTCAATATCGTTGCATTGTTAGATTGATTTATCTTTTAATATCAATGCATTGTTAGATCGATATTTATCTTTGAATAGTGTTGCATCGTTAGCTTGATATTTATCTTTTAATATCGTTGCATTGTTAGATTGATATTTATCTTTTAATATCAGTGCATTATTAGATTGATATTTATCTTTTAATAGTGTTTCATTTTTAGATTGATATTTATCTTTGAATAGTGTTGCATTGTTAGATTGATATTTATCTTTCAATATCGTTGCATTGTTAGATTGTTATTTATCTTTTAATATCAATGCATTGTTAGATTGGTATTTATCTTTTAATATCGTTGCATTGTTAGATTGATATGTATCTTTTTATATTAATGCATTGTTAGATTGATATTTATCTTTTAATAGTGTTGCATTGTTAGATTTATATTTATCTTTTAATATCGTTGCATTGTTAGATTGATATTATCTTTTAATAGTGTTGCATTGTTAGATTGATATTATCTTTTAATATCTTTATATTATTAGAGTCATCCCACTCAATATAAATCACTATTTAATCTGGTTTATTAAGTTGGCATCCATCAGCATAATTTTATATAACGTAATGTGTTTTCAGTAATTGCTTTCATATATTTAATCTCTAATGTAATTATAGCCCCACTTTTAAACATAAGCCTGAACGTATGTATTTCCAATACTCAAAGAAGATACTTGTATCACCATTTGCACATACGTTCGATGCAATACATATTTCTAATAGTATGTATAACACTAAAAATTCCCAATCAACATTTAAACTAAATAGTTAATAATTGGTTATTTAACAGTGTATTGTGCAATACTGGATTTTATTGATAACAACATGTGTATGCAATATAAATAGGCGCGGATTAAGGGTACAGTGTCGTCTCCGTAAGATCTGAAAAAATCTTTGCAAATATACAGGATTTACCCTGAACTGATTCTTGACCGCCCTCAACAGTCCCAACACCACCTTAAAGGCACTACAGCTGCATACTACACCACCTTAAAGGCACTACAGCTGCATACTTGTAGAGCTAGTGGGCGTGTACCTAAAGCAAATGGGAACAGTTTAACGCTTGATTTACTACCAACTACCAAGCTCGTGTCAGAAACATGGCTGGAAAATCTTATGTAAGGCAGTTAAATAGCTCATTTCTGTACCTGCGATTGACAAAGTTATATCAAAAATACACACCCATTCACTGGAACTTGAATTTGGTATACAAGCGTAAAACCCCTCCCATTTGATTTAGGTATACGCTCACTAACCTTATACAGAACTATAGTATCTTTAAATACGGGTTTCAAGCAATGTTTCACAAGCTTGAATTTGGTATACAAGCGTAAAACCCCTCCCATTTGATTTAGGTATACGCTCTCTAACCTTATACAGAACTATAATATCTTTAAATACGGGTTTCAAGCCATGTTTCACAAGCTTGAATTTGGTATACAAGCGTAAAACCCCTCCCATTTGATTTAGGTATACGCTCACTAACCTTATACAGAACTATAATATCTTTAAATATGGGTTTCAAGCCATGTTTCACAAGCTTGAATTTGGTATACAAGCGTAAAACCCCTCCCATTTGATTTAGGTATACGCTCTCTAACCTTATACAGAACTATAATATCTTTAAATACGGGTTTCAAGCCATGTTTCACAAGCTTGAATTTGGTATACAAGCGTAAAACCCCTCCCATTTGATTTAGGTATACGCTCACTAACCTTATACAGAACTATAATATCTTTAAATATGGGTTTCAAGCCATGTTTCACAAGCTTGAATTTGGTATACAAGCGTAAAACCCCTCCCATTTGATTTAGGTATACGCTCACTAACCTTATACAGAACTATAGTATCTTTAAATATGGGTTTCAAGCCATGTTTCACAAGCTTGAATTTGGTATACAAGCGTAAAACCCCTCCCATTTGATTTAGGTATACGCTCACTAACCTTATACAGAACTATAGTATCTTTAAATATGGGTTTCAAGCCATGTTTCACAAGCTTGAATTTGGTATACAAGCGTAAAACCCCTCCCATTTGATTTAGGTATACGCTCACTAACCTTATACAGAACTATAGTATCTTTAAATATGGGTTTCAAGCCATGTTTCACAAGCTTGAATTTGGTATACAAGCGTAAAAACCCTCATTTTTGCTTTAGGTACACGCTCATTTGCCGTATAAGCCTGTAGTATCTTTTAAATGTAAGAAATTGCACTGAAACCACCGTATTTCAATAGTTGATTCCATCCCGTTATCTAAACTTCTGTAACTGCACCTGATGCAAGCAAATATCACTATCTTTGATTGGTCATTTTTCAGGATTGATCTGCAATGTTCCCGGAGACGTCGTGTTCCTATTGGACGGTTCAGACAGTATCGCGTCAAATGATTGGATAAGACAGAAAAATTTCGTGGTTAACCTTATCAACAACCTTGAGGTATTAATCAGTACTTTGATCCTGTCTTAGTCGCCTTGTCAAACAAATGTAGATATAGAAGTCGAACATGAAATGTAGCATTCAAGGACCACAGTCAACCAAAAACACGCACAGAAACAAACAATAATCACAAACATGATTAAAATGCAAGATATGACATCACAAACATAAAAGGGTTGACAATATGACTGCCGCCTTGGAACGGTCACTGGCAACAAAGGTCACTGTGAGTTTAAACCAGGTTCTAGGGTGCACCAAACCTCACTCTCACCCTACTGTCATCCCAATAAAACTGAACTGTGTAAATAAAGATATCACTGCCAGGTTATATTCTCTGACAAACTAGGCTGCATTAGTAAATATAAGTAATAATAAGATAGACAGGTATGTAGATCTACGGTCTAACGTTGAATTTGAATAACGTGGTTACCTTGACTGGCTCAAGATTTACAGGAAATACCGGTCATGGAACGTAAGTAGAAAACGAAAAGTCAACGTCAGGATATGGACTTTATTGTTAGAGAATTCCTTTTGATGGGATGTAGTTTTGTATACACTGTCTTGTCTATTTGGGCGTTGAAGACAGGATAATAGCGAGGATTGTGCGAATATAAAATCGATTCAAGCTAACCAGTAGGCCTTATTGCCTACTGACCATTCCAAGTCGGTAACCCTGTCTTCACCACCCTTTCTGTTGTTTTTTTGCCTCTTTCATTGTATTTTCAAGCCCTTGTTTGCAGTACAGTGTGGTCCTACGATGCCATGACGCTCGGACGCTGTGGTTTCTACAGGACCCTATATCTCATTTAGACCGAAATTACGCCTTCTAAATTAGACAGGGTGTTATTGGAGCTTTGATAAAATCAAGATGTATGAATACTACCCCAATTATTGTGAGCCATATATATCAAATAGTGTAAGTAGATCATAGGTCGAACAGGAAATGTAGAATAAACAGAACACAGTCAACCAAAACAGACATTCGAAACAATCAGCAATTACAAAGAAAACAAAAGAAGCGAAATATACAACACCACACTTATAAAGGAGGTGACTATAGGGGTACCGCCCTTCCAATAAGGGGTACCGCCTTTGGAACGCTCAGTGATCAAAAGGCCGCAAGGGATTAAACGAAATTCTCGGGTGCACCAAACCTCACTTCTCTGTTGTTATTCTCGATTATAAACCTATACAATTAATATATAATACAAAACAATATACTAATTATAGATTGGTCAGCCTTACATCCACGTGGCCGTAGTTGTATACAGCTCACAGATCGGTCAAACCGTCCAGCTGATCCCGTTCAAGCCCAAGATGGTCCTTAACAGATTGGTCGCAGATCTTCCACAACCCAAGTTTGGTACTGACACCGCTCTAGGTAAGTGGAACTGTGTATGTAACACAATGGAAATACAACTAACTTTTATTACCATTTCATTACGTTTCAACTTAAAAGGACGGTTATCTATCTCCTTACGCTTCAACTATGCTGTTGAATTATATATCTTTTATTTTACCAATTTGCTGTTATACTTTTATTCACGTTTTTATTTTTTATTATTGAGTTAACTATTGCATTGTTCATTGTGTGGTGTAATTATACAGGTACCCTTTCATTTTACCAATTTAATCTCCAATATTTATATATATATACTCCTCAACATCAGTTAAGGACCACAGAATGGAACAGTAATACATACAACCGTAAAAGAACACAACTAAACTTTAAAATTGCAAAAAGACAGTACATTGTTCAATTGCAGTACTTTAAAAAATGACCTAAATCAAAACATGGTCCTTAAATTATTTTGAGGTTCATTGTAAAACCATGCAAACACTAACCTCAACACCATTTCTTTAGGAATCCAGGAAGCCAGAAAAATGTTGAAGACATATGGTCGTGTCGATGCTCCAAAAGTTATAATTGTCGTTACCGACGGCAAATCGACATTCCCCGACAACACCATGATTCAGGCCAACATGGCCAAGGCTGATGGTAAGTTAGTTGAATAAGTACATGGTTAAAGATGAATGGCCACCCTGTAGCATTATCAATTAACAAATTTAACTCTTAAACATCATATGAACATTTCTTGATAGTCTCGGAGATAAACATATATTGAAAACCGCTACTAAGTTGTATGTGAAAATAAGTATTATTTGCATGACGTAGATACTACTTTTACCATTGCGTGAATGAGGTAAATTTGAATTGTATAGATGCACAGCTATTGCCACATAATTGATAAATACATTTACCTGTGGATTAATTTACCTGTTCACAGTTTTCTACGTCATCAAATACAATCTTATTCTCGCTTTTCAAAGATATTGCAATGTGTGAATTGTAAATATCTATTGTTGTGTATTGATTTCGATTTAATTAAACAAAACACAAACATGTTCATGAAACAAAACATGGCCGGAGAACTTTAAACAATAGCAATTATTAAAATTTAACAAAAACTGCCAAAAGTCACAACAAGCCAGTATACCCGATTTATCTTATGTGCAACACATATTTATAACATCATAAGCTCGTTCAATTTTGCCTACATGGTTTTAAATTTAATAGTTGAAGCTTCAAATATTTTTGGAGTTGGTTACTCATATTCACCGAAGACTGTTTATCCTGTAATTTCAACAAAACACTTGTTATAATATCAATATATTAATATAATTCCTTTTAAAAAAGTTTGAATGCAACAGACTGTATTAATAAGACAAATGGTGTACTTAATTGTATTTTTTGTTTGCCCATAAACAGACTGTATTAATAAGATAAATGGTGTACTTAATTGTATTTTTTGTTTTGTTTTCATCTTTCACATTTGTATTCAAGAATCTGACATTACGTTACAGTGCATGACTAACGTGGATACACATATGATCATGTGTTGTATTCTGTGCGTTTGGTTCGAAATTGTAAAAAAATATATGTAAGACTTATTGAAGGAAATATAGCAAACAACATTATTTTATTTCCATCAGGTGTTACTATGATATCCGTCGGCGTCGGGTCCGACATTTACGCCGACGAACTTCAGAACATTGCAACAAGTATGGCGCAGGTGTTCAAAGTAATAGATTTCGCCTCTTTGAAGGACATTATTGGGTCCCTGAGAAACAGAATTTGTCAAGGTAACAGTTATTATAATAATATATGAACAAAGGCATATATGCATATTGTGTTCGCTACCAACTATACTAATTTAATCTACATTTTAGAATAATGTTAATAATTGACGATTTGATTGTCATCGGATTTCGCGCACACTATGACCTATTTATATTTATAAAACCATTCATTCATCCATTCAGTAACAGCTATATGAAGAAGAACTTTATTGTGCATCGTCTTAGATCCATGAAGGTTCGAGGCCATCCTCCGTGAACCTTACAATGTGTGCATACATGTCATTAATTGCAATAAGTCAACCATGACCCTTGAGCAAAGACAATTACGTGTTAACTAAAACACTCCGTTCTGGCAGACAGTACTTCAAAACCAAAAAAATAACTTAAATCTTCTATACTCATATTGTAATAATTGGGGTCTTGAAGTAAATACCACTAAAACCAAGATAATGGTGTTTAGAAAAAGAGGAGGGCTACTTCAAAATGAACGTTGGACCTATAACGGTCAAAATATCGAAGTTGTAAATGATTTTAACTATTTAGGCACAATTTTTAATTATATACGGGCAATTTTTCATTAAATCAAGAACATTTAATTGGTAAGTCACTAAAATTGCTCTACACTTTATTAGCGAATTGTAAAAAGATTAAGTTAAAGCCAAAAACACTATGCCAATTATTTGATTCATTTATAGGTTCTGCACTAGGATATGCCGCTGAAATATGGGGATTCTCTAAATCAAAAGTAATAGAAAGAATACACCTAATGTTCTGTAAACGGTTGCTTAACGTTAGATTAAATACATGCACAGTAGGTGTATATGGTGAACTTGGGTGTTACCCTCTTTATATTACGAGATATATAAGAATTAAGTATTGGTGTAAAGTATCAAATACTAATAACATTCTGATGAAAAAGCTCTATTAACAAGGTGTATATGATTGTGAAAGAGGTTGTAAAAATTCGGTTTCGAATGTAAAAAAGTTATTATCTGATTATGGTTTTGCCTATTTATTTAACAATCAGGATATGCTGAATGTAAAAACATTTCCATGTGTTTTTAAACAACGAATAATTGACTGTTTTAAGCAAGAGTGGTATGGGTCAATTGACAGCAGTGCTGTTCTTGAAAACTATAAATATTTTAAATCTGATTTTTCATATGAACACTATCTAAATGTTTTACCTAGCAATTTGAGATTCTTTGTTTCTAGCATAAGATTATCTGCACATTCTCTTAACATACAAACTGGACGGTATGCAAGAAATCGCATACCGAGAAATGAAAGATATTGTTTATGTTGTAACTCACAAGATCTGGAAGACGAATACCATTTTATATGCGTGTGTCAATGTTACAATGAACTAAGAAAAAAATATATTAAAAGATATAACCACCAGAGGCCATCTATGTTCAAATATATAGAATTGATGAAAACTTCAAACAATGATATATTACTAAATTTAGCGAGGTATATAAAATGTGCTTTAAATGTTAGACTTTCTATTTTGAATGCTTAGTATAAATATAATATTGTTCATCCTCTAACTATGATGATGTAAACTATACTGACAATTGTAAAAGAATAATATAATATAAAATATGTCAAAGTTTTTAAAGAGAAAATGTGGAATATGTGAAATGAATAATTACTGGTAAATATATGTTTAGCTGTATATCTGCCGCTCTCGTATTTTTATGTTTTGTATATTAATGCTTTTTTTATATAATCGTGATAAATGGCTCTTGGCCTTTTGGCGGGCACACTATTTAATTAATAAGTATAGTGTCAACCTATTACTAGTTAGTGTTTGTATTTATACTGATGTGGTAATCACATCAATGGCATCCTGTCAACGATATTTCTATAATAATGAACATGTGCGAAACACAGACGACTAGACATACATGTTATTCCAGTACTCAGTCGTTAGTCGGGTTGTGTGTGTGTGTGTGTGTTTAACTTAAATAGGTTTTGTTTTGTTGAGTTTAAGAGAAATGTTTTCAAGTATTGTTTTGTAAACTACAGACTGGAATTAATACTATGATTCATACCTGATTCATTGAGTGTATAATTCATACTTCATTGATTGTATGATTCATACTTGATTGAGTGTATAAATCATACCTGATTGAGTGTATGATTCATACCTGACTGAGTGTATGATTCATACTTGACTGAGTGTATGATTCATACCTGACTGAGTGTATGATTCATACCTGATTGAGTGTATGATTCATACTTTATTGGGTGTATATTCATACTTGATTGAGTGTATAATTCATACTTGATTGAGCGTATGATTCATACTTGATTGAGCGTATGATTCATACCTGATTGAGTGTATGATTCATACTTGATTGGGTGTATGATTCATACTTGACTGAGTGTATGATTCATACCTGACTGAGTGTATGATTCATACTTGATTGAGTGTATGATTCATACCTGACTGAGTGTATTGAGTGTATGATTCATATCTGAGTGTATAATTCATACTTGATTGAGTGTATGATTCATACCTGACTGAGTGTATGATTCATACCTGACTGAATGTATGATTCATACTTGACTGAGTGTATGATTCATACCTGATTGAGTATATGATTCATACTTGATTGAGTGTATGATTCATGCCTGATTGAGTGTTTGATTCATACTTGATTAAGTGTATGATTCATGCCTGATTTAGTGTACGATTCATGGCTGATTGAGTGTATGATTCATACCTGATTGAGTGTATGATTCATACTTTAGTGTATGATTCATACCTGATTGAGTGTATGATTCATACCTGATTGAATATATGATTCATGCCTGATTGAGTGTATGATTCCTACTTGATTGAGTGTATGATTCATACTTGAGTGTATGATTCATACCTGACCGAGTGTATGATTCATACCTGACTGAGTGTATGATTCATACTTGATTGAGTGTATGATTCATACTTGAGTGTATGATTCATACCTGACTGAGTGTATAATTCAAACTTGATTGAGTGTATGATTCATACCTGACTGAGTGTATGATTCATACCTGACTGAGTGTATGAGTCATACTTGTTTGAGTGTATGATTCATACTTGACTGAGTGTATAATTCATACCTGACTGAGTGTATGATTCATACTTGATTGTGTGTATGATTCATACCTGACTGAGTTTATGATTCATACCTGACTGAGTTCATGATTCATACCTGATTGAGTGTATGATTCATACCTGACTGAGTGTATGATTCATACTTGATTGAGTGTATGATTCATACTTTAGTGTATGATTCATATCTGATTGAGTGTATGATTCATACCTGATTGAGTTTATGATTCATACTTGATTGAGTGTATGATTCATGCCTGATTGAGTGTTTGATTCATACTTGATTGAGTGTATGATTCATGCCTGATTTAGTGTACGATTCATGGCTGATTGAGTGTATGATTCATACCTGATTGAGTGTATGATTCATACTTTAGTGTATGATTCATACCTGATTGAGTGTATGATTCATACCTGATTGAATATATGAGTCATGCCTGATTGAGTGTATGATTCCTACTTGATTGAGTGTATGATTCATACTTGAGTGTATGATTCATACCTGACCGAGTGTATGATTCATACCTGACTGAGTGTATGATTCATACTTGATTGAGTGTATGATTCATACTTGAGTGTATGATTCATACCTGACTGAGTGTATAATTCAAACTTGATTGAGTGTATGATTCATACCTGACTGAGTGTATGATTCATACCTGACTGAGTGTACGAGTCATACTTGTTTGAGTGTATGATTCATACTTGACTGAGTGTATAATTCATACCTGACTGAGGGTATGATTCATACTTGATTGTGTGTATGATTCATACCTGACTGAGTTTATGATTCATACCTGACTGAGTTAATGATTCATACCTGATTGAGTGTATGATTCATACCTGACTGAGTGTATGATTCATACTTGATTGAGTGTATGATTCATACTTTAGTGTATGATTCATACCTGATTGAGTGTATGATTCATACCTGATTGAATATATGATTCATGCCTGATTGAGTGTATGATTCCTACTTGATTGAGTGTATGATTCATACTTGAGTGTATGATTCATACCTGACCGAGTGTATGATTCATACCTGACTGAGTGTATGATTCATACTTGATTGAGTGTATGATTCATACTTAAGTGTATGATTCATACCTGACTGAGTGTATAATTCAAACTTGATTGAGTGTATGATTCATACCTGACTGAGTGTATGATTCATACCTGACTGAGTGTATGAGTCATACTTGTTTGAGTGGATGATTCATACTTGACTGAGTGTATAATTCATACCTGACTGAGTGTATGATTCATACTTGATTGTGTGTATGATTCATACCTGACTGAGTTTATGATTCATACCTGACTGAGTTAATGATTCATACCTGATTGAGTGTATGATTCATACCTGACTGAGTGTATGATTCATACTTGACTGAGTGTATGAGTCATACTTGTTTGAGTGTATGATTCATACTTGACTGAGTGTATAATTCATACCTGACTGAGTGTATGATTCATACTTGATTGTGTGTATGATTCATACCTGACTGAGTTTATGATTCATACCTGACTGAGTTCATGATTCATACCTGATTGAGTGTATGATTCATACCTGACTGAGTGTATGATTCATACTTGATTGAGTGTATGATTCATACTTTAGTGTATGATTCATATCTGATTGAGTGTATGATTCATACCTGATTGAGTTTATGATTCATACTTGATTGAGTGTATGATTCATGCCTGATTGAGTGTTTGATTCATACTTGATTGAGTGTATGATTCATGCCTGATTAAGTGTACGATTCATGGCTGATTGAGTGTATGATTCATACCTGATTGAGTGTATGATTCATACTTTAGTGTATGATTCATACCTGATTGAGTGTATGATTCATACCTGATTGAATATATGATTCATGCCTGATTGAGTGTATGATTCCTACTTGATTGAGTGTATGATTCATACTTGAGTGTATGATTCATACCTGACCGAGTGTATGATTCATACCTGACTGAGTGTATGATTCATACTTGATTGAGTGTATGATTCATACTTGAGTGTATGATTCATACCTGACTGAGTGTATAATTCAAACTTGATTGAGTGTATGATTCATACCTGACTGAGTGTATGATTCATACCTGACTGAGTGTATGAGTCATACTTGTTTGAGTGTATGATTCATACTTGACTGAGTGTATAATTCATACCTGACTGAGTGTATGATTCATACTTGATTGTGTGTATGATTCATACCTGACTGAGTTTATGATTCATACCTGACTGAGTTAATGATTCATACCTGATTGAGTGTATGATTCATACCTGACTGAGTGTATGATTCATACTTGATTGAGTGTATGATTCATACTTTAGTGTATGATTCATACCTGATTGAGTGTATGATTCATACCTGATTGAATATATGATTCATGCCTGATTGAGTGTATGATTCCTACTTGATTGAGTGTATGATTCATACTTGAGTGTATGATTCATACCTGACCGAGTGTATGATTCATACCTGACTGAGTGTATGATTCATACTTGATTGAGTGTATGATTCATACTTAAGTGTATGATTCATACCTGACTGAGTGTATAATTCAAACTTGATTGAGTGTATGATTCATACCTGACTGAGTGTATGATTCATACCTGACTGAGTGTATGAGTCATACTTGTTTGAGTGGATGATTCATACTTGACTGAGTGTATAATTCATACCTGACTGAGTGTATGATTCATACTTGATTGTGTGTATGATTCATACCTGACTGAGTTTATGATTCATACCTGACTGAGTTAATGATTCATACCTGACTGAGTGTATGATTCATACCTGACTGAGTGTATGATTCATACTTGATTGAATGTATGATTCATACATGAGTGTATGATTCATACCTGACTAAGTGTATAATTCATACTTGATTGAGTCTATGATTTTGATTGAGTTTATGATTCATACTTGATTGAATGTATGATTCATACTTGAGTGTATGATTCATACCTGACTGAGTGTATGATTCATACTTGATTGAGTGTATGATTCATACTTGATTGAGTTTATGATTCATACTTGATTGAGTGTATGATTCATACTTGATTGAGTGTATGATTTATACCTGATTGAGTGTATGATTCATACATGATTGAGTGTATGATTAATACTTGATTGCGTTTATGATTCATACTTGATTGAGTGCATAATTCATACTTGATTGTGTGTACAATTCATACTTGATTGGTGTTTACTTAGTTCTACTATCTACAGGAGTAAACAGGCACGTCTTTTTTAATACCTTATACATGTATGCACATATTAAAAGCTTTCATTTCAAATAGCTCGAAGTCAAAATGTCCTAATTATATAAAAGATTGTTTTATGTAAAATGGGTCAAGTACGTAAAAGACTGCGTTATTTATTTATTTAATTTCTTATATATTCACACGTTATCTTCTATTTCTTGAAAAGTTGTTCAAACGACGACAATGGCCCCCATAACAACACCAGTGCCGACGCCGCCACCAACGACGACGACGCAGATGACGACGCCCATGTCAGTGCCACTGTATCCCTGTAAGTAGAAATCTACACTCATGCAAAATAGAAACAGCTGAAGCAGTATATGAAAAATATGCAAGTCGGAAATATATTTTTTTTTAAAAAACAAACAAAAAAAACACATCCATGTAAGCAGACAATTACACTCATGTTAGCAGAAAACTACACTCATGCAAAGAGAAACAGGTTAACTATTACATAAAAATTCTACAAATAGGAAATGTAAAGTACTACACCCATGTAAGCAGTTAAAAACCCATAAACTTCTGTTTCACGTTGATTGCCTACAGTGACTCCTAATTTACACACCGGCACGACGAATCGAACCACTTTTACGTTATATATATAAACTTTGTATAGTATAGTGTCATCCATAACATGTCGGTTTAGGCTTTCGGTTGAGACTCCTAACCGATGTGTCGTCTCGATATATGACGCAAAACAACAGTCCATCAATCAAGCAGTCGACTTGAGTAAAAGTGAGGTTTGGTGTACCATTGAACTTGGTTTAAACCCACAGCGGCCATTTTGTCACTGACCGTTCCAATGTTTTAATTAACTTTTCTTTAAAAAATGCTGCGAAAATTGGTCATATACTAAGAGCCCTGGAGTAAAACAGCATCGGGCATATATGCATATTGGTAAAAAACCAAATACAGGTTTCGAATGTATTTTACAGTTTATGCATAAACCCCTTACAACATCGGGCATATATGCATATAAGTACATATAACCTATTATCATCATTTCTTAAAAGTCCTCTTTTTTTTGTTGGTTAAGAGCCAAGGTGCACCACACCATATTACCAATTGACGACCGGTAATACGAAAGCCTACTGAAAAATGAAATTAAAATGGTGGACAGCTAAACAAACTCGCGATTTATTTTTCATTGAGTTCTACTGTATTCTGTTTTATCAGGGTGCACACCCTAGTTGTGAGTATTTCTTTTAAATATTTGATCATCCGCGAAAACGGATGACACATTTACAAGTTTGTCCATTCAACGATTTTTGTTTTGAAAATTCAAATTAAGCTCGCAATATTTATTAGTCATACCGTTCAGAATGCTTCTTTGATAAGATATAAGTTCACGTCTCGTCAATCTTTCCTCAAATCGAAGAACGCCCGGTCAGAATCGCAGAATATTTTACATTGTTATGCAATCTAAGGGAAATAACATTTGTTTACCATAACTTCAATTATATCTATCAATATCGCTCGGAAGTTACTCGAAAAAGGTGAGAATTTCGTTACAAAGATTTCCAGCAGAGTGTATTAGGATATTCCCATACATCCAGCTTGCAATCTGTTACATGTAACTAATAATATATGTTTCGAATATATTCTAACGTTTATATATATACATATACACTTACCAGGTCCTGAGAGTGAGACATCAGCCGACATACAGTTCTTGATAGACGGGTCCAAGACAATCAGTCCGTATAACTGGATGATGGAGACACACTTTGTTTCCAATTTTCTGGACGGGTTACACATCCGGCCACAGTTTTCCCATGTTGGCGTTGTTATTTCCGATCACGTGAGGGGAGATTCAATCGGCATCACTCCATTCAAGGATAGGTACATACCTACTGATATAATATAATTATAGTGTAATTTAACATGAATGGTCAACGATTCTACTTCTCATATGAGCATATGTATTGTGTCCCTGATCAAGACACTTTGTCTGCATTTGCTAAGTACTGGTTCTACTCAGGAAGACATCGAGAGAGATTAAAATAAGTTTTGAGCGCTTTCGTTACAATCGATGTAAAAGAAAAATAAGTTTAAACCAATGATACTTCTTTTCAAACATTCGTGAGTGTGCTTGGATACAATCTTTCATAAAATATTTAGAAATGGGTTCATAACATCTGTTAGACAGAGTAAGCTTTGCCTTGCATTAAAATACATGTGGAGGTTTATCTATAAAGGGACACATGCCGATCTTAAGGTTTTCTTTTACTTGTTCCACGTATTAAATCGAAAATTGGAGGTAAAGAGGTGGATTTGCTTTAATCAATATTTTATTCAAGAATGTCACACAGTTTACATGGCTTATTATATATATACATTCATACATGTTACAAATATGTAAAAATGATTCAGAAGGAAGCTAACAGCTTGTGACAATCTGTTTCTCTAACACATTGATATGAATACCTGTATTTAGTGTGTGTTAACAGTAGTCTTCCTAACCCTTCTATTCAATGTTACGCTGAATTGTTTTAAAAACTGTTTTGTAACTTGTATATATATATATATATATGTACAAAAGTTGACACCTTTTACAACATTAAATATAGAATGCAAACGTTTAAAACATCGAAGGGAGCATTAATAATATATAAGAAAGCAAAACAGAACTCACGAATGCTTTGAAAAAACGGAATATACAAATGTTACAGAATAGCTCACAAGCTTTAAACGACTCCAGTATTGCTGAATTAGTAATACTCAGTTTGAGAAAATACCACACACTTTATCTTATTTTAATTGTGTCAATACTATTCGAGGACCCGTGTTTTCACTTTTTATTGATAATAAATAAAATGTCGCATTTAACAAACATGCTTTTCAACGAAAGAACTGAACTTTAAAAAACTGTGTCTTGTTTGTTACATATCAATGTTTCCGTTTAGATTCCATCTGAAAGAACTAATCCACGGCCTGATGCATCCAAGCGGTGACATGGATACTGCGATGGGGATACGAAAGATCCGGGACATCTTTACAAGACAAGGTAGACGAAATGCACAGAGAGTGGTCATTGTCGTCACTGACGGAAGTTCGCGAAATATGGCGGAAACCATCTTTGTAAGTAGTGGTTTACCCGTTTAGGTGTCGGACTAGTATTGTGTTGCTACCGAGGTCGTAGCCTTCGAAAGTAGTCCTAACAAGGAACGTAGCATAAAAAGGCAATTCACTGCTGGATGACATTGTTTTATGGCATGGAATTGAAGACAATGTTTATTATTTCTATTTTTTTTTTATTATTTCTATCAAAAATGGTAGAATGCATTCATAGAGCTGGCCTGGCGCAGTCGGTAGCGCGGCGGATTTGTAACCGGAGGCCCCGGGTTCAATCCTCCGTGGTGCCATTGAGTTCCGTCGGTGTGTTCTTGGGCAAGACACTTTCCCTCGGATGGGGACGTAAACCGGGCGGTCCCGTGTATCGGTCTATCCTCCGAGCATAGGAATCTATTCGATAATAAAAGTAGGGCACGGCTCCCGGATTCCTATGTATCCTTCCCCTCTCTATGGGGCGGCACTAAATAACATAATTATACTGTGTTGATGAGCCGTTAAACAACATTCAAGTCAATTCATTTGTCTTCATTTTGTAGTTTGTTTGTCCCGCTCATTGGAACTGTTCACATGTATGACCTTATGTGCTTTTCGGTGTGCCAGTTGAATGGTGGCAGAAAGAATGGACACATTGGCTCGGTCGTCTATGGATGTTATGGAACCTAATTTGATGTAGCGCTACAGGTCTTTAGAGCAAATTCTGCATATTTTATTGTGATGTAAATGGACCGGGTGACGGAAATCTTACAACAATATTTCTTGGAAAGAAAAAACAAGTCATACTTGCAATATATCATGAGACATGCTCCATTAAACGGTTTCTTACTGCTAGAGCGATTGACGACTGATCCACTGTTGGAAGTAATTCGCCGTTCTTGACAGTAACTTGCTTCCCATTCTCAGTTCAATAAATAATCATTCCCAAATATGTTGAGGTCCTCGTTAACATTTACTTTAAACGACATCTCAAGATATGCCCGGCCATTATTTACCAAACGTCACGTGGATTAGCATAATGTCAATGTCAAGTATTTTAAGATTATTAAGATTTGTTTCAATGTCACATTAAATGCATACTTTCAGGAGGCTAACAAGCTAAAGGAACTCGGAGCAGAGGTTGTTTCGGTTGGAGTTGGTAATAATGTAAACGCAGCAGAGATTACGGCTTTGGCGTCCAATCCAAGATATGCATTGAGAACAGGAGACGTCGATGTGTTCTTTAACATGTTACCAACGTTACAGAATATAGTTTGCTCTAGTAAGTTTTACTTTTTGTACTTTTATAAGACCGAGTCAAAAAATGAAAGTGTGCAGTTAAATTTGAATATTCAACCACATTAAGAATATTACATTGATGTAAACTTTTACGTCATACATGTTTTTAAACATCCAAGCTTTATGTAACTTAAAAGAGTGACAATCATGAGAAATTCCACAAAAACAGCACTTAACGAGATTTTTTTATTTCCCATTGAACTTCATGCAAATTATTAAACTCCATCCATTTTGCAATTTTATCACTATTTTATTAATGTATGCATTTGGTCTATTTTTAAACTTGTTTTGCAAAATTGGTAAATATGACAATGGTGTACTTATAAAGTTGGATGATGTGATAAAACGGCTTATATTATTTAGAAATGATGTCTCGCCTGCTCTCGCTGGATAAATGGAATATTCTATGCACCAATTTATTTCACATAAAAAACAAAAAACAAAAGAACTTTGAGTAAAATTGCATCAAACTTTTCGGATATAAAGGGCAAACTTTCTGTCATTTAAGTATTCTTTCTGATATTATGTTCACATCAATATTGTTGAATTACTGTCATGTGATATATGGTTGACATTGCTCATGCCTAAAATATGTATTTTGTTGAACATTTCACTTGACCATATCCCATTCATTTTGGAAATTACTCTTAAAGATTACGGACTAATCGTCCTTAACGTATATGTTTCACTCAGTGTGTTTACGGTGCGTATTTCTAGGTCAATATGTATAAAAGAGTATGATAATGGAGCTTTGAAAACGGCCGAACACATATAAAGACTTGTTACATAATCTATAAATCATTGTAAATGTTGCAAAGTAATTGTTATTTTTAAATACCTGCTTTTTGATCGACTGTATTTGTATCATTCTTATTCTTCCAATGTCAATGTTCTGTACTGCTCAGAGAGAAAGGCTCACATTGCATTATTTTGTTTAGTTTTGAGAAAACCGGAGACTACCACCATGGCAACAACAACACCAGGTGAGTTATATTATTATACATTTGTCTTTTGTTTACATATGCCTTTTACGAAATTCAAACATTAACAACATACACATGTGTGATGATACTACGAAAATAAACATTTCTTGTGATACTGCGTGTACTTATCAGATCCGGGGATCGAATCATTTACTTTCATTATCGTTGTCGATGCAGTCCGTTCCACTGCTAGACTAACACTAAACGTATACATGTATGTATGTGTTTTCCTAAGGTTTATATCCCCCGCCTTTTTAGACCACCGTAGAGTATAAACTGTGTATGGCGTGATGCGTCATGCATTTAATTTTGAAGGTAGGTCCTCAGTTTTAAGTCTCATCCGAATTATTGCTCGTGTTTTAGAATTTCGAATTTAAAGTCGATAAGCCTTGATATTAACCATTGCACTACGACACCACACAATTAAACGTAACTACGGGACCACAAAGTTAAACGTCACTACGGCATAGTGCCTCTATTTATCGAAAAACGCGCTTAACCAGTTACTCGTTAAAGTGAGAATGGCTACTTTAAAATGGTTATACATGGAGACAGTTGAGCTTTTAATAATGTTTTAATAAACTCTAGTAAAGTATTACATTTCAGGAGGATGTGAATATACAAATGAAACGAACACGTAATTTTGTAATGTTTATTATCAACAGCTCGAAGACCTTGTATGTATTAAACTATATAACGTATATAACGCATTTATATATAATATTTGCATATATTGTTTGAAGTGATGCATATGTCTATTAGGCCGGGTGTATGTATTTAAATTGTAGTGTTTTATGTTATATGGCACACCTCACCTTAATGTACCATTTACTCGCTAAGTCACTCATTGACTCATTCAGTCACTAACTCACTCTCTCGCTTACTCAGTCGGATCATGTCACCCATTCGCTCACTCATTCACTCACTCACTCACTCACTCACTCACTCACTCACTCACTCACTCACTCACTCACTCACTCACTCACTCACTCACTCACTCACTCACTCACTCACTCACTCACTCACTCACTCACTAACTCACTCACTCACTCACTCACTCACTCACTTACTCACTCACTCACTCACTCTCATTCACTCACTCAGTCACTCGTTCACACACTCACTCACTCACTCACTCACTCACTCACTCACTCACTCACTCACTCACACACTCATTCATTCACTCACCCATTCAAGCCATCATTGATTTATCGCTGAGTGTTAGAATATACACGATGGTTTGATAATTGCTACATGTATATTGTAATGTCGCTAGATTTGAGAATGAAATATATAGATACTGTATATCGTCAGTATTATGTTTTCTGTTTAGTTGCCTTGAGACTGTATAATATTAACCACATACTTTATGGGACTTAACTATTTATATAGTAAACTTATAACCAGCACAACGTTACATTAAATGGATAACCAACATTATTTTGATAATACTCGGTTGATTTTGATTAATAACTTTTGATAAATAACATAAACTTGAATAGTAATTGTAATATATACGTGATTACTTGCACCAACACTGAAAAGATAAAGACACTGTTCTGTCTAAATTGATTGCTTATACTTCCGTATTAATTATGCTTTTAGATTACTTATTTTTTAAACTGGTAACTTTATTAATAAGTGACTTTGCCACGAGACATTAATTTTAATATCCATATAACATCGAATACCGTTACTGGTCGGACAATGGAGTTAATGAATATTCATGACCCGGACAGGTAAGTGACGTCATACCGTTATGGACATGCGTCTTTCATCCGTGCTTATTTTGTATTGTGAAAGCCTTAGAAGAGATAGTCTGGAAGTTTTGTGTAAGATAAGGCATATATAACAACATATAGTTTAATTTGAATTAATAATTTTAAATTAAAAATTAAATAAATATATTCAGGTTTGTGTGATGGCTGTCTGGTCGACAAAGGCATAGGCTTCAACCCGTTTCCAGGGGATTGCACGAAGTATGTTCAATGTTGGAAAGACGGTGACACTGTTCGAGCACTAGTCAGATCTTGTCCATTTGGTCAGTTTTGGGACGCTGACGCTATCACGTGCAGACCCTCATTCCTCGTGCGATGTACTGCAGGTAATTAGTAGTGATTGTTATTATTATAGTATGCTACTTTGCCATGTGTTAGCTAGTATCTTATAGTTAAGTATTATATTATCATTGAGGGCAATTGCTTGAAGCATATGTATTTTGACATTTCAGGCTCAATTTGTAAGGGACATGTATTAACATCAACTAAAGAACTTATTGGAGAATTAGGAATTGTCAGTGCTTAATAAATTGGTTTAAAAAAGTGAACTTTTATGCAAAATTCGAATTATTTTAAGTCGGTGAATAAATCGAATAAAATGTTTTTAAAAATGGTGAGAGACTATAATCAGAACATAAGGTTAATATAAGTAAGCGATACCTTAGGGCTCCTTATAAATTGCATTAAAGTAATGGATACCTGTTCTTCTTTCATTCCAAAGACCCGTGCTTAGGTGCAACACCCGGATATACGTACGGCATGTCGGAATATGGGTGTCGAGCCTACTGGAAGTGTATTGACGGGTTCAGTGTCGGTCACTGTTGTCCAAAAGGAAGCTCATATGTAGAGGGCATGGGTTGTCTGAGCGGAAGCGGGTGTAACGAGGATTGTCCACCTCGCGGCGGCATTGCTGTGAAACGTAAGGAAGCATTAAAACAAAATATATTTAAGCTTAGGTTTTTACACAACATGATACAGATTAGTGAATCGGTGTGCTTAATTAATACTCCAACAATACACCAATGTTGCCGTGTGTCCCTTAAAGCAGCTATTCCGAAAACAACTGCCACATTTTTCAACATATGTATACCGGTTCTAAATCTACTGACAACAAGGAATATATGTAAATTACATATTTTGAGAATCCAAACTCTACAGACACAATATAAACGCCAAACCCCGAAACTAGAGCGTTGAATTAAGAGTTTTTATCGGCACATATACATTATTATATGACCTATATACCTGGATAGAGTTTTGAAAAACGGTTTTGTAGTGTAATTTTGCCATCATTTGGCGGGGTAGCTACTTTAAGTTACATTTGCATATTTCACTACCGCTCATGAACAGTCTCAATAAAACCGAGACTACAATATTTCGTATGTGTCGTGCTCGGCCGTTTCCAAAGGTCCATTATCATACTCTCTTTTACATTAGTCAAGGAACAAAACCGAGTCATGTTATCCAACATGTCCATGCTTTCTTTTCATCTAAGAAATGGTAAAACGGACTCACTCTTTTTAAAACGCCAAAACAATCTTTATTTGAAAGGTTCCAGTTTTATATAAACTGAAGGAATACAGAAACGTCAGTTCAGTAATTTCCGCTATATAGTGTATGTATAATACACTGCTATTAATCGAATGTTCATTGCAACATTAGACATTTCCTTTCGGAAAACAAGACTACAACAAGACTACAACAACACATGACACGACACATCTTATCACTTCGAAGTTTCAGTATTGATAGAGTACGCGTTTGGCTATAGCAGATGAGCAAACATAGGATGTAAAATGTTGCTCTCTCTTTACATTAAATATAGTACTGAAATGGCTCAAATTTTAAAAGCGGAACTTCAACATTTATCAGTTTCGTGTCACAAAGTGAATTGTGATTAAAAAGTCTGAAACAGCACAGTTGTGTCCTTTCTCTTACTATCTATTGTGATTTCTCTGGAATATTACGTGGACTTAAGTGTACGGTATATATATTATACAGGGACAGTTCCTGAGTTGTGTTTCCTTTTTCCTTTAGTATATTAATAAAAAAAAGTGTTTGCTAACGTTTTCTTTCAAATATGTCATATCACTTTTACCCCCAATATGTTGACAAAAAAGTGTTTTATTTTCTTGTAAGTGTTTATAAGCTCTTTTCTAAAGTATCATCTTTTCCAACTGATTTATATCGAAAGTTGATTGGTCCCTTGAAATATACTAACTTGAATGCCACCGTGGGTTCAATATTTTAAATATTACTCTTTTTTTCAGCCACATGTCATAAGAAAGTGCATTGGGACAAACGGTATTATATCGAGATTATATACGGACGTGGTGAGATGGTCAGACCATGCCCCGTAGGGACAATATTCTTCGAGGACAAGTGCGCATGTGATTTCGGACTGTCCGGTTTGCTACCTACTACCCCAGATGGTACGTTCTTAAAAGATGTTTAAACAATGTAAATGTTCTCCTACATGAAAAATGACCGCCTAACATATAGTTTATGCTTTCTAAATGTATCAATGAAGATTCGTTAAAATGAGTGTGTTTAAAGATCATCAAAAACGTTGAAACTTTATAATTATTAAATTATTTAGCAAATGAAAAGTCGTTATTTGGGTCTGATAAAAACGAACAAACGGGTTTAACAGTAATTACTGTCTAAAATAGAATAACAATCATCACACCGACAAATAAGTGTTTTCGCTGTGCATTGGTAAAAACCAAACAATTAGAAATGTTTCGGAGCGGATTGTGTTCTATTTGTTATATGCTGTTACTACTATGATCGAATGAGATTCATCACTGTATACTAACTATTAGAAGAAACAAGAATGATACGGGCATTTGATACATTATTTGGTACACAATGCATCTACATCCACCAAAATGGGGTATTGCATTGTTATGTAAGTACTAACATTTCGCAAACACATTTAATGTGCAGTTGTTTCTGATGTTTGACAGAAAAAAAATGTCACGCCAAAATTATTACCGTATTTAATGTCAATTTTCTATATCTCTTTTCAGTGCTCTGCCACCCGTCAGCGTTCTTTTCATTCGACAGTGACCTTAAAGACAAATCTATGAACCTGATTAACACCGGGGTTACCAATGTTCGTCTCACCGACTTAGGTACTGCATATTTCAATGGCCGCAGTGAGATGAACATGTGGCGCTTCGCCGGGGCTGACTGGGGCAATACTCTTGTCATCAAGTTCAAATTTAGATTCGATTACAGCAATAAGTTTATCGACTATGGAGGGCTACCAGTCGATATGGGCGTGGACTTTAACGTAAATATGAATTTGGTGAGTGACTACCGCATGACGGATAATGATTGGCGACTTTGGAATCAGCTCATTAATGTCAGAACTCTGAACGACTGGCGACAACTTCTGCGCGAATTCGGCCGCTCCAAGACCTTTTACATATTCCTCGGACAACTTGGTTTCAAGCCTGGTACATCTAATTCCGAACAGGTCGTAAAAATACTTGGTACACGCGAAGCGTACGCGGAGTTCAGAGCACTGTTACAACGGATGCAACCTCACCTGCTGAACAATATAAATCTCAATGACAAGTCTACATCCGGGTTGAAAGATATTTTGTCACAGCTCAGAAGCATGAGACAGTACATCAACTGGGACAATATTGTGGGTCAACTTACTGGACAAACTGGGTCAAAGGGAGGTCAAAATGGCGGCGGTTCTACGGACACTACAACTGTTATAACCGGTGGTAAAGGTCAATGGCCACAAATAGATAACAGCGGTGGAAGTAAGGTATGTTATATACATGTATGCCAATAATAATACAAAACAGTAAGTAATAGATAGAGTATGGTCTCACAGAGTTGGCTACTTTAAACATCGAGATGGTGAACAGGGTGTCTGTTTATTAGTTCGCGTTTATTTTGTCCTAAAGTAAAGCAAAACAGTCCATAGGTGCTTTTAGTACATGGGATTAATTCAATTCAAGTGCAGCTAAACGATAGGAAATATCATTAATTAAAGAAAGAAAACAATTGAAAAAAATAACTACCCCAATATATCCAATAAAACATTCAAATAAAAAGACAACTGTAGTTATATGTTATTAACTTTCACTTGTTTTCACTAAAGTTGGCTGGTAACGGAGAATGGCGATGGGACACAATTAGAGGAGAATGGGTCAAGGTCACAGGTTCCGGTTCCGGTGCTAGTGCTGGTGGAACTCTAACCAGCACAAACCAGAATGCGTTGAACATTGCCGGTACTGGCGCGGCTTCAGAGTGGCACTTTAACAGTGCAACAGGTCAGTAGTATATAAATATCGCATTCATGAGAGGGTGATAGTAAGAATGTTCACCCTGAGTATATGCGAAGGGTTAACATTCTTACTATTTCCCTCTCATGAACGTGATATTTATATTATTATACCGAAAATCCTTCGGACAAAAATAACATTCATTTTTAGTACAGATTTTTGCCTGATAGACTGCTCCACTGCTTGTTTGAGTGAAACCATTTTTTCCCTCCAGAAAGTTGCTATGACAGTTAAATTGTTGGATTGGAAATAACATAACTAACAAATGAGTGGTAGTTTCTTGAAATCGGTCAAGTACTTTTGAAGTTATGATGAGTTAAAAAGCGCAATTTCTCCATACCGAAACAGCGCGCATCAAAGCTGCGCATGTGATACTTTTTTTACTATCACCCTGCGATTTCCTATCACCCTGTACTATCACCCTCGCGTAGATAGTAAGAAATTACACATTGCTGTCTATGGGGATTTAGCATGGGCGTTTTATGCGAGGTATAATAAATTAATTTATTATTCGTCACGTTTACACTTCTGTATAAAATGACATGCACTGGAGTGAAACGTATTGGCCCAGTTGTTCAAAGATCGGCTAACGTGACCGAGCGTTAAGTCAACATTTCATATCTCTCTGAATTTCCGAAAAATGAATATTTCTACCAAACGCTGAGCATGTGAAAGCATTATGTTAAGAAGAAGTGCAAATTAAAAACCTTTAGCAGTGCAAAATATATCTTTTTGAGAATTTACACTAACCACGGATTAAGCTAACCGATCTTTGAACTACTGAGCCATGATTACCTAATGTGAAACATATTATTACCTGATGCTCTGTATACTGGTTGTTAATAATTTCTAACTGTGTCTCGCAATTTTCGTCACTCACCAAGCAGGGGTAAAATTATTTTTCGACCATTGCCTTCCCTGACCTTGAACAGTTTCATGCGCGATCTGGATGCGCGAAGAATTATCCCGTCTGGTGCCCCTACTCAAGTTCATAAACTGTGATTGATCCAGACGATAGGTGCAAACAATGTCACGGTTCGAAGAGATCTCTGACGAAGACTCACACAATTTTGCAAATGACCTTTTCCAAGGCGGTACCCCTGTCGCCAATCCTTTTATGTTTGTGGTGACGCAAACTGTGTTTCTGTTTATCCTTGTAATTGGTGTTTGTTTAGAATGAGTATTTTTATTGACAGTGTTTTGTGAGTGTTACATTTCCTGTCCTTTTATGTCATGTTTACAATAATTGTAACAGGTCAATGGGAACGATTGGCTGCAGTGCACACGGGTAATTTAGGCAAAGATGGCGTCCAGATTTCAAGTGGAACATGGAATAGCGGTACACGACCAGGAGGCTGGAGTAACGAAGGCACGGGTTAGTACACTCTGATATATGTGTCGGTCATAAGACAGACTTTAGATCCTTGAGATGACACAGGATCAGGCGTTTTAATCTCCATATCCCTAATATCCACCAACTCACTCATGATGTGAATGCCTTCTTTTAAAGTCCCTATCCCGCCTCAACAGGCACAGATCAGAGCACATTTACACCGTTTCTAAATCAACTGACGACGAGGTATATATATATATTACATATTTTGAAACTCTGAACTCTATAAACAAAATATAAATGGCTTTCAACAGCCAGGTTAAACCTCAAACCTGGAGCATCGAATTAACAGTTATCAACTCATAATCCATTTTACGCATATTCAATCACGAATAATATGTTGAGAACCTGTGAAAAATCCTATACAGTTAACTGACACATTTACATTATTGTATGACCTGATCACAGATTTTGATAAACATTTTTGTAGTGTAATTGTACCGTTATTTGTCCGATTAGTGCCTTTATTATTATTACTTCGATTTTGTATTGTGTAGTCGCTGGAAGTGGAACGTCATGGAGATGGCAAGCAGGAGGATCCGCAAGACCGATAACAACAGGAGCATCATCCGGAAGTACATCTCAATTTACCGGAACCGGTTCTACAGGAACAGCTGGCTCGCTAGGAAGCGGACATATTTCTGCAGGGGGTAGTTTCACGGAACAGAGCAGTACATTCACCGGACAGATCGAAGCTGGTCGTTCAACAGCTGGAGCAGCCGCCGGTTTTGGAGGAGGTTTAAGTGGCACAGGTAGCTTCACCGGACATACAGGAACTGGTGGTTCAGCAGGAGGTACAACTAGTTTTGGAGGAGGTTTAAGTGGCACAGGTAGCTTCACCGGACAAACAGGATCTGGTGGTTCAGCTGGAGGTACAACTAGTTTTGGAGAAGGTTTAATTGGTACAGGAAGCTTCACTGGACAGACAGGAGCTGGTGGTTTAGCAAGAGGTACAACCAGTTTCGGAGGAGGTTTAAGTGGCACAGGTAGCTTCACCGGACAGACCGGAGCTGTTGGTTCAGCAGGAGGTACGACTAGTTTTGGAAGAGGTTTAGGTGGTGCAGGAAGCTTCACTGGTCAAACAGGAGCTAGCGGTGTTGAGTCTGGATTGGGATCATGGACTTGGCAAGATATCTTGAGAGAAATGCAAAAAGTACAGGTACTAGTTTTAGTATTGGTTTATAAATACTGACGAATCGCTTTATAGTAGTTTGTTCTCTGTATTTCAACTTTTTTGGCTGAAACATACAAACTGTTAATGTTAACTGCATACAGTTTTATGTCTTTGAAGCATTGTATATGAATTTGTTTATTTCAGTTGTTATTCTCCATTCTCACCGTCCATGTGCTTTAAAATCATATTTAACTTAATATACAGTAATGTTGTTCTTTGTTTCTGTGTGTGTTTGTGGTTGACTGTCGTCTTTGAATGCTACTTTTCCTGTTCGATTTTTTAATCCATATTACATACAACTTTTATAAACAATACATACAAATGAGACATACACTTTATTTATGGGGATAACGATTCTTGTCACGTTATTGTATGTAATGTGGATACAGCTCTGTGCGAAGTGCATTTTATTTAATCCTTTACCCGCTAAGAACGACTATAGGAACTGTCCGTTATATATATGTAGCGGGTAAGGATTAAATACTTCCACTGGATAAAATATTATGCAAACTATTTTTTCGAAGATAAAGCACTATGTTATTCTTTTATTTAAATGTTTCCGAAGATAAAGCTTATTAAAGTACATTTTATTGACATATTGATGCGGATAAGCTTATGTTAAGTACATTTTATTTAAAACATTTCTCTATGAGGTGCTTTTTTTAATCAGTCATCAGAATACAGGTCGATGTAAAGATCATGTTTACAAACTGTAGGGAAAATATGTTTGTCTTTAAAAAGCTATATGTGACAATATGCAAAAAATGATATTGGTTTTATGCATATAACAATAATAACAATAGTAAACTAAACACTATGAAACTATATATAGATTGATCCACTAAATTTGATGACATACATGTTTGATAAGTCAGTAGCGTTGCTAATAGTGGTACTATTGCGATACACTTCCAAACAAGTAATATAATAAACGCTTTATTGCAGAACGCGTCATCGTCCGGCACATGGAAATGGAACACAATGGCTAACGGTAATGGTGGGGCAAATGTTGCCAACCAACAGGCAATAGAAGCGTTGTTGAGCCAATTAAAACTGGGCCGTGGTCAGAATGGAAATGTAACTTGGCAGTGGAGTTCTAAAGGTCTGTCTAATGCAACAGGAGGAGCAAATGACGTTGCTTACGAAGCCAACAGACTGGCAATAGAAGCATTGTTGAATCAATTAAAAGTAGGCCGTGCCCAAGATGGAAGTGCAGTTTGGCAGTGGAGTGGTACTGGTCTGTCTAACGCCACGGGAGGAGCTTATGGCGGAGCCAATGAAGCCAACAGACTGTCAATTGAGGCCCTTTTGAGGCAGCTAAATCTAGGTGGCGGCCAGCAAGGCAGTACAAGCTGGCAATGGAGTTCTACAGGTATGTATGAACGGAAGGGTATAAAAGGATAAATCTGAAAATCGCCGAACACGATAAATATAAAAAATATTGCAGCTACCGTTCACGGTTCCTAGCCCCGGGTTGAGCAGAACTCAATAATTATTTAAAATGGCAATAGTACGAAAATTTGAGCCATACCGATGATGGTATGCATATGAAGCTGAACATGGAACCTTCTTTGTGGTGTGTTCATACCATTCCATGGCCAACGGCCAACGGCGTATGGTCCCAGTTTCTAACAAAATGTTTGCCCTCAACAAGAAAACAATGAGCAAAATAAACAAAAATGGAATTTATTTGGGAGCATCGGTTATGAATCCTGCGTTTCATAAGTGACAGTCAAAATACTTAATTAAAAAAACAGGCAAGAAGTGATTAAAGAATGCTAAGAGCCTTTAATTTAAAGGTTAGCAAAATGTTTGAGGCTTTTGAATAGTTTTTGTTTTCCCAGAGTTTAAGTTACTATTTCCTTCCATTACGAAACATGGGTTTTTATATTTTCACGTGCTTGTAGAATTATGTTTTCTCCCATTTCTGCTCATGTGAGATAGGCATTTCCCTCATGTGAGATAACTTTATCTTACATGACATGTGACTTATGACGTCATGACGTTACGTCGACGTCGCCTTATTCTGGCGTTAAATCAGCAAAGTCGATGATTTTATGCTGTTAATAAACACATAATGGGAGAAAAATAATCCATCATGAGTGATCCATGTGAGATAGGGAAATCTCACCCTCGGGATCAGAATTGCAACCAGGCACTCGGCAGAGCCTCGTCCCTGGTTACAATTCTGACCCTCGGGTGAGATTTCTCTATCTCACATGGATACTCATGATGGATTCTTATAATCTCACTTCGAGATACTTATCCAAACAACCACTATATATTAAACGGTCATTATCTTTTTATAATACATGTAAGTGAAACGGCATGTAAAACTAAATATAAAGTTCTCTTACTCTCTCTGAACATTTATGTTTCTGCCTGTTTATGACACAACCATTCAACATAGTTTTGTAGACTAAATCACTTTAAACATTTATGTGATCATTCATAACAATTATTTGGTTTTGTGTCTTCCTACCCACGAAAAAGTTTCTTACCCTTAACTTTTTGTAGCAATTGTATATCATTGTAGCATGGTCACTGAAAATTACCTTTGTTATAGCACAGATGTAAATCGTTTAATTGAAAATAGCACCTGTCAGAATAAATGTTGTACTAAAACTACCAGTTATTGGAAGTTAGAGTATGGCAGGGAGCTGAAATGGTCATGCTACAAAACAAATAGAGTATGGTTTCATCTCGTTGGTTAATTTAAACACCTCGATGGGCTACGTCAGTGAGCCCATACTCTATATATTACTTGTAAGTAATATTATCTATCTTTAGAATAGTTTTCTTTAATTTCAAAAGTTAATAAATAAGTCACCTACCTCACTCACTAGTGAAATAACAGCAAGCACATTATTTTTAAGGATGACTGGTCTACTGCAACAGAATCAACATCATATTTAAATCCTAAACAACGAATTGACATCTTCCTTTTTCATGTAACAGTTTTATTTTTTCTTATTATAAGCGATTTCCTACTCATCAGCCTGTAATCAATGAAAACTGAATGGTTCCCTTTTTCTCAGGCGGCACAGCAACTGGTTCCCAGCCTGACACAAAGCAACTGGAGGCAATATTGAAAGAAATGCAGACATCAGCAGCCAAAACTCAAGGCGTTGGCTCTGGATGGGGTAACTTAGGTACGTCTGGACAGTTCATTACTTCTAGTGGGCAGACGGCTGAAATTACAGGTACTAGTAAACTGTGTATGACTAACAATGGAACATTTAGGAAAATGAGTATGTGTTTTTGCCAATCATGGTGACCTATCTCTGATTCATTTAGAATTTAGCGGATATCTTACATATCTTTGAATATTGTTAAGCCCAGTATGTCACGTCTCTTCATGAACTTTGGTGCACCCTAGAACCGGTTTAAACTCCCACTGACCGTTCCATGGCGGTAGACCTATTGTCAACCCTTTTGTGTTTGTGATGTCGTTTGCATTTATTATTGCTTTTGCCTTCTTGTTTGTCTTTTTGCGTGTTTGTTTCTGTGTTTTGTGGATGACTGTCCTCCTTGAATGCTACTTTCCCTGTCCGATCTTTTTATATGTCTTTTTAAAACATGCAGTAATTGAAGGATGTTGTACGCTATTCTGTAAGTGTTTGAAGTAAAACAGGTTAAAGGGATACCCGGTAATCTTGAAATGTTTAGAATTGAAATTAGCGTCTGGATTTATGTATCCTGTATCGTTTTGACGTTAACGACTATTGGTCGGCCATCTTTGACCCAAACAATTCAAAATCGATGAGATATGGTTCAAGTGAATATTTCAACGATGTACACATTTTAGGCACGAGCAATGTCAATCATATAGTACATGCCAGTAATTCAACACTATTGATGTGAACATATTATTAGAAAGAATACTTATATGGCAGAATTTGTGCGTTTATATTCGAAAAGTTTGGTACAGTTTTACTCAAAGTTGTTTTGTTTTTTATGTTTAATAAACTGGTCCATAAAATAGTCCATTTATCCAGCGAGTGCAGACGAGTCATCATTTCTGAATAAAATAAGCCATGTTATAACAGTTAATAATATGCAAAAACAATTTGCTTTATACTATTCTTATAATTAATATTCATGATTTAACAAATACAGATTATGTAGAAAAACTAATTGGTCGCCGTGTTTTTTTTTAAAAATCAAGATATTTACGGTGTGCCCCTTTAAACCTTTTAAGTGGACTTTTACGAGCGATAGTATATTTTGTAGTGACCATGCCATATCGTATCTATCACAGGCGGTATGGGATCAAACACAGGCTCTGGATCTACATCACAGACACAGGGTGGCGGTTCCAAAATAACTGTTCAACAGAAAACAGAATTTGCCCAACCCAAAACAACCGAAACTGTAATAACTGGTGGCCGTGTGGTCGGTGGATCTTTCGGGGGAAGTGCTTCCCAGTTTGGCGGAGCATCAGGTACACATGTGTTTCATGCAGTTTTTTTAATTGCTCTAACATCTAAATGAGAGTTCTTCTATGGTCAAATACAACATTCGTATAATTTAAAAAAGATAGATGTTCATATAGTTCCTTTGTTTATATTGTAGTCTTTTATCGTTTTAGTGTAAACTGTTATGGAAAAGTGTCTAGGTTGTGCTTTTACATCTAGTTTATGTTTTTGTTGAAATAAGCACATGAGATCAAATATTAGGCGATTTAAAATCTATGATCAATTACTTGATCCATGAACGCTTTATTATACATTAGACAAGTTAATCCATATATGTAGAACCTACAAGCGCTACAGTGCTACAAACAATATCACTCGAAAGCAGCAAAATGTAAAGTTTCCTTAAATTGACTGTAGGTGGTGGTTCTGCATCGACTGGTTTAGGTTTGGTGCAGGAGACATCGAGCAGGAGGAGCGGGGGTCAGGGACAGACCAGCGGTCAATTCATCGTCCAACCAAGTGAAGCCAGTTGGCAAAGAGGACCAGGCGGTAAAGGCACTGTGGTGTCAATGGTGAAACAAACTGTACAGGTATGTGCATTTTTGCTAGATGACTCGCCTAAATAACTCCGTAAAAGGAAGCATTAATTTGCTGATCCTGAATTCTATATTTTTCTTAAAATTATTTTACTACCATTGTCTCTTGAAAATAAATACTGAAACGGGAATTCCGTTAAAGCAGCTATCACAGACAATATAATAAGGTAGCAGACTCGTTATGATGTCAGTGTTGTGCTTCTATGCATACGGCAGGTCCTTCGAAGACCTTGTTTTCACGTACTCGCCACGTTATGATGTCAGTGTAATGCTTCATGCATAAGGCAGGTCCTTCGAATACCTTGTTTTCACGTACTCGCCAGTTGTTAGCCAGCCAACAATCAATATAGGATATTCATCTGCATTATTGTCAGTGTTTGCTCATCACCAGTATAATCTGATATGCAGGGACTGAAAGGCGATCTGGAAGAGTAATTGGTGGCAATACATAGAGATTATTTAACTGCTGGGATCGATTATAGGGAAATCCTTCACGATATGGCAGACGTGTGGTTCTTTTCACGAACGAGCGTGTGCGAGTGAGTGAAAACAACAACACGTATACCATCGAGTGAAGGATTTCCACTAACACAGCAGTTAAATAATCTCTTTATTACATTTTAAATCAGTTTGTGCATGATTTTAACAGAAATTATTCGCTTTATTGAACGCTATCGGTGGATGACGTCGACGTCAGCATCCGTTATTGACGTCATAACTCAGCGTCACATTTAGTTATTATTGTGTTCGGAGTAATTAATAATATTTAGCGATTATGAATATTCTTTCATTGAAAAATCCCAATCTTTACCGATAAAAATGTAATAAAAGAGAAAAACCTCATAATGTGCTTTAGCTTTTATGACGTGAGCACATGCATTAAATAAGCCGCATATTAAAGGGACACATGGCAATCTTGATTTTTTGAACACTCGCGGCGTCCCGTTAGTTATTTCTAAATAACATGCATTATTTCAATCATTAATAATAATTATAAGAAAGGTATAAACCAAATTGTTTTTGTATATTACTGACTTTTGACAGTACTGCACCAATAATATATTTCAACATTTGGTAAAATAACATAGTAAATTGAAAACACAAAATTTTATTTAATGATATGCCAGCCGGTGAAAAGTCAAAATATTTCATGATAAATAAGTAGAGACGATACTAGTGATGCTTGATAAAAAATCAAGATTGCCGTATGTCCCTTTAAGTTTGACTGAATTATTATTTATGAACATGTTTGGGCATAAAAACACGACGAATCGGTGGACTTTTGTTGTTAAATAATTAGTATTTAACTTTAATTATAAACAGGGCAGATCAGAACAAGGTATTCCTGACAGGTCTGCGCCAAGAGGGCCAAACGCAAGGGGAGTTCCCCAGCATAATATGGAAGGGCAGATAATCGGTCTTCACATACCAAACCAATCCAGCGGATTTGTTTCTCGTGCCACAGTATCAGGTAAGCTATATTATTTCAGGATTCTGTCAACTTGAAGACATTTTTGAGGAAAATTCTACAGTGTCCAATAGAATGCCTGGTGCTTTTATTCACCCGAGCCGTTAGGCGAGTTGTAATATACTTTCCAGGTAGGGAATGTGAGCCTATGTCCCCTGTCAAGAATCCAAATAAGGAATTTGTCTTATTTAAACTTTTTGCAGCTTATAATCTTAAAATAACAAACAACACTACTACCTATTGCTTGTATGTCAGACTTTTACCGACAATGGAAAGCGCAGCGAATTGGAAAGATGGAAATAGTTCACGGTTTGCATAACGAATCGGTAGTGTAATAGCCTCCATTTTTGTTTTTGCGTATTCAACGTATGAGGCACCAATGGAACAATGGTCAAAAGGTCAATTCGAGTGACGGAGACATTTGATCATGTCTACGGCGCACTGACCAATCACAGCCCGAGAAGTTTTGCTTTCAATTATACTACTGTATTTTCTTCTGTTTCTGTTTTCTTGCATTTCCTGTTCGACTTTTATAATGGTTTATTCTCTTGTTGCTCTGGCTTCTTCCAAGTCATTGCGTACCTTGTTTGTGGCTTTCTAGGCTATTGATTTTTGTATTTATATATACGCGAGCATCTTTGTGTTTTACTTATATTGCCTATTAATGATGCCTTGATGGTTAGAGAATAGTTCATGGCGGGGATTTCTTTGTTTACACTGTCCCGTTTTATTGGGATGACAGTAGGGTAAGTGTGAGGTTTGGTGCACCCTAGAAACCCACCAGCGGCCTTTTTTGCCACTGACCATTCCAAGGGAGTAGCCTGTTGTTAACTTTTTTTGTGTTTATGACGTCATATGCATTTATTTCTTATTAACTTTGCCATTCTTGTGTGTCGTTTTGCATGTTTTGGGGTTTACTGTGTTCTGTGAAAGCTGCATTTCCTGTTCGAGTTTTATATTTACTTTTATGAAATCACTAGTAATCGCTGCCATTTTTTTTATTGTGTATTCAATGTAATAGGCACCAAAGGAGCAATGGTCAGAATATCACGTCGAGCGACGCAGACATGGTATCATGTCTACGGCGCATTGACCAATCAAAACCCTAGAAGTTTTGTTATTAAGTCATTAGTATAATGAGTTAAATATGACAAATATTAAATGTGTCAATCTAGTTTAAATATAAACATTCTAATGAGGTGAACTTAGAAGCATTTTGTTTCCGTCCATATCCTTTTGGTTGATTTTTATATAGTCATTAGTTTTACCTATATTTGAAACATTAAACCAATTTCTGTGTCTAGTCATTTTATTCCACAACTCGTTAATGTGTGACATACGTACACATTAACCCTTTGTCTGCTAATGCCGACTACAATAGCCTTTGCGTCCATTGTAAACCCAACTCAGCCGGGCATTTCTCCAAAATATCCCTTTGTAACATAAATGGAATATTCTAAATTAAAAGAAAGATCAGTCCATTATACATTCGTAGCGGGCTAAGGGTTAATAGTAAATACAACTACATGTAAATGTGTAAATGTGTACATTATTTTCAAAAAATCTTTCGGATATAATATGTTTTTTTCTTACCGTATTTTAACAATTAAGTTAGTGGTATTACTATGACGATTTGCTATAATTTATGTAAGAAAATGGCGAAAATAGCACTCAATCAAAGTGTATGGCTACGTATGTACAATTAAAAACAGTAGACCACTGGGCAGTGGCATTCATTCTCCTCAAATTTAGTTATAGATAATAAATACTGAAAAGTGGATCCCCTGGAAGCAACAAACACAAACAAGAGATAAAAGTAGCGGACTCGGTTTTATTGAGTCTGTTCACGAGAGGTAATGTTTTGTGCGACACCTCTAACGCCTCCTAGCACCGGCTTAAGCGATATTCTACTTTAAAACCACCACAAAGATTGGGATTGATGATCCCAAAGGACCAGTAAGTAATAAGACTACCGATTTGTAGTCGGGGCGACTTTTTACGGCCGACACACAGCACTAAACCAACGCTAGTGTGAACGTCAATAAATACTGAAAAGTGGATCCTTTGGAAGCAACAAACACAAACAAGAGATAAAAGTAGCAGACTCGGTTTTATTGAGTCTGTTCATGAGAGGTAATGTGTAATGCGACACCTCGAACGCCTCCTAGCACCGGTTTAAGCAATATTCTACTTTAAAACGACCAAATAGGTCTTGATGATCCCAAAAACTGTATTTGAATGTTTACTAACTGATGGTAATGCATGCGTAGCAAAAACAATGAAATAACAATGTGTGATAAATTTCCAAATTATGTAAGGAGACACTTTTGATTACGCATTGAGTGCATTGGGTTCTTGGTCGTCTTCCGGAAGCGCACCTGGTAGCAATGTTGTTTCAATTCGCATTGAGTGCATTGGGTTCATGGTCTTCTTCCGGAAGCGCACCTGGTAGCAATGTTGTTTCAATTCGCATTGAGTGCATTGGGTTCATGGTCGTTTTCCGGAAGTGCACCTGGTAGCAATGTTGCATCAATTCTGGTCAAATTCAATTTGTAGATACTATTTCAGGAGCAGGCAGTGGCATTGCTGGAGGTGAGTTTACACAGATGGGAAAAGTAGTCGGTAGCGGAGGTGGTGTGAAGAGAATTATTGACACAAATGTGAAGAGAATGCCAGCTGGTTCCGTGCATTTTGGGGCAGATGGAGGTGTAAGTTTGGAATCGTTAGGTCTTGGGGGCGCAGAAGGGGCAAACATCATCAGACACTCCGTTAGGGTAGAACCAGCTGGCAACGCGGGCTTTGTAGACCAATCTGCTGCTGCCGGGGCTACTGGAGTCTCCGGTATGTATGGTCTATTATATTAAAGAAACTAGCCCGCAAAATAACGATAAAATTACCCTCCAAAATCGTTTATTAAAACTCTATCCAGTCGTTCAGGTCATATAACAATAAATATGTCCGATCGAAAAGTATAGGATTTTTCACGAGTTCTTGAAATACCTTTGATTGAATATGCGTAAATGAATTTGGGTTGACTGGTTAAAACCGTTTATATTGTGTCTGTAAGAGTTTGGATTCTCAAAATGGTATACCCATTTGTAAAATTTACCTGTAGTTGGCAGGATAGCTACTTTAAGCAATTCTTGCTATTTGTATAAGTGTACGTACACACGTTCAAGTTCGAAAATGTCTTTACTTTTCATGCCACCGTCTTGAGACGGGACGTATTATGTCGTGACGTCGTCCATCCGTCCGCTCGTAAACTTTTAGCTGACAATAACTTCCAAAGAGTTGGGGCTACAACAATGACACTGTGTACATATTAATAGGATGATCCACAAATACAACTGAAAAACGCCCATAACTCTATTCATATTGATTAAATTATTTCCCTTAAACATTTTAACCTGGAATTTTACAAATTATTGAGACTAATGACTTTTTATGTATTAAATCTAAGACATTAACACTTTGTACACTTTTTTTAGCATGATAAAATGAATACATATAAAAAGGCCCATAACTATTTTAATCGTATTTACTAAAATTATTCACTTTTAGAAAAAGGTTTAACCGGGAATTTAATGTTGGGTTTTATTTCCTAGTTATCAAGGCCCTAAGGTAACAACGCATTGAAACTTCAGAAAACACAAATACCCTTTTTACTCACAAAATAAACTTCTAAAGGGCTCATAACTCTTAAATAAATATTGTTGAGTTATGAACTTCGAAAAAAGGTATCATCTTGAACAGAACTTCGTAGAAATACCCCCGGCCTAATGAAATCATCAATAATGCTTACCAGTAATTCCTAATATGGGCCTGTATGTTATACGACAGGTGTGCATGACAGATCGGCGGTTCTCTTCTTCAAATTATCAACGTCATAAGTACAATGTAAAATTAAAATTGATTGAGTTTTAACAGCATTTTTTCTATGTGTTATGCGTTTTCATATAACGTCCATAACGCATTGTAAAGTTAAACAATTGATTATGTTTTTGATTCAAATAATTATAATAGACTGAGCTGCTTTGAATTATGAAAAGGCAAAGCAACACTGACTTTATCCATAGCGTCTAGAGCAGAGCATATCGAACGTTCACACTTAACTAGCTACATATATATAATGGACTGTTCTTTCTTTGAATTAAGACCATACTATTTATTTGACAAAGTTGAATTAAGACTATTCCATTTATTTGACAAACACTTTGAGGAAATTCCCCCAAAGTGTTTTGGAGAAAAATGACTGATCAGCTGCCGGACATTGTAAACCCTAATCAGCACTGCGAGTTACTGCGAGTTACTTACTAGCAGGCTGTTCAGGGTTTACAATGGACGCAAGGGCTATTATAGTCGTGTTTAGCGGGTTAAGGGTTAACATATGGTGTATTTATCTTGTTTATTTTAAAGGTTTTATTGGCTGTATTTATTTTATCGTTTGTGTACATTGCTGTGTTCCAGGAGGACAGTGGTCAGGCAGCACTAGCGGGGCATCATCGGGTAGTGGTGGAGGTGGTTTCATGTCGGCCAGTGCTCTCGGACATGGGTCATCGGGAGGACAATGGTCCGGTGGTCAAGGCAGAGGCGGATTTGGTTTGGACAATACTGTTGGACAAGGCGTGGGTGGGTCATCATCGAGTGATCAAGGTGGTTTCATCTCGGCCAGTACTCTCGGACATGGGTCATCTGGAGGACAGTGGTCCGGTAGTCAAGGCGGATTCAGTTCGGACAATAATCTTAGACAAGGGGGTGGCGCTGGACAAGGGGTTTCTATGACTGCCAATTTGCAGGGACAGCAGAATTCAATGCTACTTCCATTCCTTTTATCAGACAGCAGTATGGATATCTTGGAAGGAATAGGGAAGAAGCGCAGGAAGAGGTAGTCGTTATATATGTTCATATAAATGTGTTCACGCGTGCACGTGTATTATACTTACGTTATTTCCCTCTGGCATATTCTTGCCATGCCTTATGGTTATGTTATATAATTTGCCATTTAGACCGATTTTGTTGCTGAATATTCAAAATATTCTTTAAAATGTACACTGATGAAAGAATAAAAAGTTATGTGTATCTATCTCGCTCTGACAATGCTTTCGATGAATTGATGTATACTTGAACAAATAACAACAATAGTGGCAATGACAAATAACAATATGTACTATATTCAAAGACATATACACACGGCCAATATTTTTCTTTCAGGTCTGTGACAAAATCTAGGTCAAAGAGGGCTGTACAAAAGCTAAACTACCAAGCTTTAGTTACCAACTGTCAAGGTCAAAATGGACAGGGTCCATCCATTATGGTTGTAGGCAATCAGAATGATGTTCAATTTGCAATAAAGACGTACGGATCTGCAGAACCCGGAGTGGTATCAGTGCCAGCAGTAAGAATTAATACGTTTTGCTAGTATAACATGGTATTTAGAATTATTGTTCAGGCCGCTTGTTCACCCAAAGTTTTTTTTGGACTCTTAAGACAAAATTCAACTAGATACTAAAATAATTATAAGTACGAGGAGCCTTCATTATATAATGCAATTACGTTGTGTGAGGTTTACACACGAAATTTGAAAATATCTTATAGAATGAACCTTTAGTGACACTTTCTGAAAATGTTATTAAAATCAGTGAAGATATAAGTCTATGACGAATGTTTGTTTGGGACATATTAATATACATTGCCTTAAAAAGCGGCAGAAAAGTTTAATGAATTTGCATAGGTCGTAATGTTGGATTCATAAAAAAATGCATTTTGCAGCAAAGTAATTTATTCAAACTAAGTAGAAGTATGTGTAAATATTACGTAAACGATATTTTCAATACAAAACATCGATATAGTCCAAGGCAAGAAATGCCGTTTTCATGGAAATATAAAAGTCTTGAAAATATCAAATTCCAATAAAAATTATAGTCAAAATCAGTTTGAAGATATGACGGAAAATGGTTTTAAATATATGGGTAACGAATTGAAGGGATAATCTAAAGATTTAATATAAAATCAGCAATTTTAGTTACACTGTTCCAAAAATATTAAAGCCTGAAGTTGCTCTTTGCTTTTTTAGCATAAAATTTAAGATTAATTGTGTCGCACTGACAACATTTAAGGAGCAATAAACCCAAAATATATATTTGCCGTCGAAATCAGATTTTTAGTCAAAATAGTTTTTTCCGTTTTTGGCGTTTTTATCAATTACATGTCTTAAAAAATGCCATCGAAACACATTTTTTATTAAATGAAAGTATCTGAAACTGAATAAATTAACGGGGGAACGTTCATTTGAACATAGTACGTATCAATAACTATAACAATGGACCATAATTAAATTTTAGGACCATAGTTGCATTATATAATGAACGCCCCTCGTATACTTGAATTTTTAAAATCGGTTGAGGAATAAAAAATTCACGTGCAATAGGGCATTTTGAATGCACAATTCGGTTGTATAAAAACTTGAAAAATATATATTGTATTTATGCAAAATGTAAATACAAAATGTTTTTAATGTGTTAGATGCATGTTAATTAAGGTACTATACAAGTTTAATAGAAAACTAGTATGGGTTTAATGTTATTTGAGATTTCTTATTTTTTTTGCTGTACCAGCAACATTGAAATTTACATGGATAAAGATCCACCAACAACGCAGTTTGGCTATAAAATAGGTATTTCTCAACGAATTTTCAAAACTAACATATTTTTATTTACAACTAAAAGTTCCAGTCCTAATGCAATATAATTTATATACATATGAATGCAATTGCTCATGTTATTACTCAGAAAACACTTTGGCACGAACAATAGTCAATTATCCTTGGTGAGGAGGCTATCGTAGGGAGTAATTATATACAGTAGCATCACTTATAAAAAGTACATGGTTAGTAACTTAGAATTTCAGCTGTATTTTGGCGAGTATAAGAAAAGTGGTGAATACGATGAATATCATATTTCGAAACCAGCCAAAATACAACTGAAATTTCTAAGTTACTATACATGTAATTTTTGTATCATGCAAACTGTTTAAAATAACATAATTTACCTGAAAAACAATGGAAACAACAGCTCACGTTTGCTGCGGTCAAAATACAAATGGAGGATGTTTTGTCAAGGGAAGTAACTTTGGCAAAATATGTTTTCGGCTGTTAAATGTATTTATATTGATAAGAAATGCACAATAGATCTACTTTCTTTTGATAATACATTGTATTCCAAAATTGATATGTATAAAACATAAATGTGTGTATGTGTGGCTCAAGTGGTTAATTCATGACACTTTAAGTGTCGAACAATAGCACGTGTACGCAACTAGCGTATTTACAGCAGCTGGACGAAATATTAGGATAATATGAACTGTATTTGTATAGTAAAAACATTCATTCATGATAAAAGTAATTATTGCACTTTGATCTTCGGTTAACGATGAGCTGGGATTTCTTTTTTACACTTTCCAATATAATTGGGATGACAATAGGATACGAGTGAGGTTTGATGCACCCTAGAACGTGGTAAAAATACCCGGCGGCCTTCTTGTCACTGACTGTTCCAGGTGCGGTATCCCTATTAACAAACCTTCTGTGTTTGTGTTGTCGCACAATTTGGTTCTATTTTTCTCCGTGGCCGAATGGTTAACGACGTTGTGTTGTAAACCTTCGCCTCTCACCGCTGCGGGGGTTCGAATCCCACTGGAAGCTCGACTTACAAATGAGGAAGTGTCGATTCTTGCGGATGGCGGGAGGTGTACAATACTGGTTCTACCCAGGAAAAGTGGGTGGTCTGCCTCCACCACAAAAATCCACCGTCATATATAATCTTACATGTGTTGAAAATGACGTAAAAAAACTTACAAACAAAAATCTTTTTTTCCATGTATTGTTTGTATATTTTGTATGCGTGATTTTAGTTGACTATGTTCTGTGAATGCTGCATTTCCTGTTCGACTGCTAATATACCTACTTCTTTTGCCATGCAATATACTGTACGTCGACATATTACTGTTTGGAACTCATGTTTCAGCCAAAAGTTTTTTGTTTCATTTTACAATAACAAATTTGAAATACTTACATCAGTTCTGTATATATTAGAATTTGAATTATGAATGGTAAATACAATACCTTAGTTTTGAAAATCGGTTGAGAAAAAAAATACAGCCAATATATATTTCCGAGACAGATTTTCCCATGTTGCTGGGACAGAAGACAAACGGGAACTCTTAAATAAATTCAGTTAACTTAAATAATGTGCAACCAGGGTGTCTTAATTGGTATTATTTCGACATTGTTTAAGAGAAGTTCTAAAAAAGGGTTTTCTTATTGTTGATGGATAAAATCATTTTCACTTAAAATGCAATGTTAAAAACAATGTTGGCACTATATTCAGGTTATTTCTTAACTAATTTGTATAACTGAAGAAAAAAATAGAAAAGATAGAGCATGGACCTGTTATGGTTTGTTTTCACTTCTTGTGCGTATCTGTTATTTAAAACTACCTTTATGTATATTGTAACACTTTTTCAAATCAATATATATGAAATTTCAGGTCGAGGGATGGAACGATGTCACACTTATTTACGATGGTTCGTCACTTACTGGCATCGTCGAAAACTGGAAGGGTTTCCACAAATCGTCAGTCACTTTATCAGGTAAGGCCAAAACTGAATACATACGGGTGAAATAAAACTTCTGCTTTAGGATGAAAATAACGTAGCATAAAACATGTAACGTTATTAAATCTTAGCCATTCTGGCACGTACTTATACTTCATAATTCATATTTGTCTTTAAACACATAACTAATATTGCGATTGTATCTCAATTCATGTTTAGTTAGCAAGTGTATATTTCATAATTTATAATTTTAATTGTAAATATCTACATTTTGCCAGAATGGATTTGATGTTAAATTGCATATTAATGCTGCCGTGTTAATTAGAGAATATAACCTGGCGGGGATATCTTTATTTACACTGTTCCGTTTTATTGGGATGACAATAGGGTACGAGTGAGGTTTGGTGTACCCTAGAACCTGGTGTAAACCCCCAGTGGCGTTTTTTGCCACTGACCGTTCCAAGGCGGTAGCCCTATTGTCAACCCCTTTATGTTTGTGATACCATATCTTGTCTTTTATTCATATTTGTAGTTTGTTTCTATGCTTGTTTGTGGTTGACTGTGGTCCTTGAATGCTAAAGATCCAGGGCCCGTATTCATAAGACTTCTTAGCAATATCTTAACTTAAGTCAAATTTTATCGATTTTTTAAAAACCCTTTTCTGTCGATATAAGACGATTTCGTAATGTTGCTAATAAGGTTATGGATAAATAAAACATACAGCTAAATATTTATCTTTAAATAGATGGTTTGTAGTATCCCTGAGAGGTTACTAAGGATGTTTAAAAAATGTAAAAATCTTAAATTTTGACTTAAGTAATATATTCCACTGAAGTTACTTTATGAATACGGACCCAGTTCAACATTTAAATCTGCTTTTGATATAGTGTATAAACAGTGTAAATTTGAAAATGTGTGCCTTACGGTTATGTATGTACATGATCGTTGTGTGGGATTATACATATACAATGCATACTGAAAAGGGGATTCCTTGGAAGCAGCGAACATAAACAAGAGAGAAAAGCAGCGGACTCGGTTTTATTGAGTCTGTTTGTAAGAGGTAATATAAGATGCAACACCGTTCACGCCACTTATGCGGTATTCTACTTATAGCTTAAATACACCCAATTATAAATTATACCTAACCGGAAGCGGGGAATAAAATGAGACATACGATTTTTTCTACACTGTATCACTATGGAAATGGCATCCATTCTCATGTTTGTCACCAAGAAAGCGACAAATCAGAAATACTGTTAAATAATTAATTTATTGGGCTAAAAACTATTTCTACATCAATTATTTCATTTATTTAACCGTATTTGAAGAAAAATAAGTTAATACTCGTTCTACCCGTTATCACTTTTTAAAGTTGCTGAAGTTAGGCAGTTGCACATTCTTGTCTTTGGTTATGAACAACTCATGCAACGGAGTAATATGTATTTTGTGAGAAATTCAAAAGTTCTAGGTTCAATCTCATTGACAGTGGATGCAGTTTATGTGAATTCTTTGCATAAAATGTCTTTATTTGTGACAATCCTATACTTGGAGCCTATGTGAATTGAATTGGGTGTATCTTCCCTTAAAGCCACACCGCTTGATGACGCCAAAGGATCAGTAAGTAATAAAACTACATAAAACATGAATCCCTTGGAATCAACGAACACAAATAAGAGAGAAAAGTAGCAGAATTTATCAGATTGGCCTACTTCAGCACTATTGAGGCGTTTATATGTGTTATATTGCCGTTAAATTTATTTCTAAAAAACTATATTTTAGGAAATATTGAGAGAAGACAGGCCGGTTTACTGGTAGGTTCTTGTCAAGGGTATGCCAGTTTTCATGGTGAAATGGATGACGTAAGTACCCTTAACGTACACATTTAATTTACTTAAATGTTCCACAATGTATCTTTTCAATATAATGGAGCAAATAACCATATAACAAGACATCAACGGATTCGTTTTAACACAAGAACAATTTGAAAGAGTGATTCAAAATTTCGGGAATTAAACCAGGCTAAAACAAACGGAACGATGAGAAAAAGTCCACCTTTGAAATCAGAAAGTGGGAAAAATCAGATTTAAAAACACATTTCTGAACTTATGAAGAAATAACAAATAAATGAGTCGGACAACTGAACCCCTATGCCACCTACTTTAAAGATACTTGGGAGCGCTTTGGTCTATTTGTAGAGCGGTGGACCCATGATCGCAAAGTCGTGGGTTCGATCCCCACCATTACCATTTGTGTTGTGTTCCTGAGCAAGACACTTTATCTGCATTTGCTTAGTACTGATTCTACCCAGGAAGACATCGAGAGTGATTCAAATAAGTTCATAAGAGCTTTCGTTACAATCGATGTAAAATAAATAAGTTAAAACTAAAGACACCATTTCCTTTTGTTTTTCAGCTTTCAGTTCATCAATGTTTGACGCCGGCCATGCAAGAGCTTCGTGATCGTGTTGTCGTGTAAACACGCATCTGATATATATATCCCGTGACTTAATTAGAATGACAATTGTTGTATAGTATGCAGCAACCTGTGTACAATGTATATAATATCAACCCACAGTGTATATAGTAAACCTGGCTTTATTACTTTCTATTAATATAGCGTGAGCTAGATCATATATATTTCACGATTGTTTCAGTTTTGATTGACAAAACAATATTCAAAAGCAAGTTAAGAATACTGTCCTGTTCTCTTTCACCAACGACGTCGACGAAGTTCGAAGTCAGTTAGGTCCATAGAACCATGTATTGATCGAAAGTGTCCGTAATTGTTCTATTACATAACATTAAGTTCGTACATTCCTCCTTAAATCGGTAACTTCGTGTCGTCAGGTACTGACTATTCCGAGTTACGTCAATTTATTCTATACCTAATTTATACGTCCAATCGTAGACGCTCATTCGAATCACGTGACCGTACAATATATTCCCGTATCGGGACGCACGCGCGTACAAAATAACCCGTATTCTTTTCGTATTGTACGATTCACAGGTCCCATGTTAAACCTATGATAAAGACCGAAGCGCGTGAAAAGGTTCCGAATGAAAGTCTGAATCGACAGGCGCTCTAGATAAAGCGTTACGATAAAGCTCCTGTTGTCACCGGATCATTATTGTCATTCATTTATACGATTGGACGTATAAATTAGGTATAGAATAAAAAGATCATTTAACAGTGTTCTGTACAATACGGAATATATTTGGACTCGTACACAGCTTGGAAAATCATATTGGACTCGCCTAGCGGCTCGTCCAATATGATTTTCCAAGCTGTGTACTCGTCCAAATATATATCCGTATTGTACAGAACACTGTTAAATAACCTATAAGTATAGGTTATTAGATTTGTATTGGGATATATGCACGAGTTCTTTCTATAGGCGCGCACGATTTATACGCGGAAAAACGAGTGCATATATCCCAATACAAATCCAATAACCTTTTTATTGCATACGCATTTTTAATATAAACATGAATATTTAGAACGAAACAATAGGTTTCAACACCTAACTCAAAAACATTTATTTGAAACAAACATACTGTCGTAACATCGTGGGAATTTTTCACAATGAAATAAAACTACTATTATGTTTACATCCCATGACAAACTTCCCGTAACATGTACTGCGAATTGTACCAATCCATAACGAGTTTGCAAACTAGTAGATCCAGTACAATCATTTTACAACACGGCAATATGAACATTGAAAGTAAAGAGAGCTTTCAAATGCGTATGCAAAAAATGCACCAATCACAAACGCGTAGAAAATTGCACCAATCACAAACGCACCAATCACAAACGCGTAGAAAATTGCACCAATCACAAACGATTATACATTACACACCCAATATGACTACACGTCAATAATGGCGTTGAAGTTTCCTGTTACATTGAAATTGAATATTAACCGCTTCGTGACCTAGGGCCGTTCGATGAAAAAGTCAGTTACAAAGTCATCATCTATGAACAGCTGTAAGAATAGTATATATTATTAGATTTGTATTGGGATATATGCACGAGTTCTTTTGCGTAATAATATTGCGCGACTTTAGGAGCGCAATATTTATGCGCAAAACAAACGAGTGCATCTATCGAATAATTTTTATTGCATAGGCATTTTTATTAAAAAACGAAGAATTAGAACAAAACAATAGGTTTTAACATTGAGTTTTCAACAAAATAATTTATTTGAAATAAGCATACTGTCATTGTTTACGTCATATGACATACCTTCTTTGACATGAACAGAAAATTCCACCAATCACAAACGAGTATACATTACACACCCAATATGACTTTACTACACGTCAATATGGGCCGAATATTGACGTTTCCTGTTACATTGAAAGTAAACGGAGCTTGTAAATGCGTATGCAATAATTTTAAAATATGACAGTTGGTTAATAACTAATGGTTGTCCCTATATGATTAATCCTGTTGACATTATAACTCTTTTAACTTGAAAAAAAACTTCCTTGATTTTGATTTTTCAGTTAATGAGCTGTATATCATAACATTCCTCTTGATATATCCGTGCAAGCATTACATAAATGAAAATAGAGGTTAGTTCAGAGTCAAATAGCGTATTATGTAAATATTGCATAGTTACAGCTGCAGTTACTTTGTTTGTAGGCGCTATAAGATTCTACTTGTTCGATTTGATTATCCAAGTTCAATGGGGTTGAACATATGGGGACATCAATCGGCAGGTTGCTTTTCATAACCTTACATGTTAACATGTGTTCGTTTATTAATTGAATGTTAACTGATTATATTTGCAATCCATGTTCGTCATATTATATGCTAACACTTTTCCAACATTTAAGTGCTGTAACATACGTGTAATTAGTCTAACTTATTGAATAGTAGATAGTGACTAGCTGACCAAAGTTCTTAGAACTATTTAACGTTTTTTGGAAAACAAGCCTTGTATAAAAAAAAACGGTTGCATCTAACGTTTTGTAAATTTGTGTGTTATCGAAATTATTTTGCAATAAAATCATCTATTAAAATAAAACACGTGTTTGATTTCATTGCTATGCTTCCATTTTGCGATTTCTTTTAACTTCTTTCAAAGGACCCAGTTGCTTATAATTGACTAACATTATCATGGCGGCTATCACAATCTTGATAGAGTCCATCAATTATAGAACAATGCAAATAGAACAATGCAAATAGAACAATGCAAATGAAAATGCATAAAAAAAAAGGTTTATACGTTTCGGAGATGTTTCAGTTCTAGTCTATTTGGATGTATGTCTCAAAGTGCGCTATAAAATGGTGTTTCAGTTCTAGTCTATTTGGATGAAGTATAACAACACGACACTTGTCTCAAAGTGCGCTATAAAATGGTGTTTCAGTTTTAGTCTATTTGGATGTAGTATGACAACACGACACATGTCTCAAAGTGCGCTATAAAATGGTGTTTAATAATCTCATTCATAATCGGTTTCAGAGAAGAAACTTTATCGTGCAACTAATGATTCTTCTATGCAAATACAGAGCTTCTTCCTACTATCCTAATAGGTTCCACCGATATGCTGTATTATGCTAGTTGAGTACGCGTGCTGTTGTTACAGAATATATTTAATACTTAGCGATTTAGTACATCATCAAAAGAAAGTATGGTGCGTTACTTCTTATCGATTATCTGTACTTAAAAGCCGAAGCATTTTTTGCCAAAGTTGCTTCACTTGACATAAAAAAACTCCATTTGTATTTTGACCGCAGCAGGCTTGAGCTGTTGTTTTCACTGACTTTCAGGTAAATTATGTGTCACCAGAGGCTCGTATTTATCAATTTTCATTAACCAAAATACAGCTGAAATTGTAAGTTAATAACCATGTAATTCTTATATATTTACATTTCCCTATATAAATACTAACAAGACCTCGGTCTGAGGGTGTCTCGCCCATTGCGGCAAACGGCATATGAAATATTTTATTAAATTTGTGCTTAAATGATGTCAACTAAAGACAACATTTCATATGACCAAGTATTAAACAAATGAAAGCGAGATAATCATAAGAAGTTAACTGAGTTTAAATGGTTTAACCAGGGTGCAGTTTTGGAATATGAACTTGACCTTGGTATGTTTTGTCATTCAGCGATGTCCACCAACAATACATATGACCAAGTAACAAAGACATAAAGTGAGGCAATCATATAAAGTTAACTGAGGTTAAGTTATGTTACCTAACCAAGGTTAAGTTTGGGGAAAATAATGCAAAATATGACCTTGACCTTGGTATTTTTTGTCGTCCAGCAATGTCCATCAATGCCACCAATACATATGACCAAGTATCAAAGACATAAAGTGAGACAATCACATTAAGTTAACTGAGGTTAAGTTACCTAACCAAGGTTAAGTTTGGGAAAAATAATGCAAAATATGACCTTGACCTTGGTATTTTTTGTCATCCAGCTATGTCCACCAATGCCAACAATACATATGATCAAGTATCAAAGACATAAAGTGAGAAAATCACATAAAGTTAACTGAGGTTAAATTTCCGAACCAATATTACATTTTGGGAAAATAACACAAACTATGACCTTGACCTTGGTAATTTTGTCGTTCAGTGATGTCCACTAATGCCAACAATACATATGCCCAAGTATCAACATAAAAAGACATTAAAGTAATCAGAAAAAGTTAACTGAGGTTAACTTACATAACAAAACTGATGTTTAGGGTAAATAACGCAATACATGACCTTGACCTTGGTGTATTTTGTCGTTCAGCGATGTCCATCAATACCAACAATACATATGACCAAGTAGCAAAGACATAAAGTGAGGCAATTACAGGTTAAGTTACCTAACCAAGGTTAAGTATGAGGAAAATAAGCAAAATATGACATTGACCTTGGTGATTTTTGTCGTTCAGTGATGTATACCAATGCCAACAATACATATGACCAAGTATCAATCAAGGAAAATGAGGCAATCACGTACAGTTAACTGAGGTTAACTTACCTATAACCAAGGTTAAGTTACCTAACCAAGGTTAAGCTTTGGGAAAACAACGCAAAATATTACCTTGACCTTGGTAATTTTGGCATTACGTGATGTCCCTTAACCGAACAAAGCATGTGACAAGGTTTCAGAAAAATTCGAGCAGCGGTTGTTGAGATATAGTTGATTTAATATACGGACGTCGCCGCCGGAAAAGTAACAGCTATGTCTCACTACCCACTATCGTGGGCGAGACAAAAAGGGGATCCCTTGGAAGCAACAAACACAAACAAGAGATAAAAGTAGCATACTCGATTTTATTGAGTTAACACTTGCATTTCATTAACGTTCATATATACACTCGGCAAAACAAGTTCTGCACACTTGGGGTATTTGGGTGTTCATGAGAGGCAATACAATTTGCAACACCTCTCACGCCTCGTAGCACCGGCTTAAGCGATATTCTACTGTATAGCCACATATATTGGGCTTGATGGTAACTTTGTCTTGGCGACCATTATAAATATCAGTACCCGAGAATACAAACAAGCTCGATAGAGAGTACCCAAATGAACATGCAAGTGGTGTTTTATTAAAATGGGATGTTGTTATTCACCAGCTTTCACACAGTGAAATGGGGCTATATAGGAATCACGTCGTCCGTAACGTTCTGTCGCGTCATGTTCCGTCGCGGCCCTTCGCGTCCCGTAGCACAATTTCTTCCCGTCGCGTGCGTCGCGTCTCGTAACACATTTTCATTGCTTGCATTCTTCAAACAGTTCTGAATGGGTTGTTCCTAAACTTCATACGCACATAACAACCGATGAGCTTATGGCCCTCTACATCACCTATTGTTAGTTGCCTAATTTATTACAGAATTATGGCCTTTTGTTTGACTTTAAATTAAGCGGGGATTTGAAATGTCCATATGTTTCATCTATATTTATTAATGCTGGCTATCTTGGATGGCTTGCGGCATAAATAAAACCGTGGTCGCTATCCACCAAGTTTGACATTAACAAACACACAAACTTCTTGAAAGTCAACCAACCCTAGGAGAATTGTGCATTTCGATGGTATCAAAAGTAGTTGGAAGAGACGTCGTTTGCTATGTGCTTTATAAAGGAACTTAAAGAGTGCGTTTGAAAAGCCAGAGACTTGACACCACCGCGAATTGAAGAATGCGTCTGGATCAAGAGGCAAGTATCGGTTTCATATATAATGTCAGCAACGACGTACATTGTCTATCATCGGAAGCTATAAAAAAAGCGCCCAAATTTGAAAGGCCACCATCCAGGAACAATGTGAGCACGATCATTTAAATAATTATAGGTTATTGGATATGTATTGTAATATATATACACCCATTCCTTCTCGTAATAATATTGAGCGACTTCAGTCACGGGTATTGTAAGAACCAGTAAATAAATCTATACTTTTAATCGACACATATACATTATTATATGATCTGAACACTTGGAGAAAGTTTTGATAAACGGTTGTATAGTGTAAATTTGCCGTTATTTGGCGATCAGTTTCTTTGAATCAGTTGATCTATGTTTATTTATAGATTTATTTCAAAGATCGTGTATATACTCCACTAACCACGCCTCCGAAATCGGGCTTTGGAACTCATTTTGCTTTTACGGCTTAGCAACACATGCTTAGGATATTTTGGGCCGTTCCAATGTTAAGGGATGTGGACAAAATAATTCGATTCAACCTTCGGTAACTTAATTCCGAGCTCGACGTGATAGATGGAAAATACTACCAACATACTCACGCGTATCGAAAAGTCAACATATCTGAGTGTTTACGAAAGTACACAGATATGAATAAATATTGAAATTGGGACCCTTCGAAGGAATAAACACAAAAAAATACAAAGAAAAAAGAGAAGATTCGGTTTTATTGAGTATGTTCATGAGAGATTATATAAGGGGCAGCACCACTCAAGTCCCCTAGCACCGACTTGAGCGGTATCTACTTTAAAGCTACACATATTTGGTTTGAATATTCCAAACAAACAGTAAGTAAAACCACTTCTGATTTGTAATGAAGCAACAAACACAAACAAGAACGAAAGGTAGCAGACATAGTTTTGCAAAATATATAACAAGAAAGCTGATTTTGATTTGAATTTTGATATGGTTAACAATCTCACTTAGGTGCGGATGTTACCTGAGAAACTTCCTATGGAGTCTATGAGGGCTTTACTATTCATGCCAAACTTTAACATAAAAAGAACGCTTCTGGTACAGGGTCTGTCACAACCTGACTTCCATGGTGACGTGAATGACAATCTTCGTAAGTCATAATCACTTTCATTCAATCTTAATCAAACTTGTTAAAACATTCAAATGTAGTTAAGACATTAGCATTTTTTAACGCACTGCATGCTAAGTGGTTGACCCATTTACAGTTCGCCACTATGCTTTCCTCTTTAACTGTGCGATACTTGGATAGATTTTGGACCCTATGATGACGTCTAAATCATCAAGGGGCGATAGCGTTTGATGTTTGTCTTAAATCTTTTCTTGGCTTACCCTTTAAAGATTTCTTCTCTTGTTGTTCTTGCCTCTTCAAATTCATTGATTACTTGCTTTGGGGCTTTCTTTGCTTTTTTATATTCATATGTACATGATCATTTGATATGTGTTATACACATATTACCTATTAATGCTGCCGTGTTTGTTAGAGAATATAGCCTGACTGAGATTTGTTTAATTACACTCTCGTCTCGTTTTAATGGGATAACCCTAGAACCTGATTTAAACCTCCTGCGTCCTTTTCCTCACCGACCGTTCAACAGGCGGTTGCCCCATTGTCAACACCGTTTGTATTTGTGATGTGAACTTCCGTGCTTCTTATAAACATGTTAATTTTGTTTGTTTTAATGCGTGTTTTTTGCTGACTGTGGTCATCTAACGCTACATTTTTGTTAGATGTTTTATTGATTTTGTTCTGCCTCAAGTTCTGCTACCAAATTCAAGCTTGTGAAACATGGCCGTAAACTCGTATAGAAGGATAGAAACCTATACCAAGATATCATTTTAATCTGTCGTTTGTTGTAGCAACATCGATATGAAAAAACATCACTGAAATTAGCATTGAAAAATAGTTCGCTAAACACGGGCTTCGAAATCGAGACCTCCGGATTGACAATCCGTATACAAAGCCATTAAGCCAAAGAGACAACTGAAATACTACTTTTCAGTTTAACTATCTATTCGTTTAATAATGGATTTTGGTTTATTTCTCAATGTTATTTCAACAAAGCATACAAATATTCTTAGCGTTTACTTTTCTTATCTTGGAATTTGTAATCTATATTTTCTGGGGCGTTTTATTTCCGAAGGTCTTTGGTGTATATATGCACTTAGAAACGCATTGAATCACACACACACACACACACACACACACACACACACACTCGCACGCACGCACGCTCGCACTCACGCACGCACGAACACAGAGTAAACAAAGAATAACGTGGCTAACAGTATATCGATAAAAAAAAACGCTATGGATTAACTGATTGAATTAACCCAATGGCAAAGCGCAGTGATTGTCAATCCCAAAGTCATGGGTTCGAAACTGGCATAGGCGATACTATTTTTCAGTAAATGGGTGTGTATTTTTTGAAGTTACTTTGTCGATCACAGGTAAAGAATATATACTAAGTATCTTTTTTTTTAAATAACATTGAGCAATAACCCAAGTATATTATGAGACACATATTTAGTTTCGATTTCGAATAGTGTCGAGTTCGAATAATGTCGAGTTCAAAAGTGTCGAGTAGTGTCGAGTTCGAATAATGTCGAGTTCGAATACCGTGTTGAGCGAACTAATTTTCAATGATATGGACAGTTATGTTTTTTTATATCGATGTTGCTTGAACAAAGGATGGATTAAAAATGATGTCCTGGTGTGTGTGTAGTTCTACGGATTATAGTCCCTCTACCATAAAACATCGAGAAGAATTTCTCGTCGATTCTGCATTATGTGTGGACTTAGCTGATGTCCTGGTATAAGTTGCTCGACTTATATACGCCCACTAGCGTAACTAAGCGTAATTCTGGTATGTTCTTTCCCGTTGGCTCTATTACAAAGCATCTGAATGTGATAAAGGTCACACGCTAACTGAAAACAAAGCTTTTTGCTTACTGGTATTTTCGCTTCAACCACAGTACTCGACTTCAACAAATGTAAATGTTATAGACATATAAACAAACAATGTGTTCAATGTTAAGCTTTTATTGTTCAACATTCGAACCAGTCAGTAAGATATTTCGTCCACTATCTTCTGGAGTAGTGTGTTCCAACGATGACCGGACACGTGCTCATTCCTGATATTCAGCTACACTCCTGCAACTGTGACAATAAATGCAATCGTGTTAGTATATGGCCCGTTCCTATTTGTAAGACTATTCAGAATACAGGATGTAGAATACAGAATGTATCAGGTATGAATTATCGATTAACACTAGTATGCATTCTGCTTTGCAAGATTAAATAGTCTATTTCTTCATGAACAAGACAATGAAAACCATGCATGAATATTAATGTAAAATTTAACATGTCAATGACGCAGTGTTGTTGTTCACGTGACTACACTCATAAACACAATCGTCTTCACAAACCTGGGCACCATTTGCACAAATTCGGACACCTTGCTCCATACTTTGAACAATCTGCGTAAAAACCATTGCAGGATGAATCATCATTTAGTTTGGAACAGTCCACTGAAATTAGAATAGATAAACAGATCAGCGCAAACTATAGTATTGACATCTTCGACGCTTGATTTTAAATACAAACTTATTGACCCTGGGCAGAATTTCTTTTAACCGGAACCACATGTCCGTCATTATATATTATTTTAATTAAAGACTGTACAACTTTAGTTCATCGAAATATTCATGATTTTTTTTCTCTTTTTTTTTATTTATACATTTATAAGATAGTGCGTTGTATTTTTATCGTTCTGTCTGGTATGTCTGTGTCAGCCAATCAGAAACGATACCAAAATCTCGGTAAATGGCTCACGCTTTGAATGAAGTGTCGCGGCACAACCGTTAATGTATGATGTATTTTTAAAAAACTTCTGTAAGCAATGCCGACATTTTGTATTTACTCCAGATAAGTAAAAAGTAAAATGCAGACGCCATTTTCGCTTTTGTCATATATGAATTATTGCATACATCTCCTTATATTAAGTTTAGCTTCTTACTTCTTCTTAAGTCAGTAAAATGAGAAAATTGCTCCTACAGAAACCACAGCAATGAAACAATTGCATAACATATAATAGGGGCAGTACATTTCTTCTAGATTTAATTTTAGAATTGAGATTTTTATAAACCTGACTTAAACTTAGGGGGTTAATTTTAATTGCACATGTTCGGTTAACAATGTTTTCATACACTCTATGTTTCTCTGTTGTAGACATAAAGGTATGTTTGACAAGTGCGTGCATGCGTGTGTGCGTGCGCGCGTGCTTGCATGCGCGGGTGCGTTCGAATCCCACTGGGGGCCCGACTTGTAACTGAGAAAGTGTCGATCCTTAAGAATGGTAGGCGGTATAACGTACTGGCTCTAAGCAGGACTAATTGGATGGTCAGCTTCCACCACTTTGGCACCGCTAAAGACCACAATTCCGCTAAAGACCGCATACATTTCCGCTAAAGTCCAAAAAAATCTAACGTCAAAGTCCATAAAATTTTCCGCCAAGTTCACAAAAAATATTGTCGCTAAAGATCACAAATAAAACATGTGCAGATCTAGGCTCTACAATCAACACTATTTCAGCGAAAAACACAATTTTGAATTAATTGTTTTCTCATTTATGAGATATGTTTCAAAAACAAATCATCAGTTTATGCAAAACATATTTGCGCCAGATGTAGTTTACATGACCCATAAGATTTGTAAATATGCAATATTTGGCAGGAAGAAGCATTAAAGCGCTAAGTGCGCTCTACAATCAGCAAATATGTTGCGTGCAACCCTAAAGGTAACAAGTGCATTAGGGTCAAACCCAGTACATTCGGACAGCCCGGCACGATCGGACGCTTGATTACACTCACAGCACTGTCTGAGAGTACTTCCCGGTATAATCACATATGATGTCATAATCTTATCCATTTAAAATCGATGATTTTAGCTTTGAGTTCGTTATTATTATGCAAAGTGTAACAAACACTTTGATTTGTCAAATAATACATACGTCATCAAAACCTGTTTTGGCACCATTTACAAACATTTCATATAGAAGCATCCTGTTAACCGCACCAGCAAATCTGCGATATTACTCGATCTTGTTGACCGTACTCCTTTGAAATGTGTATTCATTTGAACAATTAAGTTACGTAGTTGATAATTAAATCGAAAAATGTATATTCGTTTATTGTTGGGTTCATTTATTTGACAAAATGAAAGTGTCCCAGTGTACCATACTCCTGGTACAATAGTGGATGGTACAATCGGATACATTAATACGCTCAAGTAAAATTGGTAATTTCAGATAAAACATGTGCAGATCTAGGCTAGCGCGTTATGCTAGGGGTATTACTCTTACTTAAGCGCCGTCCAAAACAATCAGTATTAATTTAATTTTATAAATTATTATAGATCTGATAAATCTGAGTCAATCAATTTTAAAACATCGCCACACTTCCAGCCCCAGGAAAATGAAGGCATTTGATGGGTTGGGGCTTGTTTTTCTATATGTTTGTATATATATATACTTAAATAGTAGTTGTGTATGTCTTCATATACAGTCGTTTACCTTGTATAGTAATTTGTTTAAAAACCCGTTTACGGTTTTCGAACTTTCGCAGATGTCCGAGTGTACCACCATGGGTGTCAGAAGGCACCGGTAACGGTCCGAATGTACCAGAGATGTGATGACAAAAGCATACAAATGGTTTAATAAGTGTTAAAAGGAATGATTAATTCTGTTTTCATTTGAAAACGATCCCCATATGACCCTTCATTACGCTATTATTTCATAAAGCTTCCGGCGCACAGCTATGTGCCAAAACAAGTTCCTGAATACGAAGGTGTCCGAACGTACCGGGTTTGACCCTAAAGGTAACTAGCTGCACTAAAGGTAACACTATTGGGACTAAAAGAAACAACATACACTAAAGGTAATAAATAAATTACACAAAATTACACAATTTATAATGAAACTGATATTTATGTTTTGTTTATGCTTTAAAAGAGGAGGTATTTTGCTGAAATAAATAACATGTTTAGTTGAGCAACCTGAATTTCCAATAAAAAAGTCACCAAGAACGTATTGTTATATTTAGGGTATAGGGATGTTACCTTTAGTGTAAGTCAAAAATGGTGTTACCCTTATTTTATTACAATTTTTTGCATTACCTTTTGTGTATGTTGTTACTTTTAATTCCAAAAGTGTAACCTTTAGTGCAGCTAGTTACCTTTAATGCAATTGTTACCTTTAAGGTTGCAACAAACGTAAAGAGAGTACTTAGCGATTTAATGCTTCTTCCTGCCAAAAAATGCATATTAGAAAACTTATGTATCATTTATATATGCAACGAAAAATAAAATTATCGGACAGGGAAAGTAGCATTCAAGGAGGACAGTCAATCACAAAACACAGAAACAAACACGCAAACAGACAAACAAGAAGGCAAAAGTTATAATAAATGCAAATATGTTTTTCATAAATTAATGAAAAAATTGCTGAAATATCTCTCATACATGAGAAAACAATTAATTCATAATTGTGTTTTTCGCTGATATGTGTTGTGGACTTTAGAGAAAACGATTGAGTTTTTTGTGGACTTTAGCGGACAATTTTGTCGACTTTGGCGTTCGTTTTTTGTGGACTTTAGCGAAAATGTGTGTGGACTATAGCGGAGTTGTGGACTTTAGCGGAAATTCATGTGGACTTTAGCGGAGCTGTTGTCTTTAGCGGGGTTGTGCTCTTTAGCGGTGCCACACACCACTAAACAATCAACCATCATATATAGCCTAAAATGTGCTGGAAAAGCTGTTTAAAACCAAACCAACAAATAAATGTACTAACGTGCACAGTTATTGCTTGCCACGTATCCGTATTGGCTCATGCACGTGCACTTGCACGTATTGGGGTCGAGTGTACCGCCATTTAAGCAGGCATTTGAACCACAATCTGAAAAAGTTACAAACAACATCCATTAAATAACCAACCGTCATATATAACCTTACATGTGTTGAAAACGTCGTAAAACAACATACAAAGAAACAAACAAACAAACAAATCAAATAATTTAACCTTTACAGTTTTTCGTGATACACAAAAGCATGTATACAAATTCAGTACATAATTAATTAGGGTGTGCGACAATATACACTCAAAAGAATTGCATTAAATGAATACATATTTTTAACGTATAACGAACACTGGATGAACTCCTATACTCAGTATTATTACCATAAGTGAAACTGACACTAATCACAATATAAAGTAGGGAATTACACTCCAACAAGAAAACCGAATTCGCTTTAAAATAAGTTAGATCACAATTGTGTATTAGTATTGTTTAAATAATTTATACGAAGCAAAAAACGGCTTTATTATTAAATTTACTTAGCATGAGTATTTTTTATTTGTTATTGCTTTGTAAGAGATGTGTAGATTTATACATACTGTGTCTTTTTCGATAGAAACGCTGTAAAACGCTTTAAATACAACGTTCTTAATTCTGAACACAACGAACAAATAAAAAACAAAATGATACTCGTCTTCTACTTCATTTGAGTTGCACAGCTGACGATACCCGATTATTTTTTTATATTCTTTCTCTGCCGAAACGTCCAGTATGAATACGTAAACTATCTGCTGATATGCATAATTGTGGAAACACCTAGAGACAATATTTTCCAAGTAAGTTTCAGGTGCAAAGCTTTCTTTAACAAATGTATACAACGTAAGTACCCGAGTCGTATCAGCTTTGGCTCTGAATTCTTAAAAAAATCATCTAGACATCAGAATGTATTAATATATTTTCTACATATTGGTGATTCCAAGCATACATAAAACCATATCTCTCTAGCAACATTTTAACCTAAGTTAAAAAAACAGTTTATATATTACCTTTCTACATCAAGTAAAGATGAATCTCTTATATAGCTTAACATGATATTTTCACTATTACATATTGTAAACCAGAACTTGATAATACGTAGATATCTATTTATATAAAGTGGAAATCTTCCCAGTTCCCTATAAACGGCACAATTTCTTGTGGATAATCTAACTCCCAATACTAGTTTACAGAACATTAAATGTAAATTGTCTAGCTGTTAAGACTTTGAGAAGCCCCAAACTTCGCTGCCATAATTTATAGTGGATAAACAATTGTAAAGCTAGTTTTCGTTTAGCATCATATATTTTCAACTTGGCAGTAAGCGCATTCATTGTCATTAGACCTTTATCATATAGTGTATTTGTATTTATAATAAAAGCACCCGTATAATTAAATGTTAACCCCCAAATAATAAAAATCGTCCACTGCTTTAATTACATCGCTTCAAATGCGATATTTCCATTGTGTATTTCGTTTAAATTCACCCCGTTTGCGAAATACAACAATTTTAATTTTGCTACATTAACTTCTAAGTTCCATGTGTTACAATATTATTCTATCCTATCCAATGATACTTGTAGATCATATGGGGTAAGAACTAACAAAACCATATCGTCTGCAAAAAAAAGTAAGATAATACAAATATCCCTTAAATTAAATTCCACAATCTCGTCTGTTTTGAATAAAAAGTTCCAGGTAAGAATAATATCGGCGAATTTATCTCCCATTGTCTGAAGCCCACGGCTATATCAAAGAAATCAGAGAAATTATTGCACAGTTTAACATGATTTGACAGACTGATACATGCTTCTAATTATTCTGAAAAGTTTGCCATTTAAACTCAGATTATATAACTTGAACCATAACTCATGTCTATATATAGAAATAAGTATAAAAGTCGAACAGGATATGCAGCTTTCACGGAACACAGCCAACCCAAACACACGCACAAAGACAAACATGAATGTCAATGTTAACAAGGAATAAAGGAATATGACGTCACAAAAGCAAAATAAAAGTTTGACAATGGGGCTACCGCCTTTGAATGGTCAATGGCAAAAAATGTCGCTGGGGGTGTAAACCAGGTTCTAGGGTGCACCAAACCTCACACTTACCCTACTTCATCCCAACAAAACGGGACAGTGTAAATAAAGACATCCCAATCACGAACTATTCTCTAACCAACAAGGCAGCATTAATAGGCAATATAAATAAAACACAAAGATGCTCGTATATATATAAATACAAAAATCAATAGCATAAAATGTCACAAAGAAGGTACTTAATGACTTGGCAGAAGCCAGAGCAACAGGAGAATAAACCATTGAGGACACGACAAGACAAGATTGCAAACGTCACCGTCCTTTTGGGCTTTAGGCAGACGTCATCATAGGGTCCACAGCCTGTCCGGTCATCGCACAATTAAAGAGGAAAGCATAGTGGCGAACTGTAAATGGGTCCACCACCAAGCATGCAGTGCGTTACAAATAATAGTCATAACCTATGTTAACCTATGTTAATAGTCATAACCTACTTTTAACAAGTTTAACAAAGATAGTATGACCAAGGATCTTACGAAGATTGTAAACCACGTCACCATATAAGTCAGGTTGTGATAGTCCTTGTCGAATGGATATATCACTTCAAACAATGTACATAGTGTAGACATTGTTTTGAACACTCGGTGATAATTTTGGAGGTCATTGAAGAGGGTAAACTTCACTTGTCATGATTTCAACTGGTTACAGTGAATGGTATACAACTTCACAAGTGAGTGACACATAAGTGATAACATCCAACTGGCACCCCCATTTAATACACATATACATTCATATAGTTTAATTGATCTTAGTTTATACAATTCTAGCCAATATGTACATAACTGCACAATTTCTGAATCCAATGCCTTTAGATCGGTCAATTAAGATTATGTTGCTGTAAAATAGTTTGTGTTTTTAGGGATGTATAAGGGCAGGTTCAAACACTCAAGATGTGAATTTTAAGGTAAGATTATACATCAATTATAACACTATTTTTTTCAATTTGTTCTCCTCCAACAAATGCTCGCAAGTATGTCATGTGTAAAAGGAAACTACAAAACACACGTAATTATTGTCACAGACGAACATCTCACCAAATTCAACATTTGTAAATACCTAAATGCCGAAGTATTTAAATTAATATGTTTAAAGGTTAAAGTAGAAACTTAAATATGTTGGTGAATCAGGCAAGTGGATATGTAACTAACGTAATGATAACGTACCGCAAAGACCATCAACGGCCTTTAAAGGACAATCGGAGGCTGTTTTAGATCCTGTTTTATATGGTGTTATGTAGCCTCCAACGTTTCCGCTGAAATGAACCAAATACACATAAGTGCTAAACGATGTTTAATTGTCATTTTTAATCGTCTTGAGGTTTTGGTCATTATTTACAATGTCTGATCATATCGGTAGTGGCAATTATTTTGTTCAGACCCATTTAAATATGGTTCTACATTGTTAATTGTATAATTTAAAGTGCACTTTCCCATTAATAATGTCACTTTATATGGGGCTACCTTTAATGGGATGTGATTAATGGGCATTACTATTATGTTTTCATTATAATGAATTTTTAATGAATTAGACATGCCTATAACTACTCCGGAAGTAGAGGCAGCGATTAAGTCGCTACGCAAGAATAAAGCCGCCGCCGGGGACAATATATTGAACAAATACTTTATATCAACCTGTGATATATTGGCGGGGCATATAACTGATATTTTCAATGCAATTTTTGATTCTGGAGTTTTTCCAGTAGAGTGGACGAAAGGATATATGATAGCATTACATAAAAAGGGAAATAAAAATATCGCAAATAATTACAGAGGCATAACCTTGGTCAGTAGTATGGGCAAACTGCTTTCAAGCATCTTAAATAAACGTATCGTTAAATGGTGTGACGATAATAATAAAATATCCGATGCTCAGTTTGGATTTAGAAAAGGTAAATCTACAACAGATGCTGTGTTTATATTACATAATATCATTGAACAAATATTAAATGCTAAATGTAGGCTTTATTGTGCATTCATAAGCCTTAAAAAGGCTTTCAACTCTATTAATAGAAATGCACTCTAGTTAAAATTGTACAAATTAGGTATTAATGGGAAAATGCTTAGAATAATTCGGTCGATGTATGATATTGTTAAAAGTTGTATTAAACACTGTGGATCATTTTCTGATTTGTTTGATATATCAGTCGGATTAAAGCAAGGGGAGATTTTCTCGCCGATAATGTTTACGCTTTTTCTAGAAGACCTAGAGTTATATATATATACAAATATTAAAAGCGGACTTTCATTTAATGATATATCTCTTATCCTTCTGCTTTTTTCCGATGACATGATTTTAACAGGCAGAAATATAGAAGACCTGCAAAGTAGTTTTAATAAATTATATAACTGTTGTGAAACATGGAGAATAGAGGTAAATACAGATAATACTAATATGGTGGTTTTTCGTAACAGAGGAACAACCAGAGTTACTGAAAATTGGTCTTATAATGGTACCATTCTCGAAGTGGTCGACGACTTTAACTATTTAGGAGTTGTGTTCAACTATACAGGGTCGTTTACGCTTAACCAACAAACATTATGTGGTAAAGCGCTTAAAGCTATGAACCTTCTATCAATAAATGTGAAAAAATATGAGTTAAAACCGAAAACAGCTTTACAATTGTTTGATGCTTTTGTAGGTTCTATTCTTAATTACGGCCGTCAAGTGTGGGTTTTTTCTAAATCAAAGGAAATTGAAAGAATTCACTTAAAGTATTGTAAACAAGTTCTTGGTGTAAAATTGTCGACAAGTAATGCAGGGGTATACGGGGAATTGGGCCGTTATCCATTATATATAAATGGACATGTTAGTATCATTAAATACTGGCTAAGAGCGGTCAATACTGATAACGTTATTATAAAACACGTGAATGAAAGCGCAAAATCTGACTGTGAAAAGGGATTAAAAAACTGGGTGTCAAAAGTCAAGTCATTACTAAATATTAGTGGTTTCATGTATGCATGGCTTGACCCAAGCTAATTAAATGCAATACATTTTGTACCGATATACAAACAACGACTAATAGATAATTATGTCCAAAACTGGTCAACCGACCTTGAAACGAATAGAGTGCTAACTCTTTACAAATCTGTTAAACACCATTTTGAATATGATAATTATCTAGATGTATTGCATACCAGGCGCGATCGCAGTGTGGTAACCAGATTACGCTTGTCCTCTCATAGTATAAGGATCGAGACAGGGAGGTATTCTCGTGAAAGGTTAGAAAGACATGAACGGATATGTCAAATATGTAACACTAATGATATAGAGAACGAGTTCCATTTTGCGTTAATATGTCCTGTTTATAATACAATCAGAAGTAAATATATCAAACGATATTATAGCCATAGGCCTAGTATGTTTAAATTCGTTGTTCTCTTTCAGTATTTAGCAAATACATCTCAGAAGCTTTCTCTTTAAGACGTACCATGATGAATAACTTATAATCTCGTTCATCATCACTATAATACAATTGTTCTATTGTACCGTATTAGATATTAGATTTTGATTCCTATATTTATTCTTTTTCTCCATGATATATCTCCTTTTTTTCTTCTTTTTTTCATATTAATTTATAAATTAATGAACCTGTACTAATCTTGTTATTGTGGTCAAATTATATTTGTAAAACATATGTTTATATGATGAAAAACTATGTAATAGTTTAAGTCAATAAATTGTTTTCTTCTTCTTTTTCTTCTTCTTCTTCTTTTTTTCTTCTTCTTCTTCTTCTTCTTCTTCATTATAATTCATTGATAATACTGCTTTAATGGCCATTGACTGTGTTATAATGGTCATTAATTTAATGGTAATGACCATTTTCTATTAAATAATGGCCTTCTACCATTTACACTGAAGCAGTTTCGCATCAATAAACGTGCCATTTTTAATAGGTAGGTTACACAGAAGACGTAGTAAAATTGTTCCTTTAAAAACGACATTATTAATGGATTTGAGTTTATGGGTAAATAATGGTCGATTATTGAGTGCAAATTCCAGTAATGGTCATGAAAATGGGAAAGGCTAACTAAGGCTAAAACGAATTTCGGTAAAACTACATCTCATAAAACGTCCACAAGGGGTTGACTAATGTAAAATGTGTTAGTTCTTGGTTGATATCTAAAATATATTGTTTTGATCATTTACTTTGTAGGATAAATAGCAAAATTGTGTTAGATAGGATTTTATAGATAAATTCAATGATTTAAATAATATGTGTTTTAAAATATATTTCCGGCGCTAATTCAAGACGTGTTGGGTATTAATGCTGTGTGCTTGAAATCTTTCAGATTCATCTGGGGTCATCAAAACACTATTTTATACACTTGACTTTCATCATAGTCCCATAATCTACAAAGGAATATACAACTATGTCCCATAATCTACATAGGCATAAACAACTATGCACAAAAATCTCCATAGGAATAGACAACTATGTCAGAAAGGTTATAAAGGGATAGCCATCTCTGTCCAACAGGCTAGACAAACATGATAGTTTAAAAAAATGACAACACAATTTTCGGCTTAACAACCTTCATCATTATGCAGGAGAAGGGCAGGAAACTTTTTCAGATTTGTTACACTTACGCGGGTCCATAATTGCAGACATAGTAGTATGAGAGCCACCCATCATTCCAGTTACACGCTGCTACTCCACAGCCAACTTTGCTACTCTTTGCCCAAACCATCTGTAGTTAATGTAAAAATAGTTTTATATCACAACAGTTCTTCTTTTCTGCTAACAACGCTTAGAGTAAAGAAAGAATATAGTAACCAGAAATAGGTAAACATAGACGTTTAAGTTTATAACATTTTAGACAACTCAGGTTATCATCAAATCAAATAGTTTGCATTACGTCCCCTTTGAATAATTGGCTTCAAACATTATGCATGTTACACTCTTTGCGTGCAGTTGAATGGGAAAAGAGTAACATTGTTAAGGGGGCACTTCTCAGTTTCGCATGAATGTCCATGGTGTAAATCAGAAAGAAATCAACTAAACATCTTTAGGTCCATGCATGGTATTTATAATAATTATGAAGCACATGTTTGATGTTTTGTTTTTTTCAGTTATAAGTACTTCAAAGTTTATTTTGGTGTATTGGAATATGCATTCTTTGTTTTTCTTTAGGCTATAAAGAGAATAATGCGAAACTATCAAAAACTTCCAATAAGTAGATAAAATGGCTGATATTGACTAACGAGGTGAAATAACTTTTTAAAAGCCGGAGAGGTATGTAATATTTAGCATTTCCTGATATGCAAGAGTAATTCTTCTATTTTATTTATAACGTTTTTAGCATGTTTTGAGGAGTGGGGTAATCTTAAAGAAATGGGACTAAAGTTGTACAGAAAATGCTTTTTGATACTTTTATTTGGTATGGAAACATGGGTAATTTTATTGTCTTCTAAGAAATGTATGACACAATGATGATGTGATTTATGTTTGCTCAACGATTCAGGCTAAGGGCTTGTCATGGGTTTGATTATTAAGAAATGTACATTAAACTGTGGAGTGCCTCCTAGCTGCTGGTTTTCTGGAATTTCTCATGAATGTCAATTATTTTTTCAAACATAAAGTTAGAATGTTCGACCACAGTTAGGACGTAAACGATTACAGCAATGTGATATTCGTAATGGGGTTGATTGTGCAAATTTGAGTGCACACTTTTTTTTAGACTCAGTATATGATATATAGGATATTTGTTGTTTTGGAGTGAATAATATAGGTTATTGCTTTTGTATGGCTAAATATTACTTAGAACGAGTTGTTTTGGCAAAGGACGACGAGCTTGCGAGTCGTCCTGCGCCAAAACAACGAGTTCCAAGTAATATTTAGCCATACAAATTCAATAACCTTTTTATTTTATACTTTCATATTGTTTTTGATCAATGTTAATTGTATGACTATTACTTTTCATTGTATTTGTGTTATTTTTATAGCTTTTGATGGAATTCCTATCTTGCCATTCAGTTTCATTTTGCGTGGATGATTGTTTTGCGCGAAAACGACGTCGACGTCGGATGACGTCATTAAAAGCATCAAGCGATTTTCGGAAGTTTGTTTACCATTCGATAACGTTAAAAACAGTGGGTGAGTGACCATTTGAATTATTTTATCAATTTTTGCCATAAAAGGTTGTAAAAAAACACGTATTTTTTTGTTGACACTATAGGAAGGATTCCGTTATTTTTATTTGAAAGTAGTTCCTTATTTCTATTTCGCAGCTCTTAGCAAGCACGAGCAAATGTTCCCGTGCAATATCAATGCCGCTTAGCTCAATGCAAACTAAACGGGACAATATGAAAGTATACAATAACAGATTTTATTTCATCGAGAAGTTTGGAAACTTTATATTTTCAAGAATGCGAAGCATAAGTGAAATTATTTAAGTTTGATCACTTTGAGATGAAATAAAATATGTTATTCACGACAAAACAACACATTTTCTTTTTACGTTATGCTTTATCATCCAAGTGTACTGCAGTATGCCAAAAAATCAATAAAAAGTTGACGACGTCATTGGCTTAGTATGAAGAAATTGCTGTTTTTAATTCCCCGTAACATCTAAACTACTTAACCGATTTCAATAATCTACGACTCTCTATCTCATACATATGAAATACCACTTTTATTTCATTCTTAAAATCCACTATTTCACCGCTAAGCATCAAATAAGGCGTTTTAAAAAATATCTGTTCTTGACAAACCAGATGATGAACATAAATCAGCATCTTAAATCTAATATATAGATCAACATGACTATTTAGCTACACAATTTAAAGAAAATTATCAACATAAAAAAGTCATGACTTTTCAACCGATTTACCATCTGGCAATGAAAGCTAAATTAATTCACCAAAGCAGAGTACTGGAATAATACAAGGATGTATGGTGTCAGACCAGTCAGAAATTACTTCCCGGCGGGTCGTAGGGTGCTGAAATAGTTCCTTGAAAGAATTTAGGTTCTAGTTTGCATGTGTTTTCCCCAATATAAGTTTTTATTTCATTGTTAAATCTAACCTGATGTTAAAGTAGTATGTCTGTTGTCGTGGACAGTAAGCATTTTATTGTGTTTGTCAAGATTATTTCTTTGGAGAGTATGAGCACAGAGGTTAGGTAGAGATGTGGTTTTGACAGATGTTTATTTCAAAATACCCATAGTTTGAATGAATCACGCGAAATGTTGAAAAACTGAATAGGTGTTTTATTCCAGATATGGGACCGTTTGCTAGCCAAATGTGTTTAATACACAGAATAAAAGTGTATTTAAGCGAACGAATGTTGTGGAACTTGTGACTGATATCCAAATATAGCCTATATTGCATTGTGTTCAATAGGCTGATTTTCACTGGTCTGATCCCGTATGCGGTGCCGGAATACAACAGGAGTTTATAAGGTACTGGAATACAGCAGGAGTTTATACGGTACTGGAATTCAACAGAGGCGTATACGGCACTGGAATACAACATGAGTGTAAATCGTACTGGAATACAACAGGAGTGAATATGGTACTGAAAAATAACAGGAGTTTATACGGTACTGGAATAAAACAAGAGTTTATACGGTACTAAAATTCAACAGGTGCGTATATGGTGCTAGAATACAACAGGTGTGTATATGGTACTGGAATACAACATCAGTTTATACGGTACTGGAATACAACAGGGAGTATAGGTAATGTATGGATACACGTACCTGAGTATAATGTCCGATTACTGCAGTTGTTGTTACATTGTAGGTGAAGTCTGTTTTCTCGTCCGCCCAACCTTGCATTTTTATAGTCCATGATTGTTTAGGTGAACCCTCACTCACCCATATCCCAGCTATGTTTTGTCCTACGTGGAATCTTCCTGTAAATTCATCACAACATCCTGATCATAAAACTCGACAAAAGTATTACTATTGATTTTATTTCCGTGAACATGTATAACGTATGCTGTAGCAACTAAGAATAAATAAATACGGAAATGGGGATGGATCCATTGGAAGCACAAACACAAACAAGAGATAAAAGTAGCAAACTTGGTTTTATTGAATCTGTTCATAAAATATTTAAATATAATGTCGTGCTTGGTTACAGACATGTATACGGTACTCAAATACAACAGGGGTTTATAAGGCACTAGAATACAACAGCTGGTATACGCTACTGGACAATAACAACAGTGTAAACGGTACTGGAATACAACAGGAGTTTATACGGTTCTAGAATACAACAGACGTGTAAACGGTATTGGAATACAACAGGAGTTTATATGGCTCTAGAATACAACAGACGTGTAAACGGTATTGGAATACAACAGGAGTTTATATGGCTCTAGAATACAACAGACGTGTAAACGGTATTGGAATACAACAGGAGTTTATATGGCTCTAGAATACAACATACGTGTAAACGGTACTGGAATACAGCAGGAATTTATACTGAACTGGCATACAACAGGAGTTTATACGGTACTGGAATAAGCAGGAGTTTATACGGCACTGGAATACAACAGGAGTCTATACGGTAATGGAGTACAACATACGTGTAAACGGTACTGAAAGACAAAATGTGTTTATACTGTAATGGAGTATAACATACGTGTAAACGGTACTGGGAGACAGCAGGAGTTTATATGGTTCTAGAATACAACAGACGTGTAAACGGTACTGGAATACAGCAGGAGTTTATACTATACTGGAATATAGCAGGAGTTTATACGGTACTGGACACTGACAACAGTGTAAACGGTACTGGAAGACAACAGGAGTTTATATGGTTCTAGAATACAACAGACGTGTGAACGGTACTGAAATACAGCAGGAGTTTAAACTGTACTGGAATACAGCAGGAGTTTATACTGTACTGGCATACAACAGGAGTTTATACGGTACTGGGCAATAACAACAGTGTAAACGGTACTGGAAGACAACAGGAGTTTATATGACTCTAGAATACAACCGACGTGTAAACGGTACTGGAAGACAACATAAGTTTATACTGTACTGGAGTACAACAGACGTGTAAACGGTACTGAAATACAACAGGAGTTTATATGGTTCTAGAATACAACAGACGTGTAAACGGTACTGGGAGACAACAGGAGTTTATATGGTTCTAGAATACAACAGACGTGTAAACGGTACTGGAGTACAGAAGGAGTTTATACTGTACTGGAATACAGCAGGAGTTTATACTGTACTGTCATACAACAGGAGTTTATACGGTACTGGAGTATAACATACGTGTAAACGGTACTGGAATACAACAGGAGATTATATTCTTACATAACACAACAGACGTGTAAACGGTACTGGAATACAGCAGGAGTTTATACTGTACTGGAATACAGCAGGAGTTTATACTGTACTGGCATACAACAGGAGTTTATACGGTACTGGAATACAGCAGGAGTTTATACGGCACTGGAATACAGCAGAAGTTTATATTGTACTGGAATGCAGCAGGAGTTTATACTGTACTGGAATACAACAGGAGTTAATACTGTACTGGAACACAAAATACGTTTAAACGGTATACTGGAATACAACAGGAGTTTAAAATGGTTCTGGACTACAACAGGAGTGTATACGATTCAGGAATACAGCAGGGGGTTATACGGTACTGGAATACAACAGGAGTTTATTTAGTTCTGGAATACAACAGTAGTTTATGCCGTACTGGAATACACCAGGAATGTATACGGTACTGAAATACAACCGGAGTTTATACGGTACTGGAATACATTAGGATTGTATACGGTACTGGAATACAGCATCAGTTTATACGGTACTGGAATACAGCAGGAGGGTATACGGTACTGGAATAAAACAGGAGTTTGTACGGTGCTGGAATACAACAGGAGTGTATACGGTACTGATTACAACAGGTGTGTATACAATACTCAATACAACAGGAGTTTCTACGGTACTGGAATACAACAGGAGTGTATACTGTACTGGAATACAACAGGAGTGTATACCAGGAGTTTAAACCGTACTGGAATACAACAGGAGTGTATACGGTACTGGAATACACCATGAGTGTATGCCAGGAGTGTATACGGTACTGAAATACGACGTGAATTTATACGGTACTGGAATACAACAGGAGTGTATACGTACTGGAATACAACAGGTATGTATACTGTTACACTTTTTGAAGTCGCAGTTTGTAGCTAAGACTTTCATACTATTAAGTGGGTATAATGAAGTGTGTTGGAATGTAGAAGGTAATTTTTATTATTTGGGGTAGTATACGGTACTCAATACAACAGGAGTTTCTACGGTACTGGAATACAACAGGAGTGTATACTGTACTGGAATACAACAGGAGTGTAAACCAGGAGTTTAAACGGTACTGGAATACAACAGGAGTGTATACGGTACTGGAATACACCATGAGTGTATGCCAGGAGTGTATACGGTACTGAAATACGACGTGAATTTATACGGTACTGGAATACAACAGGAGTGTATACGTACTGGAATACAATAGGAATGTATACTGTTACACTTTTTGAAGTCGCAGTTTGTAGCTAAGACTTTCATACTATTAAGTGGGTATAATGAAGTGTGTTGGAATGTAGAAGGTAATTTTTATTTTTTGGGGTAATTATTATCGTTTTGGGTACTTATTATTTTACAACTGGTCAATTAATTGCTATCATATCATAATAATGAATCGAGTATGATGAGAACAATTTCAATTGTTGTTCATTCCTTAAGCATGCTATACAGTCAATTTCTTCCGTCAAAAATATATACTCGTTTTCAGAAATTAGGGCATATATATGTCTATTCAGCCAAATAATTTGGCCTGGTGGTGTTCATTGTTCAATTATCGGGATGTTTGCTATTTGACGTATTGTCCAAGGTTAAGACCGTTGGTCCTGCTACTGGCTGAACAATATTTCGACATGTCCAACAATTACAAGTTTATTATGATTTTTGGTTGGTACTAAGTGTAGTTGTGGAAAAGAATGAATTAATATGTATAGTAATAGATTTCTGTAATGTAAACAGTAAAACACTTTTTTCTGTTTCATTAGTATCTATGAGTATACTGTATAGTTTCATAGATAAGTATTATTAACTTTGATATTATTATTAGTTTGTTAGTTTTGGTAGTTATTATTAACTTTGATATTATTATTAGATTGTTAGTTGTGGTAGTTATTATTAACTTTGATATTATAATTAGTTTGATAGTTTTGATAGTTATTGTTAGCTTTGTAGTTGAGCTAGTTATTATGTTTGATAGTTGTCAATAGTCTAGTTCATATTAGTTTTAGAATTAGCTAGTTTCTACTTTTAGATAATTACTAAGTGTCCATAATTTCACATCTTGGTCAGAATGCAGAATTCAACATGTGCAGTCTTTTGTTTCTAATAGAAGTCATTCATCTTGCAGTTTCATTGTTCAAACATCTAAGCAAAAACCAGTGAGTGGTGGTTTGATCAGTTCTGGGTAATTGCTCCACGTTAAATTTGTTTTAAGAAATGCTACAAAGGCACTCCTACAATTCATACTGTTGCATCTTATATCCGAGGCTTTTGTAGAATCATCCATTCATGTTCGATACTTTGTTTTGGCGATGATATAACTGTCTTCTTTGTACCAAATTAAGCCGTTGAAGCGTGCAGGTTGAAACGTACAGGTTGAAACGTACAGGTTGAAACTCGTTGAAACTTGCAAGTTCGTTGAAACTAACTGTTGTGGTTGCTCACCTGGTCCAAATTCGGCTGATGAAGCGTGCAGGTTGAAACGTACAGGTTGAAACTCGTTGAAACGTACACGTTCATTGAAACTAACTGTTGTTGTTGCTCACATGGTCCAAATTAGGCCGTTGAAGTGTGCAGATTGAAACTCGTTGAAACGTACACGTTCATTGAAACTGACTGTTGTTATTGCTCACATGGTCCGAATTAAGGTCGTTGAAGCACGCAGGTTGAAACTGTCTTCTTTGTATCAAATTAATGTCGTTGAAATTTACAAGTTCGTTGTGGTTGTTCGCATAGTTCAAATTAAAGCCGTTGAAACATGCACGTTGAAGGGTCAATCGTTGATGATAAGTGCAACAGTTGGTTCCGTTTGATTTTTTCAACAACAACCAACGCGTTGATGTTGAAGAACGGTTTATCTATAGACTTTTTGATTGACTGAGCTTCTGTAGAAGGGTATATAAGGGGAGTCACTTTCATTGTTAAGAGAGAGATACAAAAAGATAGAGAAAATTAGAAAAAGAGAGCTAAAGTGCTGATCATGAGTTTTGGCTTTAATTTTGATCTTTTGGACTTAAAACTTTTGCAATCATTTACACTTTGGGAATTCGTAATATTTTTGGTGAATTTTGCAGAAACGCTATCAAAAGAATTTGGAGAACTACTTGAGAGAGAGAGAGAACTGTTTAACAATATAACTGTGGATTTTTAGATTTGTAATTTTCATACTTGAAGAAATATAATCACAAAATATTGAATATGTGAAAGAAATCTGTAGTTTTAATAAACTGAAACAAAACAATTATCTGGACAGTTGAATTTTGTTTGTTTGTTTTGCTGGTCATATTACCGTGTATACTAACTTTGTGCTACCTTACGAGTAGCACTGATGGCAGCGACTATTTATAAATTAGAACACCCCTAATTTGTAACAATACGGTACTGGAATGCGTGTTAATACGGTAGTGGAATACAACAGGAGTTTATACAGTATTGGTATACAACAGGAGTTTATACGGTACTGGAATACAACAGGAGTGTATACGGTACAGGAATACAGCAGGAGTGAATAACAGGAGTATATACGGTACTGGAATACAACAGGAGTTTATACTAGGAGAGTATACGGTACTGGAATACAACAAGAGTATATACGGTACTGACATACAACATGAATTTACACGGTACATGAATACAACAGGAGTGTATACGGTACTGGAATACAACAGGAGTGTATACGGTACTGGAATACAACATGAGTGTATAAGGTACTGGAATACAACAGGAGTTTATACAGTACTGGAATATAACAGGAGTTTATACGGTACTGGAATACAGCAGGAGTGCATACGGTACTGGAATATAACAGGAGTGTATACGGTACTGGAATACAACAGGAGTGTATACAGTATTAGACTAAAACAGGAGTGTATATGATACAGGAATACAACAGGAGTGTATAAGGTACTGGAATACAACAGGAGTGTATATCGTACTTGAATACAACAGTGAGTATACGGAAAGTGTGGATACACTTGAATGAATGAATGAATGAATGAATGAATGAATGAATGAATGAATGAATGAAAGAATGAATGAATGAATGAATGAAAGTCTTTATTTACAGAGGGTAACCCAATTAGTATAAACTAATCTTCCTTGGGGCCCTCTAAAGCAATATTTTCATACATACAAATATATAATTATATAGCAATATAACAATCAGCATAACAAATTCAAAGTTAGCATTATTCATAAACATCATCAACATGATAACAATGTTACACAACAACATAATACATAAATATGGCGGCAGAGGTTTAACTTACAGACTTACATATGGCCATATTTACAATTTTAGCTTTATGACTGTTGATTCGAATTTATCCACTTAGTATAATTTACTGTGAAACTTTTAATACTTTCGCTCTGTCTTATTTCATTTGGAATGTTATTCCATACTTTTACCCCAGAGTAAGACATACTCCCTTTAAAAAGTTCTATATTTGGTTTGGGTATTAAAAAATCCGATTTATTTGAAGAACGTAAATGATTTGGACGCCTGACATTGTAATTGAACATATTTTGAATATATGACGGGACTGCATTTTGCGATACCCTGTACATAAATTTGGCTTTATGAAGTGAAACCCTCTGTTCAATATTAAGAGAATTAATTATATTTAAAGCCTCGCTTAAAGTGGTATATTGTTCACCTAGAATGATACGACATGCTCTTTGTTGTAATCGCACTAAAACCTGTATATTTGATTGTTTTGTACTACCCCAAATGATACTACAATAGTCAAGATGTGGTTGGACATAGGCTTTGTAAAACATTATTCTATAATTAACAGGAATAAATACTTTAATTCTTGATAATAGCCACAAATTACTAGATATTTTCTTCCTAAGAAATTTTATATGCGTATCCCATTTAAGGTTTTCATTTATATATATGCCAAGAATTTTATCACCTGTTGTGATTTACAGATTTAAGTCTTTATATTTCAAATTTAGAGGTTGATTAACTAATCTTGTCCGTTTCTGGGGTGTCGTTATCAATATTACTTTTGTTTTTGAAGCATTTAATACCATACCATTGTTTAGACACCATGTACTGCCGTTATTCAAAGCAGCTTGTAAATTCATTTCAACTTCTAATTTAGATTTATTTATGTCATATATTGTAGTATCATCTGCATACATATCAACGTTTGAAACATTATCCTGTACATACATAGGCAATTCATTTATGAATAAAATAAATAAAAGAGGCCCTAGAATAGACCCTTGCGGGACCCCGCATGTCGTAATTTGCTTATCAGAGAGAACACCGTTTAAGTTCACCGCTTGAGTTCTATTTGTAAGATAAGACTTAAACCATTTAATAGTATTATCTCCACATTTGTAAATTTGTAATTTTTTTAATAGTATTTCGTGGGAACATAAATCGAATGCTTTAGAAAAATCTAACATAACAACGCCTACAAATTCTCCATCATTTAAAGCTGTTAACCATTTATCTATATTACATACTAATGCTGTTTCGCAGCTACATGTATGTTTTTTTCTAAACCCATTTGGGATTTACATAATAATTTATAATGATTAAGGTAATTAACAAATGAATCATGCACATGTTTTTCAATCAATTTTGAAAGAGTAGGTAAAATTGATATTGGCCTATAGTTATTTACATCATTTGATGAACCTTTTTTAAATAAAGGATTAACTTTTGCGCATTTCCATTCATCTGGGAAAACACCTTGTTTTATACTACAATTTATAACATACGTAAGTGTTAATTGTTTCAGTTGTTGGCACATCGTAGTTGAAGTTTATTTTCTCGTTTGTTGAAACGTTTCACGTTAAATGAGTGATTTGAAAGTGTTGCAATGAGTCTCTTAGGAAATAAACATGAGGAAAATATGTGTGAAAGCCAACTGCGTTTGTAATGTATCAAACGCATGCGCAGAACAGTGTGTATTGCCTTCTTACCGAAGTCTTCTCTCTGATAGCTGCCATCATGTCCCAATATACAGGTCTCTGCATGTCCCTGCGCATTTTTAGCAAGAGACCTATCCCAGGTCTGAAATAACAATTATAATTATATAATAAAGGAACGTTTATTAAGTTCATGAAACTGATATTCTGAAATGATTGTATATTTACATTACATAAGTGTTAAGCCCTAAGGTTGACAGACAGCGGGAAGTGGACAAATACACATGCATTATCAGCGGTCAGAAAGTGAATCTGTCTGGGGAAGTTTGACGGAGTAGATGATACCACTATAATTTATTACTTTGCAGTTGTGACTAAGTATCACGGATTCTAAGCGTATTTATATATATATATATAATAAAGGGAGAGAATATATATATATATACGGTAAAGAATAGTACACATCTTGCAAGACCCTTTCTGGAGTACTGGATCACGAGGATTCCGGGAAGATAGGTATTTAAAAAGATAAATGTGAGACAAATTATCAACCAAACAGTGCTAACCAAACAGTGCTTAAACTACCAAATATCGAGCGCTTTCGGCTTTAATCGCCTTCTTGAGAATATATTATATATATATATAACAACTAAATATATGTTGTATTAGTTATTCTTTAATATTTAGAAGACAGATATGGCGACATTTAAAGTTATAAAGTTATAAGTACTCGTAATAGCAATTTTAAATGATTTTGATATAACACATTTGCTTATTAACATTATAGGCATATTCATTTCATTATATTGTTTTGAATAATACCACATGCTATACTATATGCTTGTTCATATTAATTCTTTTTTGAATGTTTTGAATGTTTGATGTTTAACAAATAGTAAGCGTTTGGAAAACGAACTCGTGTCTATTCTCGATCGCAGTCACGAGACAGAAACGCACGTTGCACATCTCCATTGTGAAATGGAAAAGAACAAAGAACGAACAAATCCTTCTGTTCCAAAGTAGTAGCGGAGAATAATTATAAATGATTAAATGGTATCTTGCCTATTTTCAAAATACATATATTTATGAAAGAGATTGCAACAAACATGGAAGCGACAAATAAATATGTTGGGTTTTACACCGCATATTGCGACTTGCACACACGCGCGCGCGCGCGCGCACGCACGCACACCCACACTCGTACACATTTAAATACTTTTAAACGTTTAATACAGGAATATAAGGTAATTCTGAGAACTTAATGTCTTAACGTGGTCATAAAAAGGTTGGTTATCGGTTAACTAGTTCCTTGTTCCTTGTTTTGGTTTGTGTTTACCTACTACTAAGTAATTTGTACTGGTCCTGACAAAATTAAAAAACACCACTCGTGTATTTTCAACATTGAAAATGTTCTGCTAATGTACCTAAACAAAAATCTATCACACTAAGTTCTAATAAGCTGTTTGCACCAATTAAACATTTTGAGTTATGTCTAAAATTGTTTCAAATTACATGTTGACTTGTTACTCATTTTGATTGCTACTTTTTGCAGTAAGGGTCGACATTTTAATCAATTTCACACACTTGTTTACACTTTAATGTCAACATTTTCATTTTTATTAAAAGTTGTTTCTTAAACTGCCTTAACCATTAAACACAGTTCGTGTGTTTGATTTGTGATGAACATGAGGGTGTGCAAGATTGGCAGATAGGCAGCTTAACGTTCTCCAGCCATGTTTTGTTTCATGAACATGTTTATGTTTATTTAAATCGAAATCAATACATAACAATATATATTTACAATTCGTACATTGCAATATCTGTGAAAAGCGAGAATAAGATTTTATTTGATGACGTAGAAAACTTTGAACAGGTAAATTAATCCACAGGTAAATATTCCCCGTCAGTCACGCAGTGGTAAAAGTAGTATAGAACGTCATGCAAATAATTTATTTTTACATACATCTTAGTAGCGGTTTTAAATACATGTTTCTCTCCGGGACTATCAAGAAGTGTTCCTATGACGTTTAAGAGTTAAATGTGTTAATTGATAACACCACAAAAAGGATGGCCATTCATCTTTAACATGACATGACTGTGCTCCCATGTTCACTTATATATGTCGCTAAAAACAGTTTGCAACCTGGCAACCACAATTATTGCGCTTGGAAATAGATCTGTGTTGTTCGGTTCTTGTTGATTTCTTAGAATGTGTACTTTCTTTCTCTTTTTCTCTGTTACAGGCGACAATAATGGAACATGTTCATGATTTCATACATGTTTGGCTATGCTGAATGTTTTGAGCACATATCTGATAATTTAACAATGCATCTTTGAAAAATAAAATATTGTTTGAAACAAACCAAACCAAACCAAATTTGCTTTTGTAATTTATAATAACAAGTATTAATAACACTTAAAAACTAATAATAAACAAACAATATACTAATAAAGACGTATAATGATCTCGGAGGAAATGTTTAATCCAATGTTCATCTGTTGGAAATAAATGCCTATTTTAACATAATGATCACGGAGGAAATTTAGAATCCAAATAAAATATACAATCTAATGTTTGTATATTATGATTGGTGCCTATTAAACATGTAAAGGGAAAAATACAAGTTAACGCTTTATTTTAATAATAAAGACCTATGTCAGTAAATAATCTCAATGGAAATTTGAATCTAATGTATCTCTATTAACGTTATTGAATAAAATTATCACAACTTACCATTTTAAGCATATTTGTCGCAGGTGGGCTCACTGCCTTTCTCATATTGTTGTGAAAATCTACGATTTCCGCCTCTTCTTCTTTAGTCACTGAAAATATAAAACACGATTTTAAGTACTTGGATTGCATACACTTCTGCTTTAGTGGCGAAGAATGTTAGAATATAAGAATAGTTCATGGGTATCTGGTGAAGATCGGGAATGCCAACACGAGGTATAATTGTTTTTATCGGAACCGAGGCTCCGGGTTGGAATTTCCCTATCTGAGCCGGATACCCATGATTGATTCTTTTCATGCTTTTGCTTGCATATTTTTACATTCTGATCATTGACGTCGCCAACTACTAACGTGTTGCAGGTTTATTTACACAATTACGTCATGCAACTGTCATTGTTGATATCAGCGCGCGACATTTATCTTCCTCCATGTGTACGATCAGGCTTTCTATCACCCATGCAAAACGCGGAGAACCTTACCCGGTATGCAAGAATATCTAAATACCAGCATTTAGGTAATGTCAGTTACAGGTAACTAGTTGGAATTCAAGATTGGCTGCTGAATTAAATTATAACATATTCATATTAAATGTTATGATATTCAGTGTATCTTGCATACCGGAAGGACATCTGAGTTTTACACATGTGATGGACAATATGGTCTTTCACAGCCGTGTATCAACAATGGTGTCGATCACGTTGCTTGACGTCATATACAAAGCGTTGATTGTTGTCGACGTCAACGCAAAAATAAATGGCAATGGTATGCACAAAAATAAAATAAGCATGGGTATCCGGTTCAGACTGGGAAATCTATCCTCGGTTCCGATTAAAACAGTCACAAAATTAACATTGTGTCTGAATTCCCGGATACCAGGTATACCAAAATGTGTTATTGTCTGATTCACTCGCTTAGGCGTTTACAGAACGTAAATACGTATTACAGTAGCAGCTAATTGTTCAGTTATTTAGTCTACAACTCTAGGTTTTCAGTAATTTCCGTTTAGTTTTAGTTAAACTTGTCTTTGTATAACTAAAAAGCTACTCAATCAGGGCTACCGTTACCATAAACTTCGTAAAACCTTTGCAAAATGTTATTATCGTAACCCTGATCTCCTTTCCGAATATAAAAGTAATTTAAGAACTCTTCTGTGACTAGAACTATCACAACCTGACTTCTATGGTGATGTGATTTACAAACTTCGTAAGATCCTTGGTCATGATCACTTTCATACTATCTTTGTTAAACGTTTTAAAAGGTTTATCAAATGAGGTTATGACCCTATCATTTTGCAACGCACTGCATGCTTGGTGGTGGACCCATTTACAGTTACTATGCATTCCTCTTTATGTGTGCGATGACCGGACAGGCTGTGGACCCTATGAGGACGTCTACCTAAAGCCCAAAAGGACGGTGATGCTTGAATGCTAGGTTTACCGTTTGACCTTTATATTAACTTTTATCTGTGTACATTGTACGAGCAGAGCAGAGCAAAAATGTCATATATTCAGACATGCCCAGGAGTTGTTCGGATCTAGAGGACATGGCCAATTATTGTTTAGGTATGGGGAACATTGGCAAATACCTTAAGCAATCCACGGATCAACGGCCTAACTTTAGTGATCTAGGGAACAGAACAATGAGTATCCGTAAAGAAGCAAATAATGTTAGGGGATCGGAAGAACAAAAGTCGATACTATCAGGATTCTGGAAATAGGTATCATCTGTAGGCTCATCAATACGACAGTTACTTGTAAGACGTGTTCTACATACACTATAGGTATCATCTGTGGCTCATCAATACGACAGTTACTTGTAAGACGTGTTCTACATACACTATAGGTATCATCTGTGGGCTCATCAATACGACAGTTACTTGTAAGACGTATTCTACATACACTATAGGTATCATCTGTAGGCTCATCAATACGACAGTTACTTGTAAGACGTGTTCTACATACACTATAGGTATCATATGTGGCTCATCAATACGACAGTTACTTGTAAGACGTGTTCTACATACACTATAGGTATCATCTGTAGGCTCATCAATACGACAGTTACTTGTAAGACGTGTTCTACATACACTATAGGTATCATCTGTGGCTCATCAATACGACAGTTACTTGTAAGACGTATTCTACATACACTATAGGTATCATCTGTGGCTCATCAATACGACAGTTACTTGTAAGACGTATTCTACATACACTATAGGTATCATCTGTGGGCTCATGAATACGACAGTTACTTGTAAGACGTATTCTACATACACTATAGGTATCATCTGTAGGCTCATCAATACGACAGTTACTTGTAAGACGTGTTCTACATACACTATAGGTATCATCTGTGGCTCATCAATACGACAGTTACTTGTAAGACGTATTCTACATACACTATAGGTATCATCTGTGGCTCATCAATACGACAGTTACTTGTAAGACGTATTCTACATAAACTATAGGTATCATCTGTGAGCTAATCAATACGACAGATATGTGTAAGACGTGTTGTGTTCTACATACACTATAGGTATCATCTGTGGGCTCATCAATACGACAGTTACTTGTAAGACGTATTCTACATACACTATAGGTATCATCTGTGGGCTAATCAATACGACAAATAAATATAAGACGTGTTCTAAATACACTATAGGTATCATCTGTGGGCTAATCAATACGACAAATAAATATAAGACGTGTTCTAAATACACTATAGGTATCATCTGTGGGCTCATCAATACGACAGATACGTGTAAGACGTGTTCTACATACACTTCTACATACACGTCTACATACACGTCTACATACCGTCAATAACGATCCCACCACTGGTGTTAGGAGTTGCTCAAGCAGAATGACCCTTCGTTATTGTGGAATACTTTTCAGCACACACCTGAAATGTGTCAATAATAAACATAATATTTAAAAATAAATTAAGCAAAATACATTAAAGTTTGAATAAAAAAAACACATATACTACGTTATAAAAACACGTTGACAGTTCGACATTTAAGTGTACACATTAAGATACATATATGTCTTAATGAAACAACCATAAACGAACAACGCTAGATTGTGCAGAATATTAGAAAAACATATGTATTACTTAGTTTAAGGTAGCTATAAAAGTTGAACTGGAAATATAGCTTTCACACAACAAAGTCAGCAATTAACACCTAATAATAAACAAGGCATGTGACATATATAATCAAAAGTATTGACAATATGGCTACCTAGAAAGGTCAGTGGCAAAAAGGCCGCTGGAGGTTGTTTAAACTATGTTCTAGCGTGCCCCAAAAATTACTGTTACCATATTGTCATCAGTAAAATACACAGATTATAATGTGTATATTGAATATATAAAAACAAAAGCCTAGAAAGTCACAATACAAGTTAGCAATGACTTTGCAGAAACTAGGGCAACAAGAGGACAAACCATTAAGAGTAATAATAGCTGGAAGCACGACACTTCAGTGTAACTAATAGTATATATAATGAACAAATACTACTTCCCTTTTTTTTCTTTTTTTCTTTCCTTTCCAAATTCATATTCAACTGTAAAGTTACACTTTCAAATCGATAATAAAATACATTATTAGCCTCAATGGAGAGAACTGTAGCTTAAGTTGTAATAAGTTGTATCTAAATCCGTTTGCATATGTTGCTAGTAATAGAGGGATGTTTAATTCTTTAGTGTAAAATATTTGCAATAAAATATTATTAAAGTAATTCTACAACCATAGCAGAACAGCACTAACGTGTACACTACAACCATATCAGAACAGCACTAACGTGTACACTACAATATAGCAGAACAGCACTAACGTGTACACTACAACCATATCAGAACAGCACTAACGTGTACACAACAAACATATCAGAACAGCACTAACGTGTACACTACAACCATACCAGAACATCACTAACGTGTACACTACAACCATAGCAGAACGGCACTAACGTGTACACTACAACCATAGCAGAACAGCACTAACATGTACACTACAACCATAGCGGAACAGCACTAACGTGTACACTACAACCATAGCAGAACGGCACTAACGTGTACACTACAACCATAGCAGAACAGCACTAACATGTACACTACAACCATAGCGGAACAGCACTAACGTGTACACTACAACCATAGCAGAACAGCACTAACTAGTACACTACAACCATAGCAAAACAGAACTAACGTGTACACTACATGAATGAAACTTGTTTTCATTCAACAGGCTTGGCAATACAGAAGTATACAACTAATTAAACTAATTAAGAACTCTACTTAATTAAGCAGTGTTGGCAGTTCAACAACGACATGTTAAACAAGGAAATAAAAAGAAAAGAAAGTACTGGGGAAATTTTATTTTTTATACAACGTCTATGTTAAAATGTTTTAAGTTTATAAATTATCCGTTATCGTCGTTTTTATGGTATGCATGCATTGTACAGAACAAAAATCGTGAGTGGAAATCATGGAGGATATGAAATCCGGGGGACTCTAGTTCAAGCCTCGCCGGGGCCACTGAGTTTCGTCGGTGTGGTTTGGGGCAAGACAATTTCCTCTAGCCTCGTCCGTCGGATACCTGGAGATTTCGTGTATCGAAATCTATCCTCCGAGAGCATTGAAAAACATAGGAATCTATTCGTTAGTAGAATAAGTGTAGGTTTCCGGATTTCTATGTGTCCTTGCCTCTCCTGGGGCGACTCTAAATAACCTATAATATGTTAATGAGCATTTAAACAGCATTCAATTCAATTCAATCCAATATTACTTTAAGTGTGTTTATTTATTGTAACAATATAAAAAAAACATTACCCTCGGTACTCCATTCTTAGCTATGCAGTAACTGAAAACCATAATCTGGAAATAAAGCGTAATATAATGATAAAAAATAATAGCTATATAAAATGTAACTTCTATAATTGGACATATGCTTGATCAGTTTCATTATTGGACGCTTGCTCGATCCGTTACATTATTGGACGCTTGCTCGATCCGTTACATTATTGGACGCTATCTCGATCCGTTACATTATTGGACGCTTGCTCGATCAGTTTCATTATTGGACGCTTGCTCGATCCGTTACATTATTGGACGCATGCTCGATCCGTTACATTATTGGACGCTTGTTCGATCCGTTACATTATTGGACGCTTGCTCGATCCGTTTCATTATTGGACGTTTTCTAGATCAGTTTCATTCGTCTTTATTATTTAATATTTCATCTGTACATGACTGTTTATTTAATCATATGTCTAAATAAAAAGTCGGGATATTAAAATTGTTTAATATCAAGTTTAAGAAAATGTATCCACACAGTCAAACAAATAAAAACTTGGAAAAGGGTAAAACAATTATAAAAATCGGATGCTAAACAAAGAAGATATGTGAAGGTTCAAATGGATATGGAAGCCGCCATTTTGAGAGCTATGATATCATAGTTCTAAATCACCATACATGGGATGTTTATGAATATGCAATATATAAGCATTTGGAACTATAATGTGAACGTTTTCAAAATGGCGGCTCCCATATCCGTTTTTAAACAATCATCAAATGGTCATATCTTCTTGATATATCATCCGATTTTGATGAATATTTCACCTTTTTTTTCAGAATTCTCAATAATAAAGCTTGTTTGGCTGTATGCCTACATTACCTTTAAAACAAAGCTAAATTGACTGAATAAAAGGTTAGGTTGTTTACAGACATATTGTACAACTCTGTGGGACGTGGATGTATTCCTGTTCTAGGTTATCACCCAAGCAAATGATGCCAAATAAAATGTTCGTTGAATAATGTAAAACATCAAATATATATAAAAGATATACATATATAATCTCATTTCATGGCATTTCGTAAACCTCATCTAAGATCCTCTTTATATGTTTAACGCAATGTAAAAAAGACTATATACTGAAATTAGAAAGTAACAAATAATCACAAATTTGTCTCATAACACAACAATACATAGAAAAAATATTTAACTTCACGTGACATTTTAGAGAAATCCCATGTTTTGTAAACATTCATGTCAGTAGACAAGTAATAGGCGGAGCTCTAATCAACTGCGCTTTGGTTCTAACCGACTTCGCAGGTTAGTTGCTCCACGAATTCGTTTTGAAAGGTATATAACACATGTTCCGATTTGCAATCTGATTGGTTCCTATCTTTCTGCATGTGACCGATCTCCCTTAGAGACAGGACAACATTACATCGTAGTATACCTTTTAATCAGAGTACACGGTTCACAAATCATGAAGTTCCGCTTTGACAATTTGAGCCATTTCAGTAATGTATTAAATGTAAGAAAATAGTGCAGTTTTTTACAGCATATGTTTGCTTACCTTGTTGAGCCAAAATATTCTGGCAATAACAAAACTTTGAAAGGGTGGCCATTGGTGTGTAGCGGAATTTTCCATTATGATCGTTTTACTTAAAATAACAAACATTTAACATGTCGATTTTTCATTACAAAATCGAGATGTGTACATGGGCTTGAACAAACGAATTTCACATTGAATATGTCTTAGCAGTGTTCTCAATTAAATGGTTCAAAGACCATAGCATTTGATCAATGTTAGAAACTATCATTGCTAATGATACAAAAACAAAACTCAATAAAATAAATTCGCAATTTTTACCCCACTCATAAATTCAACAAAATGAAAAATGCTAAGTTGAGTATAGAATTCTGTTTAACTATTAAACAGCTTGAGGTCACATTTGGATTTAACATACTATAACAAACGTCAAGGTAGATACAAAAGTGGCATTGAAGGACCAAAAACACGCACAGAAACAAACAATAAATACAAGGATTAATAAAAGGTAAGATATGACATCACAAATATAAAAGTTTGACAATGGGGCTACCGTCTTGGAACGGTCAGTGGCAAAAATGGCCGCTGGGTGTAAAAACCCGGTTCTAAGGTCACCAAACTTCACTCTTACCCTAATGTCATCCAAATAAAATGGTCAGTGTAAATAAAGATATCTCCGCCAGGTTATATTCTCTAACAAACAGAGCCACAGTAATAGGCAATATAATTATTATATATAAATGATCATATATAGAACAAAAGACTAGAAAACCAAAACGCAATGCTGGCAGAAGCCAGAGCAACAAGAGAAGTATGGGTATGACAAGACAGGATTAAGACAAACATCAAACGCTACCCTCCTTTTACGATTTAGGTAGACGTAAAGTAAAGAATGAAAATGTACTCACCAGAACCAACGCAGAAGTGAACATACCGATTGCGCCCATATTTCTGTTTAAATTATAAATATATAAATATATACATATACTATTAACAGAGACGGAAGACAGAGACAGCTTGACAATTCATGGCAATATATACTAAATTACTAAACCTGTAAATGGTCAGCTGATGTTGTTGCAGATGTTGCAGATGCTGCAGATGTTGTTGCAGATGTTGTTGTTCATTAGTGTTTTATGACAAGTTATGGTTTCCAATTTGGGCTTTTCATTTTGATGTAACATATAACATATGTAAAGAGAGAAAATGAATATTATTCATGAAAACACAAATATCATATATCAAGGGAATGTCCAGTAAACAATTCAAGAGATGGGAATATTGGTAGATGGATTAGAAGGTGTACATCTCTAGGTCAGAGATCATTTGATAGGATGCCCAGAGAGCAATACTATGGTCATGCAAATCATTTAACAAAGGACGGTCTAAACCTGACGGTCGAGGGATTGCCTATTGTTTCAACAATGACCAAATAGAAGATGTGGGGATGTAGTAAGACGAAATAAGCCATATAGAGTTGGAGTCAACATAAAAGGCATTATACAAGGTCAACCTGTTCTTTTTACGACTTACAAAATGACAACGGGGGTCCTACTAATATCTTAATGAGTCGGAGCATCATCCGTATGCATTTAAAAGAAATATCTTACGTACAATTGGGAACGCGTGACAAGGTTCGAAAGGTCATAGTAGCAGATCACGTCATCATACCTGACCAGAGTGAAACTATTATTGATATATATATGGAGAGAGATGAAATAGATTATTGAATAGGGCATTCAGAATTTATTATAGAACCCACAGAACACTTTAGGGAAACGTATCCGTTGCAGACGGCAACTACATTTATTGATATAATTACTAATGTCACCAGTAAGGTGCGGGTGTTAAACCCATTTCCTACAGCTTTATCTTTTAGCCAAGACACCATAGTGGGAAATGCTGAGTTAATGGCAAATAACTATCAGATGCAAACGATTACACAAGCAAATCCCAGAACAATTACACAGTTCGTAGAGCACAATTGGATTCCAACATGTCAGAAACCATTTTAAAATGTGACACACCACTTCAATTAGAGCTTCTCGTTCCACTTTATGTTAAAGACTTATACTAGGGGTCCAATGAAGGGAAGTTACAAAATGAAATGCTGGTAGTAGCAAACTTGCTTATCAAGTATTAGGACACCTTTTCAAATGGTGAGTAAGACATAGGACTTACGCTCGAGAGATACTGGTGATGCGAAACCGATTAAGCAAGCTCCAAGAAGAGTTCCCCTAACATATGCTGTCGAGAAGAAAAAGAAATATTGAGGACCTTTTAGCTAAATCTGTTATTCGTAAAAGTACGTCTCCTTGAGCTTCGCCAATAGAACTCCTAAAACAAATGAGGGTCCATTCATCCATGTGTTGACTACCGTCGACTCAATACCCTAGTCAAGCCCGACGGTTTTCCCTTGCCAAGTATTCAAGACTGCAGATGCAGTATCAGGCTCGAGCCTATTCAGGACATTTGACTTAAGGAGGTGGCTGAGAAAGGACGTAGTGATGAGATTTCTTTTTAATTCATATGTAAAGCTTCTTTGGTATAATTTAGATTCAAAATTATCAAAAAAAGGCTAGGTCACCCACACTTTTTTCCCCACTAGACGTCACTGAAGAAGGCACATATTTCTAACTTGAAAATGTCACTAAAAAGAGGAAAAATATAGTCATTGAACATTTTCACAATTGTTTTCATAACATTACGTTTATTGAAAAACAATAATTAATTTTCGATTGCATATATACATATCTTTCAAATCATACAAAATCAATTGTAATCCTCATTCGTCTTTTTACTTTAAAAAGCAAACATATATGGACCGTACCCCCACCCACTTTTGTTTTTACCGAAAAATTAATTCAAGATAAAAAATTATGTTCTAATGATCAACATTTTTTTAAAACTTGTATATGTCAAGGTCCTATGACATTTCTTTCAAAACAAGTAAAAAAATATATAGGTCACCAGGCTTCTAATGATTTTTTATTAAAAATTCTTTAAATTACACCCATTTTGGAGTTATTTTGACGTTTTCAATGTAAAATACTGTACACACAATATTGACATGGAGATCGAAAATAAAACTAGCTCAATATCTACTTTTATATATCTATTCCACTACTGAAAAACAAAAATCTGATTCTTCTATAGCAAAAGGATATATTCTACTCAGAGCTACCCATACCCCCTATTTTGTTGACAACGGAAAAAATATGGAAAAACTTATCTACTAGAATGGAAAAAATGAAACAATTCAGTTGTCAAATAAAACTATGATTTAAAAAATAAAATGTTTAGACATGAAGATGTCAAAACTTGCCCAGCCAACATCCTTAACAAGCGGTTTCTTTCAAATCCCTCTGCGAGAGACAGATATACCGAAGAGTGCATTTTAGTGCAAATTTTACCATTTCGAAATGACCCGAATGCCGTTTGGTTTGAACAATGGTAGTAGTACGTTTCAACGAATCATGGTATTGGCCTTACAAGGTCTTCAGTGGGAAAATTGCAGATGATAAAGTAGTATATGGAAGGATTTTAATAAGCACATTGTTATAGTATACACATTTCTGTGAAGAATGTAAGCTGCGGGTTTAAAATTGAAACCGAAGAAATGTGAAATGTTGAGACCAGAATTTACCTTTCTATGGCATGGTATCCGGTAACGGGGTGAGATCGAATCCCATAAATTTTGCAAAAATGGTTCATTTGCCAAAGACTATAACTTCAAAACAAGTCAAGCAAAGAGTTACCATTGGTTACTACTACCGCAGGTTCATTAGAGACTATGCCAAATTGGTTAGACTTATGGCTGAGTTAACAAAGAAAGGGAAGGAATTTCTGTGGAATGACGCCTGTAAAGATTCATTTCTTAAGATGAAAAGAGAACTAGTGGTTCCCGAAATAATCCAAGGCACGAAGGGGTGAATTTTACCAGATAGCTCAATGTACGGATAGTAGTAGTATTTGTCAAATGCAAGATAATCGCGAAACAATTATGGCTTATGCCAGTCGAGCTTTGAATAAAGCCGAGCACAATTATTGTATCAGTGTGAAGAGCATTTAGCAGTTCGTTACTTTATCGATTACTTCTGATAGTATCTCTTAGGCAGAAGATTCATTGTCAGATGTGACCACCAAGCACTGGTTTGGCTATTCAGTCTGAAAGAGCCCAGAGCCAAAATAGCAAGATGGAGTGAGGTGTTAGCACAGTATGATTTTGCAATAGAGTACAGACCATTCTAGAAACAAGGTCATTGTGATGCTTTATCACACTGTCAAAATCCTACAGACTGTACACGTCACGAGGTAGATACATTAGACCCATTAAAATGTGGGCCGTGCAGAATGTGCCTGTTAGACCAGTTAAGATTGGTTAAGGAAGAAATTGAGGTGGAAACCATACCAAGCAAAACGATTGAAGAAGACCTACAGTTAGTCAGGTTTGTTACACCTGCAGATCAAACCCCATCTTTCTCTACATAACCTACAAGAGAACAGACTACCGTCGTCACAACATGGATTGGGAGCCTCCCTAAAGATGAGATGCGTAAACACAAATAAAAATACCAAACATCGGACCTATGCTCAAAGTCAAAGAGATGAACGTTAGACCTGGCAGTCAAGAAATGCTGACTTTAAACGATGCTGCACGTCATAATTGGATATTATGGAATAGCTTAGAGGTCCGAAATGAACTTTTATTCAAAATAGTCACGAGAAAAAATCAAACTGGGCAGCATGCCCAACTATTAATAACATATGCAGTTAAGCTTGAAAATCTATACCAAATGCATGATTCCATGATCTCTGGCCACTTAGGTTGCAAGAAGACAAACGAGAAAACAATGCAGCGATTATATTAGTACGCAAGAAAGAAGACATTTAGAAGCACATTTGAAAATGAGATATCTGTAAAGCCGATAGAAAACCTATGAAGATTACAATGGAACCGATGTGTAGTGCGTGGTCCAGTGGTAGAGCGCCGAACTCCGGATCGAGAGGTCGTGGGTTCGATCCTCCGCCGCGGCCACGTTATTTATCCTTGAGCAAGATAATTAATCCACATTGCTTAGTACTGGAAGTTAATCTAAGTTGCAAGAACTTGTTTCGCAATCGATGTAAAATAAATATGTTTAAAACAAAAAACAAAACAGATAAAAAACCTAATGCGCTAATGGAAGTCACGTGATCAGAAGAAAAGGTAAATAAAGTGGGTCCCACATTATTTACATATAATAATTAAAACTTTTTTTTTCAAATTCACGAATATATTACTACAGACTTCTTTGGGTCTATGTTCAAGTTTTCATGTATACATTTCACTGAATAAAAGTCAAAGAGTTATTTGGTTATGCTCAATATCTGCTTACTTACGGACAGTGTCCCTTTAAAGCATTTTTCTATGTTGATTTGTTAAAAAGTAGGATGCAACATGCACATAAGGTTTCCCGTGCGCATTTAGGTGCCGCTGCTAAGCGCTCGAAGTAGATGCATTATTGTACCGATGTATAGGGGAACAGATGTATACAGTACTTGCTCTACCCAGAAAGGTGGGTGAACTGCCTCTACCATAAAGTCAATCACCGTCATATATAGCCTAAAATGTGCTGAAAATGACGTTAAACACCTACCAATAATAATGTAATGCTAATACACGTGTCAACTCTGACAGTTTTGTGACTGAGAACATCTGTATGTACTTCTGTTAATCATATAGTTATCATGCAGTAAAACGTATTCACTTATTTTACGATATAGATACAGACACGTAGCCAGCCCTCTCATATTGCTGCATTAAAATAAAGATCAATATAGCAAAGTAATTTGGTGTCATTATATACTCGTATGTCGGCCTATCCTGTATATATGTATCTGTTAGAACAGCATCTGTATATATTCGATTATTCCCATAGTCAATAAAACGTATTAATTAACGTATTGTTCTCGATTATTTAAAGAGGGGTACACAGGCTATGCAATGACCATTTTAAAACGTGTCTTATAATACGGCGCAATAATTAATAATCATAAATTACAACAATTTGCATCAGGCCGTAGCGGAATCCCATAGTTTTTCCCCGCCAAATTTTCATATTTTATCTCGATGTACATGGAAGATGAGCCTGACATGTTCATGCCTATTAGGCGCCATATAACCTTTTCATGTGTTGGTGCGCCTTAAAACCCAATTCAATTCCATTCAATTAAAATAGCTTTTCCTAGCGCGTAACCATAAATAGGAAATATCTTCTTGTTTATGTTCAGTTTAATTATTGTGGTGGTGTAAATTTATCGTCATTTGAACTATTCTGAAAAACAAAAGACAAAACAACTGATTTAATATTAATTTAATAAAACCCATTTAATTCTTTTAAATTTTTAAATTAGCTAATTCTATACCTGTTGTAAGCGATTGGCTTCTAATGTACTTCTTGATTGTCTTCCTGGGTACTAAGCAATGCAGATTAAGTGTCTTGCTCAGGGACACAACACATGTGGTTATGGCGGGGATCGAACCCACGACTTTTGGATCATGGGTCCAACGCTCTACCACTAGACCACAGCGCTCCACAAAAATACTTTAAAATATATATCTTGACAATTGTGGTGAAACATACTTAGTCACTATATTATTATACTATTTTTATTGATTTATTTAATTTATATAACAATTGATATTTATATCATGTTATTTACTTAATATTATTATTTATATACTGTCTTATAGGTCCATTGGGGCGCGTGCTTAATTTACAATTATTTCATGTATGTTTGATTTTGAATTGTAAATGCACATGTCACTATTTACTTGCCTGCTTACTTGCTTAGTAACTTACTTACTTACTTACTGACTTACCTACTCACTTGCTTGGTTGCTTTCTTACATCCTTCCTTCCTTCCTTCCTTCCTTCCTGACTTACTTACTTACTTCCTTACTTATTTACTTACTTGCTTGCTTGTTTGCTTTCTGGCTTGTTTGCTTGCTTGCTTGCTTGCCTGCTTGATTGCTTCCTTTATTCCTAATTTCCTGACTTACTTACTTACTTGCTTACCTGCTTGCTTGCTTGCTTGATTGCTTGCTTGCTTGCTCTCTCGCTTGCTTGCTTCCTTGCTTGCTTGCTTGCTTTCTTCTTTCCTGGCTTCCTGACTTCCTGCCATACTTACTTATTTACTTTCTTACTTATTTTGTTACTTACTTACATACTTACTTACTACTTATTTACTTACCTACTTACTTACTTACTTACTTACTTACTTACTTACTAACTTACTAACTTACTTACACGTGATCGATGGACATAAGGAGGAGTCACGCGTATTTGTCCCTCTTATTTTAGAATATGGACATGGAACATAAGGAGGAGGCACGTGTATTTGTCCCGCTTATTTAGATTATGGACAGGGGACATAAGTAGGAGTCACGTGTATTTGTACCTCTTAGTTTAGATTATGGTCAGGGGACATAAGTAGGAGTCACGTGTATTTGTACCTCTTAGTTTAGATTATGGTCAGGGGACATAAGTAGGAGTCACGTGTATTTGTCCCCCTTAGTTTAGATTATGGTCAGGGGACATAAGTAGGAGTCACGTATATTTGTCCCCCTTATTTTAGATTATGGACATGGGACATAAGGAGGTGTCACAAATATTTGTCCCTCTTATTTTAGATTATGGACAGGGGACATAAGTAGGAGTCACGTGTATTTGTCCCTCTTATTTTAGATTATGGACAAGGGACATCAGGAGGAGTCACGTGTATTTGTCCCTCTTATTTTAGATTATGGTCAGGGGACATAAGGTGGATTCACGTGTATATGTCCTTCTTATTTTAGATTATGGACAAGGGACATAAGGAGGAGTCACGTGTATTTGTCGCTCTTATTTTAGATTATGGACAGGGGACATAAGTAGGAGTCACGTGTATTTGTCGCTCTTATTCTAGATTTTGGTCAGGGGACATAAGGAAGAGTCACGTGTATTTGTCCCTCCTATTTTAGATTATTATAAGGGAACATAAGGAGGAGTCACGTGTATTTGTCCCTTGTATTTTAGATTATAGACAGGGGACATAAGAGGAGTCACGTGTATTTGTCCCTCTTAGTTTAGATTATGGTCAGGGGACATCAGTAGTAGACACGTGTATTTGTCCCTCTTATTTTAGATTATGGACAGCGGACATAAGTAGGAGTCACGTGTATTTGTCCCTCTTAGTTTAGATTATGGTCAGGGGACCATAAGTAGTAGTCACGTGTATTTGTATCCCTTAGTTTAGATTATGGTCAGGGGACATAAGTAGTAGTCACGTGTATTTGTCCCCCTTAGTTTATATTATGGACAGGGGACATAAGTAGGAGTCACGTGTATTTGTCCCCCTTATTTTAGATTATGGTCAGGGGACATAAGTAGGAGTCACGTGTATTTGTCCCTCTTATTTTAGATAATGGTCAGGAGACATAAGGAGGAGTCACATGTATTTGTCCCTCTTAGTTTAGATTATGGACAGGGATATAAGTATGAGTCACGTGTATTTGTCCCCCTTAGTTTAGATTATGGTCAGGGGATATAAGTAGGAGTCACGTGTAATTGTCCCCCTTATTTTAGATTATGGACATGGGACATAAGGAGGAGTCACGTTTATTTGTCCCTTTTATTTTAGATTATGGACATGGGACATAAGGAGGAGTCACGTGTATTTGTCCGTCTTATTTTAGATTATGGTTAGGGGACATACGTAGGAGACACATGTATTTGTCCCCCTAGTTTAGATTATGGTCAGGGGACATAAGTAGAAGACACGTGTATTTGTCCCCCTTACTTTAGATTATGGACAGGGGACATAAGTAGGAGTCACTTGTATTTCTTCCTCTTAGTTTAGATTATGAACATGGGACATAAGTAGGAGTCACGTGTATTTGTCCCCCTTATTGTAGATCATGGTCAGGGGACATAAGTAGGAGTCACGTGTATTTGTCCCTCTTATTTTAGAGTACGGTCAGGAGACATAAGGAGGAGTCACGTGTACTTGTCCCTCTTAGTTTAGATTATGGACTGGGATATATGTAGGAGTCACGTGTATTTGTCCCCCGTAGTTTAGATTATGGTCAGGGGACATAAGTAGGGGCCACGTGTATTTGTCCCACTTATATTAGATTATGGACATTTGACATAAGGAGGAGTCACGTGTATTTGTCCCTCTTATTTTAGATTATGGACAGAGGACATCACTAGGAGTCACGTGTATTTGTCCCTCTTATTTTAGATTATGGTCAAGGGAAATAAGGAGGAGTCACGTGTATTTGTCCCTCTTATTTTAGACTATGATCTGTGGAAATAAGTAGGAATCAGCTGTATGTTTTCCCCTTAGTTAAGATTATGGTCAAGGGACATAAGCAGGATTCACGTGTATTTGTCCCTCTTTTTTTAGATTATGGACATGGTACATAAGGAGGAGTCACGTGTATTTGTACCTCTTAGTTTAGATTATTGTCAGGGGACATAAGTAGGAGTCACGTGTATTTGTCCCCCTTAGTTTAGATTATGGTCAGGGGACATAAGTAGGAGTCACGTATATTTGTCCCCCTTATTTTAGATTATGGACATGGGACATAAGGAGGTGTCACAAGTATTTGTCCCCCTTAGTTTAGATTATGGTCAGGGGACATAAGTAGGAGTCACGTATATTTGTCCCCCTTATTTTATATTATGGACATGGGACATAAGGAGGTGTCACAAGTATTTGTCCCTCTTATTTTAGATTATGGACAGAGGACATAAGTAGGAGTCACGTGTATTTGTCCCTCTTATTTTAGATTATGGACAGGGAACATAAGTAGGAGTCACGTGTATTTGTCGCTCTTATTCTAGATTTTGGTCAGGGGACATAAGTAGAAGACATGTGTATTTGTCCCCCTTACTTTAGATTATGGACAGGGGACATAAGTAGGAGTCACGTGTATGTGTCCCCCTTATTGTAGATTATGGTCAGGGGACATAAGTAGGAGTCACGTGTATTTGTCCCTCTTATTTTACAGTACGGTCAGGAGACATAAGGAGGAGTCACGTGTACTTGTCCCTCTTAGTTTAGATTATGGACTGGGATATAAGTAGGAGTCACGTGAATTTGTCCCCCGTAGTTTCGATTATGGTCAGGGGACATAAGTAGGGGCCACGTGTATTTGTCCCACTTATATTAGATTATGGACATTTGACATAAGGAGGAGTCACGTGTATTTGTCCCTCTTATTTTAGATTATGGACAGAGGACATCACTAGGAGTCACGTGTATTTGTCCTTCTTATTTTAGATTATGGTCAAGGCAAATAAGGAGGAGTCACGTGTATTTGTCCCTCTTATTTTAGACTATGATCTGTGGAAATAAGTAGGAATCAGCTGTATTTGTTCCCCTTAGTTAAGATTATGGTCAAGGGACATAAGCAGGATTCACGTGTATTTGTCCCTCTTATTTTAGATTATGGACATGGTACATAAGGAGGAGTCACGTGTATTTGTACCTCTTAGTTTAGATTATTGTCAGGGGACATAAGTAGGAGTCACGTGTATTTGTCCCCCTTAGTTTAGATTATGGTCAGGGGACATAAGTAGGAGTCACGTATATTTGTCCCCATTATTTTAGATTATGGACATGGGACATAAGGAGGTGTCACAAGTATTTGTCCCCCTTAGTTTAGATTATGGTCAGGGGACATTAGTAGGAGTCACGTATATTTGTCCCCCTTATTTTAGATTATGGACATGGGACATAAGGAGGTGTCACAAGTATTTGTCCCTCTTATTTTAGATTATGGACAGAGGACATAAGTAGGAGTCACGTGTATTTGTCCCTCTTTTTTTAGATTATGGACAAGGGACATCAGGAGGAGTCACGTGTATTTGTCCCTCTTATTTTAGATTATGGTCAGGGGACATAAGGTGGATTCACGTGTATATGTCCTTCTTATTTTAGATTATGGACAAGGGACATAAGGAGGAGTCACGTGTATTTGTCGCTCTTATTTTAGATTATGGATAGGGGACATAAGTAGGAGTCACGTGTATTTGTCGCTCTTATTCTACATTTTGGTCAGGGGACATAAGGAATAGTCATGTGTATTTCTCCCTTGTATTTTAGATTATAGACAGGGGACATAAGAGGAGTCACGTGTATTTGTCCCTCTTAGTTTAGATTATGGTCAGGGGACATCAATAGTAGACACGTGTATTTGTCCCTCTTATTTTAGATTATGGACAGCGGACATAAGTAGGAGTCACGTGTATTTGTCCCTCTGAGTTTAGATTATGGTCAGGGGACCATAAGTAGTAGTCACGTGTATTTGTATCCCTAAGTTTAGATTCTGGTCAGGGGACATAAGTAGGAGTCACGTGTATTTGTCCCCGTTATTTTAGATCTGGACATGGGACATAAGGAGGAGTCACGTGTATTTTTCCATCTTATTTTTTATTATGGTCAGGGGACATAAGTAGGAGTCACGTGTATTTGTCCCCCTTAGTTTAGATTATGGTCAGGGGACATAAGTAGTAGTCACGTGTATTTGTCACCCTTAGTTTAGATTATGGACAGGGGACATAAGTAGGAGTCACGTGTATTTGTCCCCCTTATTTCAGATTATGGTCAGGGGACATAAGTAGGAGTCACGTGTATTTGTCCCACTTGTTTTAGATAATGGTCAGGAGACATAAGGAGGAGTCACGTGTGTTTGTCCCTCTTAGTTTATATTATAGACAGGGATATAAGTAGGAGTCACTTGTATTTGTCCCCCTTAGTTTAGATTATGGTCAGGGGATATAAGTAGGAGTGACGTGTAATTGTCCCCCTTATTTTAGATTATGGACATGGGACATAAGGAGGAGTCACGTTTATTTCTCCCTTTTATTTTAGATTATGGACATGAGACATAAGGAGGAGTCACGTGTATTTGTCCGTCTTATTTTAGATTATGGTTAGGTGACATACGTAGGAGACACATGTATTTGTCCCCCTAGTTTAGATTATGGTCAGGGGACATAAGTAGGAGACACGTGTATTTGTCCCCCTTACTTTAGATTATGGACAGGGGACATAAGTAGGAGTCACTTGTATTTCTTCCTCTTAGTTTAGATTCTGAACATGGGACATAAGTAGGAGTCACGTGTATTTGTCCCCCTTATTTTAGATTATGGTCAGGGGACATATGTAGGAGTCACGTGTATTTGTCCCTCTTATTTTAGAGTATGGTCAGGAGACATAAGGAGGAGTCACGTGTACTTGTCCCTCTTAGTTTAGATTATGGACTGGGATATAAGTAGGAGTCACGTGTATTTGTCCCCCGTAGTTTAGATTATGTTCAGGGGACATAAGTAGGGGCCACGTGTATTTGTCCCACTTATATTAGATTATGGACATGTGACATAAGGAGGAGTCACGTGTATTTGTCCCTCTTATTTTAGATTATGGACAGAGGACATCAGTAGGAGTCACGTGTATTAGTCCCTCTTATTTTAGATTATGGTCAAGGGACATAAGAAGGAGTCACGTGTATTTGTCCCTCTTATTTTAGACTATGATCTGTGGACATAAGTAGAATCAGCTGTATTTGTTCCCCTTAGTTAAGATTATGGTCAAGGGACATAAGCAGGATTCACGTGTATTTGTCCTTCTTATTTTAGATTATGGACATGGTACATAAGGAGGAGTCACGTGTATTTGTACCTCTTAGTTTAGATTATGGTCAGGGGACATAAGTAGGAGTCACGTGTATTTGTCCCCCTTAGTTTAGAATATGGTCAGGGGACATAAGTAGGAGTCACGTATATTTGTCCCCCTTATTTTAGATTATGGACATGGGACATAAGGAGGTGTCACAAGTATTTGACCCTCTTATTTTAGATTATGGACAGGGGACATAAGTAGGAGTCACGTGTATTTGTCCCTCTTATTTTAGATTATGGACAAGGGACATCAGGAGGGGTCACGTGTATTTGTCCCTCTTATTTTAGATTATGGTCAGGGGACATAAGGTGGAGTCACGTGTATTTGTCCCCCTTAGTTTAGATTATGGTCAGGGGATATAAGTAGGAGTTACGTGTAATTGTCCCCCTTATTTTAGATTATGGACATGGGACATAAGGAGGAGTCACGTTTATTTCTCCCTTTTATTTTAGATTATGGACATGGGACATAAGGAGGAGTCACGTGTATTTGTCCGTCTTATTTTAGATTATGGTTAGTGGACATACGTAGGAGACACATGTATTTGTCCCCCTAGTTTAGATTATGGTCAGGGGACATAAGTAGGAGACACGTGTATTTGTCCCCCTTACTTTAGATTATAGACAGGGGACATAAGTAGGAGTCACGTGTATTCGTCACCCTTAGCTTAGATTATAGTCAGGGGACATAAGTAGGAGTCACATGTATTTGTCCCCCTTAGTTTATATTATGGACAGGGGAAATAGGTAGGAGTCACTTGTATGTGTCCCCCTTAGTTTAGATTATGGACAGGGGACATAAGTAGGAGTCACGTGTATTTGTCCGTTTTATTTTAGATTATGGTCACGGGACATAAGGAGTAGTCACGTGTCTTTGTCCCTCTTATTTTAGATTATGGACAAGGGACATAAGTAGGAGTCCCGTGTATTTGTAGCTCTTATTCAAGATTTTGGTCTGGGGACATAAGGAAGAGTCACGTGTATTTGTCCCTCTTATTTTAGATTATGATCAGGGAAATTAAGGAGGAGTCACGTGTATTTGTCCCTCTCATTTTAGATTATGGACAGGGGACATAAGTAGGAGACACGTGTATTTGTCACCCTTACTTTAGATTATGGACAGGGGACATAAGTAGGAGTCACTTGTATTTCTTCCTCTTAGTTTAGATTATGAACATGGGACATAAGTAGGAGTCACGTGTATTTGTCCCCCTTATTTTAGATTATGGTCAGGGGACTTAAGTAGGAGTCACGTGTTTTTTTCCCTCTTATTTTAGATAATGGTCAGGAGACATAAGGAGGAGTCACGTGTATTTGTCCCTCTTAGTTTAGATTATGGACAGGGATATAAGTAGGAGTCATGTGTATTTGTCCCCCTTAGTTTAGATTATGGTCAGGGGACATAAGTAGGAGACACGTGTATTTGTCCCCCTTACTTTAGATTATAGACAGGGGACATAAGTAGGAGTCACGTGTATTCGTCACCCTTAGCTTAGATTATAGTCAGGGGACATAAGTAGGAGTCACATGTATTTGTCCCCCTTAGTTTATATTATGGACAGGGGAAATAGGTAGGAGTCACTTGTATGTGTCCCCCTTAGTTTAGATTATGGACAGGGGACATAAGTAGGAGTCACGTGTATTTGTCCCTTTTATTTTAGATTATGGTCACGGGACATAAGGAGTAGTCACGTGTCTTTGTCCCTCTTATTTTAGATTATGGACAAGGGACATAAGTAGGAGTCCCGTGTATTTGTAGCTCTTATTCAAGATTTTGGTCTGGGGACATAAGGAAGAGTCACGTGTATTTGTCCCTCTTATTTTAGATTATGATCAGGGAAATTAAGGAGGAGTCACGTGTATTTGTCCCTCTCATTTTAGATTATGGACAGGGGACATAAGTAGGAGACACGTGTATTTGTCACCCTTACTTTAGATTATGGACAGGGGACATAAGTAGGAGTCACTTGTATTTCTTCCTCTTAGTTTAGATTATGAACATGGGACATAAGTAGGAGTCACGTGTATTTGTCCCCCTTATTTTAGATTATGGTCAGGGGACTTAAGTAGGAGTCACGTGTTTTTTTCCCTCTTATTTTAGATAATGGTCAGGAGACATAAGGAGGAGTCACGTGTATTTGTCCCTCTTAGTTTAGATTATGGACAGGGATATAAGAAGGAGTCATGTGTATTTGTCCCCCTTAGTTTAGATTATGGTCAGGGGATATAAGTAGGAGTCACGTTTATTTGTCCCCCTTATTTTAGATTATGGACACGGGACATAAGAAGGAGTCACGTTTATTTGTCCCCTTTATTTTAGATTATGGACATGGGACATAAGGAGGAGTCACGTGTATTTGTCCGTCTTTTTTTAGATTATGGATAGGGGACATACGTAGGAGTCACATGTATTTGTCTCCCTTACTTTAGATTATGGTCAGGGGACATAAGTAGGAGACACGTGTATTTGTCCCCCTTAATTTAGATTATGGACAGGGGACATAAGTAGGAGTTACTTGTAGTTCTTCCTCTTAGTTTAGATTATGAACATGGGACATAAGTAGGAGTCACGTGTATTTGTCCCCCTTTTTTTAGATTATGGTCAGGGGACATAAGTAGGAGTCACGTGTATTTGTCCCTCTTATTTTAGATTATGGTCAGGAGACATAAGGTGGAGTCACGTGTATTTGTCCCTCTTAGTTTAGATTATGGACAGTGATATAAGTAGGAGTCATGTGTATTTGTCCCCCTTAGTTTAGATAATGGTCAGGGGACATAAGTCAGGGTCACGTGTATTTGTCCCACTTATTTTAGATTATGGACATGTGACATAAGGAGGAGTCACCTGTATTTGTCCCTATTATTTTAGATTATGGTCAGGGGACATAAGTAGGGTTCACGTGTATTTGTCCCACTTATTTTAGATTATGGACATGTGACATAAGGAGGAGTCACGTGTATTTGTCACTCTTATTTTAGATTATGGACAGAGGATATAAGTAGGAGTCACGTGTATTTTTCGCTCCTATTTTAGATGTTGGTCATTGGACATAAGGAAGAGTCACGTGTATTTGTCCCCCTTAGTTTTGATTATGGTCAGGGGACATAAGTAGGAGTCACGTGTATTTGTCGCCCCTATTTTAGATTATGGACAAGTGACATAAGGTGGAGTCACGTGTTTTTGTCCCTCTTATTTTAAATCATGGTCAGGGGTCATAAGGAGGAGTCACTTGTATTTGTCCCTCTTATTTTAGATTCTGGACAAAGGACATAAGGACGAGTCACGTGTATTTGTCGCTCTTATTTTAGATTATGGACGGAGGACATAAGTAGGAGTCACGTGTATTTTTCGCTATTATTTTAGATTTTGGTCAGTGGACATAAGGAAGTGTCACGTGTATTTGTCCCTCTCATTTTAGATTATGGACAGGGGAAATAAGTTGTAGTCACGTGTAATTGTCCCTCTTATTTTAGATTATGGACAAGGGACATCAGGAGGAGTCACGTATATTTGTCAATCTTATTTTAGATTATGGACAAGGGACATAAGGAGGAGTCACGTGTATTTGTCGCTCTTATTTTAGAATATGGACAGGGAACATAAGGAGGAGGCACGTGTATTTGTTCCGCTTATTTAGATTATGAACAGGGGACATAAGTAGGAGTCACATGTATTTGTCCCTCTTAGTTTAGATTATAGTCATGCGACATAAGTAAGAGTCACGTGTATTTGTCCCTTTTAGTTTACATTATGGTCAGGGGACATAAGTAGGAGTAACGTGTATTTGTCCCCCTTAGTTTAGATTATGGTCAGGGGACATAAGTAGGAGTCACGTGTATTTGTCCCCCTTATTTTAGATTATGGGCAGGGGATATAAGTAGGAGTCACTTATATTTGTTCCCCTTAGTTTAGATTATGGACAGGGGACATAAGTAGGAGTCACGTGTATTTGTCCCTCTTATTTTAGATTATGGACAAGGGACATAAGGAGGAGTCATGTGTATTTGTCCATCTTATTTAGATTATGGAAAGGGGACATAAGTAGGAGTCACGTGTATTTGTCCCTCTTATTTTAGAATATGGACAAGGGACATAAGGAGGAGTCACGTGTATTTGTCCCTCTTATTTTACATTATGGTCAGGGGACCATAAGTAGGAGTCACGTGTATTTGTCCCCCGCAGTTTAGATTATGGTCAGGGGACATAAGTAGGAGTCACGTTTATTTGTCCCCCTTATTTTAGATTATGGACATGGGACATAAGGAGAAGTCAGGTGTATTTGTTTATCTTATTTTTAGATTATGAACATGGGACATAAGGAGGAGTCATGTGTATTTGTATCTCTTATTTTAGATTATGGTCAGAGGACATAAGTAGGAGTCACGTGTATTTGTCCCCCTTATTTTAGATTATGGACATGAGACATAATGAGGAGTCACGTGTAATTGTCCCTCTTATTTTAGATTATGGACAGGGGACATAAGTAGGAGTCACGTGTATTTGTCCCTCTTATTTTAGATTATGGTCAGGGGACATAAGTAGGAGTCACGTGTATTTGTCGCTCTTATTTTAAATTATGGACAGGGGACATAAGTTGAAGTCGAGTGTATTTGTCGCCGCCCTTATTCTAGATTTTGGTCAGGGGACATAAGGAAGAGTCACGTGTATTTGTCCCTCTTTTTTTAGATTATGGTCAGGGGACATAAGTAGGAGTCACGTGTATTTGTCCATCTTATTTTTAGATTATGAACATGAGACATAAGGAGGAGTCATGTGTATTTGTATCTCTTATTTTAGATTATGGTCAGAGGACATAAGTAGGAGTCACGTGTATTTGTCCCCCTTATTTTAGATTATGGGCATGAGCCATAAGGAGGAGTCACGTGTATTTGTCGCTCTTATTTTAAATTATGGACAGGGGACATAAGTTGAAGTCGAGTGTATTTGTCGCCGCCCTTATTCTAGATTTTGGTCAGGGGACATAAGGAAGAGTCACGTGTATTTGTCCCTCTTTTTTTAGATTATGGACAAGGGACATAAGGAGGAGTCATGTGTATTTGTCCCTCTTATTTTAGATTATGGTCAGGTGACATGAGGAGGAGTCACATGTATTTGTCCCTCTTATTTTAGATTATGGACAAGTGACATAAGGAGGAGTCACGTATATGTGTCGCTCTTATTTTAAATTATGGACAGGGGACATAAGTTGAAGTCGAGTGTATTTGTCGCTCTTATTCTAGATTTTGGTCAGGGGACATAAGGAAGAGTCACGTGTATTTGTCCCTCCTCTTATTTTAGATTATGATCATTGAACATAAAGAGGAGTCACGTGTATTTGTCCCTCTCATTTTAGATTATGGACAGGGGACATAAGTTGGAGTCACGTGTATTTGTCCCTCTTAATTTATATTATTGACAAGGGACATCAGGAGGAGTCACGTGTATTTGTCCCTCTTATTTTAGATTATGGACAAGGGACATAAGGACGAGTCACGTGTATTTGTCGATCTTATTTTAGATTACGGACAGAGGACATATGTAGGAGTCACGTGTATTTGTCGCTCTTTTTTTAGATTTTGGTCAGGGGACATAAGGAAGAGTCACGTGTATTTGTCCCCCTTATTTTAGATTATGGTCAGGGGACATAAGTAGGAGTCACGTGTATTTGTCCCTGTTATTTTAGATTATGGTCAGGAGACATAAGGAGGAGTCACGTGTATTTGTCCCTCTTAGTTTAGATTATGGACAGGGATATAAGTAGGAGTCACTTGTATTTGTCCCTCTTATTTTAGATTATGGTCAGGGGACATAAGTAGGGTTCACGTGTATTTGTCCCACTTATTTTAGATTATGGACATGTGACATAAGGAGGAGTCACGTGTATTTGTCGCTTTTATTTTAGATTATGGACAGAGGACATAAATAGGAATCACGTGTATTTTTCGCTCCTATTTTAGATTTTGGTCATTGGACATAAGGAAGAGTCACGTTTATTTGTCCCCCTTAGTTTTGATTATGGTCAGGGGACATAAGTAGGAGTCACGTGTATTTGTCCCCCTTATTTTAGATTATGGACAAGTGACATAAGGTGGAGTCACGTGTATTTGTCCCACTTATTTTAAATCATGGTCAGGGGTCATAAGGAGGAGTCACGTGTATTTGTCCCTCTTATTTTAGATTATGGACAAAGGACATAAGGACGAGTCACGTGTATTTGTCGCTCTTATTTTAGATTATGGACAGAGGACATAAGTAGGAGTCACGTGTATTTTTCGCTCCTATTTTAGATTTTGGTCATTGGACATAAGGAAGAGTCACGTGTATTTGTCGCTTTTATTTTAGATTATGGACAGAGGACATAAATAGGAATCACGTGTATTTTTCGCTCCTATTTTAGATTTTGGTCATTGGACATAAGGAAGAGTCACGTGTATTTGTCCCCCTTAGTTTTGATTATGGTCAGGGGACATAAGTAGGAGTCACGTGTATTTGTCCCCCTTATTTTAGATTATGGACATGGGACATAAGGAGGAGTCGACTGTATTTGTCACATTTTTTTAGATTATGGACAGGGGACATAAGTAGGAGTCACGTGTATTTGTACCTCTTATTTTTGAATATGGACAAGGGACATAAGGAGGAGCCACGGGTATTTGTCTCTCTTAGTTTAGATTATGGTCAGGGGACATAAGTAGGAGTCACGTGTTTTTGTCCCCCTTAGTTTAGATTATGGTCAGGGGAAATAAGTAGGAGTCACGTGTATGTGTCACCATTATTTTAGATTATGGACATGGGACATAAGGAGGAGTCACGTGTATTTGTCCCTCCTCTTATTTTAGATTATGATCATTGAACATAAAGAGGAGTCACGTGTATTTGTCCCTCTCATTTTAGATTATGGACAGGGGACATAAGTTGGAGTCACGTGTATTTGTCCCTCTTATTTTATATTATGGACAAGGGACATCAGGAGGAGTCACGTGTATTTGTCCCTCTTATTTTAGATTATGGACAAGGGACATAAGGACGAGTCACGTGTATTTGTCGCTCTTATTTTAGATTACGGACAGAGGACATATGTAGGAGTCACGTGTATTTGTCGCTCTTTTTTAGATTTTGGTCAGGGGACATAAGGAAGAGTCACGTGTATTTGTCCCCCTTATTTTAGATTATGGTCAGGGGACATAAGTAGGAGTCACGTGTATTTGTCCCTCTTATTTTAGATTATGGTCAGGAGACATAAGGAGGAGTCACGTGTATTTGTCCCCCTTAGTTTAGATTATGGACAGGGATATAAGTAAGAGTCACGTGTATTTGTCCCCCTTAGTTTAGATAATGGTCATGGGACATAAGTAGGGGTCACATGTATTTGTCCCACTTATTTTAGATTATGGACATGTGACAAAAGGAGGAGTCACGTATATTTGTCCCTCTTATTTTAGATTATGGTCAGGGGACATAAGTAGGGTTCACGTGTATTTGTCCCACTTATTTTAGATTATGGACATGTGACATAAGGAGGAGTCACGTGTATTTGTCGCTTTTATTTTAGATTATGGACAGAGGACATAAATAGGAATCACGTGTATTTTTCGCTCCTATTTTAGATTTTGGTCATTGGACATAAGGAAGAGTCACGTGTATTTGTCCCCCTTAGTTTTGATTATGGTCAGGGGACATAAGTAGGAGTCACGTGTATTTGTCCCCCTTTTTTTAGATTATGGACAAGTGACATAAGGAGGAGTCACGTGTATTTGTCCCACTTATTTTAAATCATGGTCAGGTGTCATAAGGAGGAGTCACGTGTATTTGTCCCTCTTATTTTAGATTATGGACAAAGGACATAAGGACGAGTCACGTGTATTTGTCGCTCTTATTTTAGATTATGGACAGAGGACATCAGTAGGAGTCCCTTGTATTTTTCGATACTATTTTAGATTTTGATCATTGGACATAAGGAAGAGTCACGTGTATTTGTCCCCCTTAGTTTTGATTATGGTCAGGGGACATACATTTTAAGTAGGAGTCACGTGTATTTGTCCCCCTTATTTTAGATTATGGACATGGGACATAAGGAGGAGTCGAGTGTATTTGTCACATTATTTTAGATTATGGACAGGGGACATAAGTAGGAGTCACGTGTATTTGTACCTCTTATTTTAGAATATGGACAAGGGACATAAGGAGGAGCCACGGGTATTTGTCTCTCTTAGTTTAGATTATGGTCAGGGGACATAAGTAGGAGTCACGTGTTTTTGTCCCCCTTAGTTTAGATTATGGTCAGGGGAAATAAGTAGGAGTCACGTGTATGTGTCACCATTATTTTAGATTATGGACATGGGACATAAGGAGGAGTCACGTGTATTTGTCCCTCCTATTTTAGATTATGGATAGGGGACATAAGCAGGAGTCTCGTGTATTTGTCCCTCTTATTTTAGATTATTGACAACGGACATAAGGAGGAATCACGTGTATTTGTCCATTTGTCCCTCTTATTTTTGATTATGGTGAGGGGACATAAGGAGGAGTCACGTGTATTTGTCCCTCTTATTTGAGATTATGGACAAGGGACATAAGGAGGAGTCACGTATTTTTGACGCTCATATTTTAGATTATGGACAGAGGACATAAGTAGAAGTCACGTCTATTTGTCGCTCTTTTTTTAGATTTTGGTCAGGGGACATAAGGAAGAGTAACATGTATTTGTCCCTCTTATTTTAGATTTTGGTCAGGGGACATAAGGAAGTGTCACGTGTATTTGTCCCTCTCATTTTAGATTATGGACAGGGGACATAAGTTTGAGTCACGTGTATTTATCATCTTATTTTAGATTATAGACAAGGGACATAAGGAGGAGTCACGTGTATTTGTCCCTCTTATTTTAGATTTTGGTCAGGGGACATAAGGAAGTGTCACGTGTATTTGTCCCTCTCATTTTAGATTATGGACAGGGGACATAAGTTGGAGTCACGTATAATTGTCCCTCTTATTTTAGAATATGGATAAGGGACATCAGGAGGAGTCACGTATATTTGTCAATCTTATTTTAGATTATGGACAAGGGACATAAGGAGGAGTCAGGTGTATTTGTCGCTGTTATTTTAGAATATGGACAGGGAACATAAGGAGGAGGCACGTGTATTTGTTCCGCTTATTTAGATTATGAACAGGGGACATAAGTAGGAGTCACATGTATTTGTCCCTCTAAGTTTAGATTATGGTCATGAGTCAAAAGTTGGAGTCACGTGTATTTGTCCCTTTTAGATTACATTATAGTCAGGGGACATACGTAGGAGTAACGTGTATTTGTCCCCCTTAGTTTAGATTATGGTCAGGGGACATAAGTCGGAGTCACGTGTATTTTCCCCCCTTATTTTAGATTATGGACAGGGGACATAAGTAGGAGTCACTTATATTTGTTCCCCTTAGTTTAGATTATGGACAGGGGACATAAGTAGGAGTCACGTGTATTTGTCCCTCTTATTTTAGATTATGGAAAAGGGACATAAGGAGGAGTCATGTGTATTTGTCCCTCCTTTTTTAGATTATGGACAGGGGACATAAGTAGGAGTCACGTGTATTTGTCCCTCTTATTTTAGATTATGGACAAGGGACATAAGGAGGAGTCATGTGTATTTGTCCCTCTTATTTTAGATTATGGTCAGGTGACATGAGGAGGAGTCACTTGTATTTGTCCCTCTTATTTTAGATTATGGACAAGGGACATAAGGAGGAGTCACGTATATGTGTCGCTCTTATTTTAAATTATGGACAGGGGACATAAGTTAAAGTCGAGTGTATTTGTCGCTCTTATTCTAGATTTTTGTCAGGGGACATAAGGAAGAGTCACGTGTATTTGTCCCTCCTCTTATTTTAGATTATGATCATTGAACATAAAGATGAGTCACGTGTATTTGTCCCTCTCATTTTAGATTATGGACAGGGGACATAAGTTGGAGTCACGTGTATTTGTCCCTCTTATTTTAGATTATGGTCATGCGACATAAGTAGGAGTCACGTGTATTTGTCCCTTTTAGATTACATTATAGTCAGGGGACATACGTAGGAGTAACGTGAATTTGTCCCCCTTAGTTTAGATTATGGTCAGGGGACATAAGTAGGAGTCACGTGTATTTTTCCCCCTTATTTTAGATTATGGACAAGGGACATAAGTAGGAGTCACTTATATTTGTTCCCCTTAGTTTAGATTATGGACAGGGGACATAAGTAGGAGTCACGTGTATTTGTCCCTCTTATTTTAGATTATGGAAAAGGGACGTAAGGAGGAGTCATGTGTATTTGTCAATCCTTTTTTAGATTATGGACAGGGGACATAAGTAGGAGTCACGTGTATTTGTCCCTCTTATTTTAGATTATGGACAAGGGACATAAGGAGGATTCACGTCTATTTGTCCCTCTTATTTTAGATTATGGTCAGGGGACATAAATAGGAGTCACGTGTATTTGTCCCCCGTAGTTTAGATTATGGTCAGGGGATATAAGTAGGAGTCACGTGTATTTGTCACCCTTATTTTAGATTATGGACATGGGACATAAAGAGAAGTCACGTGTATTTGTCCCTCTTATTTTTAGATTATGAACATGGGACATAAGGAGGAGTCATGTGTATTTGTATCTCTTATTTTAGATTATGGTCAGAGGACATAAGTAGGAGTCATGTGTATTTGTCCCCCTTTTTTTAGATTATGGACATGAGACATAAGGAGGAGTCACGTTTATTTGTCTCTCTTATTTTAGATTATGGACAGGGGACATAAGTAGGAGTCACGTGTATTTGTCCCTCTTTTTTTAGATTATGGTCAGGGGACATAAGTAGGAGTCACGTGTATTGGACCCACTTATTTTAGATTATGGACAGGTGACATAAGTAGGAGTCACTTATATTTGTCCCCCTTAGTTTAGATTATGGACAGGGGACATAAGTAGGAGTCACGTGTATTTGTCCCTCTTTTTTTAGATTATGGACAAGGGACATAAGGAGGAGTCATGTGTATTTGTCCCTCTTATTTTAGATTATGGTCAGGTGACATGAGGAGGAGTCACTTGTATTTGTCCCTCTTATTTTAGATTATGGACAAGGGACATAAGGAGGAGTCACGTATATGTGTCGCTCTTATTTTAAATTATGGACAGGGGACATAAGTTAAAGTCGAGTGTATTTGTCGCTCTTATTCTTGATTTTGGTCAGGGGACATAAGGAAGAGTCACGTGTATTTGTCCCTCCTCTTATTTTAGATTATGATCATTGAACATAAAGATGAGTCACGTGTATTTGTCCCTCTCATTTTAGATTATGGACAAGGGACATAAGGAGGAGTCATGTGTATTTATCCCTCTTATTTTAGATTATGGTCAGGTGACATGAGGAGGAGTCACTTGTATTTGTCCCTCTTATTTTAGATTATGGACAAGGGACATAAGGAGGAGTCACGTATATGTGTCGCTCTTATTTTAAATTATGGACAAGGGACATAAGTTAAAGTCGAGTGTATTTGTCGCTCTTATTCTAGATTTTGGTCAGGGGACATAAGGAAGAGTCACGTGTATTTGTCCCTCCTCTTATTTTAGATTATGATCATTGAACATAAAGATGAGTCACGTGTATTTGTCCCTCTCATTTTAGATTATGGACAGGGGACATAAGTTGGAGTCACGTGTATTTGTCCCTCTTATTTTATATTATGGACAAGGGACATCAGGAGGAGTCACGTGTATTTGTCCCTCTTATTTTAGATTATGGACAAGGGACATAAGGACGAGTCACGTGTATTTGTCGCTCTTATTTTAGATTACGGACAGAGGACATATGTAGGAGTCACGTGCATTTGTCGCTCTTATTTTAGATTTTGGTCAGGGGACAGAAGGAAGAGTCACGTGTATTTGTCCCTCTTATTTTAGACGTATGGTCAGGGGACATAAGTAGGAGTCACGTGTATTTGTCCCCCTTTGTTTAGATTATGGTCAGGGGACATAAGTAGGAGACACGTGTATTTGTTCCCCTTTGTTTAGATTATGGACAGGGGACATAAGTAGGAGTCATTTGTATTTCTTCATCTTAGTTTAGATTATGAACATGGAACATAAGTAGGAGTCACGTGTATTTGTCCCCTTTATTTTAGATTATGGTCAGGGGACATAAGTAGGAGTCACGTGTATTTTTCCCTCTTATATTAGATTATGGTCAGGAGACATAAGATGAGTCACGTGTATTTGTCCCTCTTAGTTTAGATTATCGACAGGGACATAAGTAGGAGTCACGTGTATTTGTCCCCTTTAGTTTAGATTATGGTCAGGGGACATACGTAGGAGTTACGTGTATTTGTCCCACTTATTTTAGATTATCGACATGTGACATAAGGAGAAGTCACGTGTATTTGTCCGTCTTATTTTAGATTATGGACAGAGGACATAAGTAGGATTCACGTGTATTTGTCCCTCTTATTTTAGATTATGGTCAAAGGACATAAGGAGGAGTCACGTGTATTTGTCCCTCTTATTTTAGATTATGATCAGTGGACATAAGTAGGAATCAGGTGTATTTGTTCCCCTTAGTTTAGATTATGGTCAGGGGACATAAGTAGGAGTCACTTGTATTTGTCCTTCTTATTTTAGATTATGGACATGGTACATAAGGAGGAGTCACGTGTATTTGTCCCTCTTATTTTAGATTATGGACAGGGGACATAAGTTGGAGTCAGGTGTATTTGTCCCCCTTAGTTTAGATTATGGTCAGGGGACATAAGTAGGAGTCACGTGTATTTGTCCCCCTTATTTTAGATTATGGACAGTGGACATAAGTAGGAGTCACTTATATTTGTTCCCCTTAGTTTAGATTATGGACAGGGGACATAAGTAGGAGTCACGTGTATTTGTCCCTCTTATTTTAGATTATGGACAAGGGACATAAGGAGGAGTCATGTGTATTTGTCCCTCTTATTTTAGATTATGGAAAGGGGACATAAGTAGGAGTCACGTGTATTTGTCCCTCTTATTTTAGATTATGGACAAAGGACATAAGGAGGAGTCACGTGTATTTGTCCCTCTTATTTTACATTATTGTCAGGGGACCATAAGTAGGAGTCACGTGTATTTGTCCCCCGCAATTTAGATTATGGTCAGGGGACATAAGTAGGAGTCACGCTTATTTGTCCCCCTTATTTTAGATTATGGACATGGGACATAAGGAGAAGTCACGTGTATTTGTCCATCTTATTTTTACATTATGAACATGGGACATAAGGAGGAGTCATGTGTATTTGTATCTCTTATTTTAGATTATGGTCAGAGGACATAAGTAGGAGTCACGTGTATTTGTCCCCCTTATTTTAGATTATGGACATGAGACATAAGGAGGAGTCACGTGTATTTGTCCCTCTTATTTTAGATTATGGACAGGGGACATAAGTAGGAGTCACGTGTATTTGTCCCTCTTATTTTAGATTATGGTCAGGGGACATAAGTAGGAGTCACGTGTATTTGTCGCTCTTATTTTAAATTATGGACAGGGGACATAAGTTGAAGTCGAGTGTATTTGTCGCCCTTATTCTAGATTTTGGTCAGGGGACATAAGGAAGAGTCACGTGTATTTGTCCCTCTTTTTTTAGATTATGGACAAGGGACACAAGGAGGAGTCACGTATATGTGTCGCTCTTATTTTAAATTATGGACAGGGGACATAAGTTGAAGTCGAGTGTATTTGTCGCTCTTATTCTAGATTTTGGTCAGGGGACATAAGGAAGAGTCACGTGTATTTGTCCCCCTTATTTTAGATTATGGTCAGGGGACATAAGTAGGAGTCACGTGTATTTGTCCCTCTTATTTTAGATTATGGTCAGGAGACATAAGGAGGAGTCACGTGTATTTGTCGCTCTTATTTTAGATTACGCACAGGGGAAATATGTAGGAGTCAGGTGTATTTGTCGCTCTTATTTTAGATTTTGGTCAGGGGACATAAGGAAGAGTCACGTGTTTTTGTCCCCCTTATTTTAGATTATGGTCAGGGGACATAAGTAGGAGTCACGTGTATTTGTCCCTCTTATTTTAGATTATGGTCAGGAGACATAAGGAGGAGTCACGTGTATTTGTCCCTCTTAGTTTAGATTATGGACAGGGATATAAGTAGGAGTCACGTGTATTTGTCCCCCTTAGTTTAGATAATGGTCAGGGGACATAAGTAGGGGTCACGTGTATTTGTCCCACTTATTTTAAATTATGGACATGTGACATCAGGAGGAGTCACGTGTATTTGTCCCTCTTATTTTAGATTATGGTCAGGGGACATAAGTAGGGTTCACGTGTTTTTGTCCCACTTATTTTAGATTATGGACATGTGACATAAGGAGGAGTCACGTGTATTTGTCGCTTTTATTTTAGATTATGGACAGAGGACATAAGTAGGAATCACGTGTATTTTTCGCTCCTATTTTAGATTTTGGTCATTGGACATAAGGAAGAGTCACGTGTATTTGTCCCCCTTAGTTTTGATTATGGTCAGGGGACATAAGTAGGAGTCACGTGTATTTGTCCCCCTTATTTTAGACTATGGACAAGTGACATAAGGTGGAGTCACGTGTATTTGTCCCACTTATTTTAAATCATGGTCAGGGGTCATAAGGAGGAGTCACGTGTATTTGTCCCTCTTATTTTAGATTATGGACAAAGGACATAAGGACGAGTCACGTGTATTTGTCGCTCTTATTTTAGATTATGGACAGAGGACATAAGTAGGAGTCACGTGTATTTTTCGCTCCTATTTTAGATTTTGGTCATTGGACATAAGGAAGAGTCACGTGTATTTGTCCCCCTTAGTTTTGATTATGGTCATGGGACATAAGTAGGAGTCACGTGTATTTGTCCCCCTTATTTTAGATTATGGACATGGGACATAAGGAGGAGTCGAGTGTATTTGTCACATTTTTTTAGATTATGGACAGGGGACATAAGTAGGAGTCACGTGTATTTGTACCTCTTATTTTAGAATATGGACAAGGGACATAAGGAGGAGCCACGGGTATTTGTCTCTCTTAGTTTAGATTATGGTCAGGGGACATAAGTACGAGTCACGTGTTTTTGTCCCCCTTAGTTTAGATTATGGTCAGGGGAAATAAGTAGGAGTCACGTGTATGTGTCACCATTATTTTAGATTATGGACATGGGACATAAGGAGGAGTCACGTGTATTTGTCACTCCTATTATAGATTATGGACAGGGGACATAAGCAGGAGTCTCGTGTATTTGTCCCTCTTATTTTAGATTATTGACAACGGACATAAGGAGGAATCACGTGTATTTGTCCATTTGTCCCTCTTATTTTTGATTATGGTCAGGGGACATAAGGAGGAGTCACGTGTATTTGTCCCTCTTATTTGAGATTATGGACAAGGGACATAAGGAGGAGTCACGTATTTTTGACGCTCATATTTTAGATCATGGACAGAGGACATAAGTAGGAGTCACGTCTATTTGTCGCTCTTTTTTTAGATTTTGGTCAGGGGACATAAGGAAGAGTAACATGTATTTGTCCCTCTTATTTTAAATTATAATCAGGGGACATAAGGAGGAGTCACGTTTATTTGTTCCTGTTATTTTAGATTATGGACAGGGGACATAAGTTGGAGTCACGTGTATTTATCCTCTTATTTTAGATTATAGACAAGGGACATAAGGAGGAGTCACGTGTATTTGTCCCTCTTATTTTAGATTTTGGTCAGGAGACATAAGGAAGTGTCACGTGTATTTGTCCCTCTCATTTTAGATTATGGACAGGGGACATAAGTTGGAGTCACGTGTAATTGTCCCTCTTATTTTAGATTATGGACAAGGGACATCAGGAGGAGTCACGTATATTTGTCGCTCTTATTTTAGAATATGGACAGGGAACATAAGGAGGAGGCACGTGTATTTGTTCCGCTTATTTAGATTATGAACAGGGGACATAAGTTGGAGTCACGTGTAATTGTCCCTCTTATTTTAGATTATGGACAAGGGACATCAGGAGGAGTCACGTATATTTGTCAATCTTATTTTAGATTATGGACAAGGGACATAAGGAGGAGTCACGTGTATTTGTCGCTCTTATTTTAGAATATGGACAGGGAACATAAGTAGGAGGCACGTGTATTTGTTCCGCTTATTTAGATTATGAACAGGGGACATAAGTAGGAGTCACATGTATTTGTCCCTCTTAGTTTAGATTATGGTCATGCGACATAAGTAGGAGTCACGTGTATTTGTCCCTTTTAGATTACATTATAGTCAGGGGACATACGTAGGAGTAACGTGTATTTGTCCCCCTTTGTTTAGATTATGGTCAGGGGACATAAGTAGGAGTCACGTGTATTTTTCCCCCTTATTTTAGATTATGGACAGGGGACATAAGTAGGAGTCACTTATATTTGTTCCCCTTAGTTTGGATTATGGACAGGGGACATAAGTAGGAGTCACGTGTATTTGTCCCTCTTATTTTAGATTATGGACAAGGGACATAAGGAGGAGTCATGTGTATTTGTCCCTCCTTTTTTAGATTATGGACAGGGGACATAAGTAGGAGTCACGTGTATTTGTCCCTCTTATTTTAGATTATGGACAAGGGACATAAGGAGAACTCACGTGTATTTGTCCCTCTTATTTCACATTATGGTCAGGGGACATAAGTAGGATTCACATGTATTTGTCCCCCGTAGTTTAGATTATGGTCAGGGGATATAAGTAGGAGTCACGTGTATATGTCCCCCTTATTTTAGTTTATGGACATGGGACATAAGGAGAAGTCACGTGTATTTGTCCCTCTTATTTTTAGATTATGAACATGGGACATAAGGAGGAGTCATGTGTATTTGTATCTCTTATTTTAGATTTTGGTCAGAGGACATAAGTAGGAGTCACGTGTATTTGTCCCCCTTATTTTAGATTATGGACATGAGACATAAGGAGGAGTCACGTTTATTTGTCTCTCTTATTTTAGATTATGGACAGGGGACATAAGTAGTAGTCACGTGTATTTGTCCCTCTTTTTTTAGATTAAGGTCAGGGGACATAAGTAGGAGTCACGTGTATTTGACCCACTTATTTTAGATTATGGACAGGTGACATAAGTAGGAGTCACTTATATTTGTCCCCCTTAGTTTAGATTATGGACAGGGGACATAAGTAGGAGTCACGTGTATTTGTCCCTCTTTTTTTAGATTATGGACAAGGGACATAAGGAGGAGTCATGTGTATTTGTCCCTCTTATTTTAGAATATGGTCAGGTGACATGAGGAGGAGTCACTTGTATTTGTCCCTCTTATTTTAGATTATGGACAAGGGACATAAGGAGGAGTCACGTATATGTGTCGCTCTTATTTTAAATTATGGACAGGGGACATAAGTTAAAGTCGAGTGTATTTGTCGCTCTTATTCTAGATGTTGGTGAGGGGACATAAGGAAGAGTCACGTGTATTTGTCCCACCTCTTATTTTAGATTATGATCATTGAACATAAAAAGGAGTCACGTGTATTTGTCCCTCTCATTTTAGATTATGGACAGGGGACATAAGTTGGAGTCACGTGTATTTTTCCCTCTTATTTTATATTATGGACAAGGGACATCAGGAGGAGTCACGTGTATTTGTCCCTCCTTTTTTAGATTATGGACAAGGGACATAAGGACGAGTCACGTGTATTTGTCGCTCTTATTTTAGATTACGGACAGAGGTCATATGTAGGGGTCACGTGTATTTGTCGCTCTTATTTTAGATTTTGGTCAGGGGACAGAAGGAAGAGTCACGTGTATTTGTCCCTCTTATTTTAGACGTATGGTCAGGGGACATAAGTAGGAGTCACGTGTATTTGTCCCCCTTTGTTTAGATTATGGTCAGGGAACATAAGTAGGAGACACGTGTATTTGTTCCCCTTAGTTTAGATTATGGACAGGGGACATAAGTAGGAGTCATTTGTATTTCTTCATCTTAGTTTAGATTATGAACATGGAACGTAAGTAGGAGTCACGTGTATTTGTCCCCTTTATTTTAGATTATGGTCAGGGGACATAAGTAGGAGTCACGTGTATTTGTCCCTCTTATATTAGATTATGGTCAGGAGACATAAGGAGGAGTCACGTGTATTTGTCCCTCTTAGTTTAGATTATCGACAGGGACATAAGTAGGAGTCACGTGTATTTGTCCCCTTTAGTTTAGATTATGGTCAGGGGACATACGTAGGAGTCACGTGTATTTGTCCCTCTTATTTTAGATTATGGACAAGGGACATAAGGAGGAGTCATGTGTATTTGTCCCTCTTATTTGAGATTATGGAAAGGGGACATAAGTAGGAGTCACGTGTATTTGTCCCTCTTATTTTAGATTATGGACAAAGGACATAAGGAGGTGTCACGTGTATTTGTCCCTCTTATTTACATTATGGTCAGGGGACCATAAGTAGGAGTCACGTGTATTTGTCCCCGCAGTTTAGATTATGGTCAGGGGACATAAGTAGGAGTCACTTGAATTTGTCCCCCTTAGTTTAGATTATGGACTGGTGACAGAAGGAAGAGTCACGTGTATTTGTCCCTCTTATTTTAAACGTATGGTCAGGGGACATAAGTAGGAGTCACATGTATTTGTCCCCTTTGTTTAGATTATGGTCAGGGGACATAAGTAGGAGACACGTGTATTTGTTCCCCTTAGTTTAGATTATGGACAGGGGACATCAGTAGGAGTCATTTGTATTTCTTCATCTTAGTTTAGATTATGAACATGGAACATAAGTAGGAGTCACGTGTATTTGTCCCCTTTATTTAGATTATAGTCAGGGGACATAAGTAGGAGTCACGTGTATTTGTCCCTCTTATATTAGATTATGGTCAGGAGACATATGGAGGAGTCACGTGTATTTGTCCCTCTTAGTTTAGATTATCGACAGGGACATAAGTAGGAGTCACGTGTATTTGTCCCCTTTAGTTTAGATTATGGTCAGGGGACATACGTAGGAGTCACGTGTATTTGTCCCTCTTATTTTAGATTATGGACAAGGGACATAAGGAGGAGTCATGTGTATTTGTCCCTCTTATTTTAGATTATGGAAAGGGGACATAAGTAGGAGTCACGTGAATTTGTCCCTCTTATTTTAGATTATGGACAAAGGACATAAGGAGGTGTCACGTGTATTTGTCCCTCTTATTTTACATTATGGTCAGGGGACCATAAGTAGGAGTCACGTGTATTTGTCCCCCGCAGTTTAGATTATGGTCAGGGGACATAAGTAGGAGTCACGTATATGTGTCCCCCTTATTTTAGATTATGGACATGGGACATAAGGAGAAGTCACGTGTATTTGTCCATCTTATTTTTACATTATGAACATGGGACATAAAGAGGAGTCATGTGTATTTGTATCTCTTATTTTAGATTATGGTCAGAGGACATAAGTAGGAGTCACGTGTATTTGTCCCCCTTATTTTAGATTATGGACATGAGCCATAAGGAGGAGTCACGTGTATTTGTCCCTCTTATTTTAGATTATGGACAGGGGACATAAGTAGGAGTCACGTGTATTTGTCCCTCTTATTTTAGATTATGGTCAGGGGACATAAGTAGGAGTCACGTGTATTTGTCGCTCTTATTTTAAATTATGGACAGGGGACATAAGTTGAAGTCGAGTGTATTTGTCGCCCTTATTCTAGATTTTGGTCAGGGGACATAAGGAAGAGTCACGTGTATTTGTCCCTCTTTTTTTAGATTATGGACAAGGGACATAAGGAGGAGTCATGTGTATTTGTCCCTCTTATTTTAGATTATGGTCAGGTGACATGAGGAGGAGTCACATGTATTTGTCCCTCTTATTTTAGATTATGGACAAGGGACATAAGCAGGAGTCACGTATATGTGTCGCTCTTATTTTAAATTATGGACAGGGGACATAAGTTGAAGTCGAGTGTATTTGTCGCTCTTATTCTTCATTTTGGTCATGGGACATAAGGAAGAGTCACGTGTATTTGTCCCTCCTCTTATTTTAGATTATGATCATTGAACATAAAGAGGAGTCACGTGTATTTGTCCCTCTTATTTTAGATTATAGTCAGAGGACATAAGTAGGAGTCACGTGTATTTATCCCCCTTATTTTAGATTATGGACATGAGACATAAGGAGGAGTCACGTGTATTTGTCCGTCTTATTTTAGATTATGGACAGGGGACATAAGTAGGAGTCACGTGTATTTGTCCCTCTCATTTTAGATTATGGACAGGGGACATAAGTTGGAGTCACGTGTATTTGTCCCTCTTATTTTATATTATGGACAAGGGACATCAGGAGGAGTCACGTGTATTTGTCCCTCTTATTTTAGATTATGGACAAGGGACATAAGGACGAGTCACGTGTATTTGTCGCTCTTAGTTCAGATTAAGGACAGAGGACATATGTAGGAGTCACGTGTATTTGTCGCTCTTATTTTAGATTTTGGTCAGGGGACATAAGGAAGAGTCACGTGTATTTGTCCCCCTTATTTTAAATTATGGTCAGGGGACATAAGTAGGAGTCACGTGTATTTGTCCCTCTTATTTTAGATTATGGTCAGGAGACATAAGGAGGAGTCACGTTTATTTGTCCCTCTTAGTTTAGATTATGGACAGGGATATAAGTAGGAGTCACGTGTATTTGTCCTCCTTAGTTTAGATAATGGTCAGGGGACATAAGAAGGGGTCACGTGTATTTGTCCCACTTATTTTAGATTATGGACATGTGACATAAGGAGGAGTCACGTGTATTTGTCGCTTTTATTTTAGATTTTTGACAGAGGACATAAGTAGGAATCACGTGTATTTTTCGCTCCTATTTTAGATTTTGGTCATTGGACATAAGGAAGAGTCACGTGTATTTGTACCCCTTAGTTTTGATTATGGTCAGGGGACATAAGTAGGAGTCACGTGTATTTGTCCCCCTTATTTTAGATTATGGACAAGTGACATAAGGTGGAGTCACGTGTATTTGTCCCACTTATTTTAAATCATGGTCAGGGGTCATAAGGAGGAGTCACGTGTATTTGTCCCTCTTATTTAAGATTATGGACAAAGGACATAAGGACGAGTCACGTGTATTTGTCGCTCTTATTTTAGATTATGGACAGAGGACATAAGTAGGAGTCACGTGTATTTTTCGCTCCTATTTTAGATTTTGGTCATTGGACATAAGAAAGAGTCACGTGTATTTGTCCCCCTTAGTTTTGATTATGGTCAGGGGACATAAGTAGGAGTCACGTGTATTTGTCCCCCTTATTTCAGATTATGAACATGGGACATAAGGAGGAGTCGAGTGTATTTGTCAAATTTTTTTAGATTATGGACAGGGGACATAAGTAGGAGTCATGTGTATTTGTACCTCTTATTTTAGAATATGGACTAGGGACATAAGGAGGAGCCACGGGTATTTGTCTCTCTTAGTTTAGATTATGGTCAGGGGACATAAGTAACTACCCTTAGTTAAGATTATGGTCAGGGGAAATAAGTAGGAGTCACGTGTATGTGTCACCATTATTTTAGATTATGGACATGGGACATAAGGAGTAGTCACGTGTATTTGTCCCTCCTATTTTAGATTATGGACAGGGGACATAAGCAGGAGTCTCGTGTATTTGTCCCTCTTATTTTAGATTATTGACAACGGACATAAGGAGGAATCACGTGTATTTGTCCATTTGTCCCTCTTATTTGAGATTATGGACAAGGGACATAAGGAGGAGTCACGTATTTTTGACGCTCATATTTTAGATTATGGACAGAGGACATAAGTAGGAGTCACTTCTATTTGTCGCTCTTTTTTTAGATTTTGGTCAGGGGACATAAGGAAGAGTAACATGTGTTTGTCCCTCTTATTTTAAATTATAATCAGGGGACATAAGGAGGAGTCACGTTTATTTGTTCCTGTTAATTTAGATTATGGACAGGGGACATAAGTTGGAGTCACGTGTATTTATCCTCTTATTTTAGATTATAGAAAAGGGACATAAGGAGGAGTCACGTGTATTTGTCCCTCTTATTTTAGATTTTGGTCAGGGGACATAAGGAAGTGTCACGTGTATTTGTCCCTCTCATTTTAGATTATGGACAGGGGACATAAGTTGGAGTCACGTGAAATTGTCCCTCTTATTTTAGATTATGGACAAGGGACATCAGGAGGAGTCACGTATATTTGTCAATCTTATTTTAGATTATGGACAAGGGACATAAGGAGGAGTCACGTGTATTTGTCGCTCTTATTTTAGAATATGGACAGGGAAAATAAGGAGGAGGCACGTGTATTTGTTCCGCTTATTTAGATTATGAACAGGGGACATAAGTAGGAGTCACATGTATTTGTCCCTCTTAGTTCAGATTATGGTCATGCGACATAAGTAGGAGTCACGTGTATTTGTCCCTTTTAGATTACATTATAGTCAGGGGACATACGTAGGAGTAACGTGTATTTTTCCCCCTTATTTTAGATTATGGACAGGGGACATAAGTAGGAGCCACTTATATTTGTTCCCCTTAGTTTAGATTATGGACAGGGGACATAAGTAGGAGTCACGTGTATTTGTCCCTCTTATTTTAGATTATGGACAAGGGACATAAGGAGGAGTCATGTGTATTTGTCCCTCCTTTTTTAGATTATGGACAAGGGACATAAGTAGGAGACACGTGTATTTGTCCCTCTTATTTTAGATTATGGACAAGGGACATAAGGAGAGGTCACGTGTATTTGTCCCTCTTATTTCACATTATGGTCAGAGGACATAAGTAGGAGTCACGTGTATTTGTCCCCCGTAGTTTAGATTATGTTCAGGGGATATAAGTAGGAGTCACGTGTATTTGTCCCCCTTATTTTAGATTATGGACATGGGACATAAGGAGAAGTCACGTGTTTTTGTCCCTCTTATTTTTAGATTATGAACATGGGACATAAGGAGGAGTTATGTGTATTTGTATCTCTTATTTTAGATTATGGTCAGAGGACATAAGTAGGAGTCACGTGTATTTGTCCCCCTTATTTTAGATTATGGACATGAGACATAAGGAGGAGTCACGTTTATTTGTCTCTCTTATTTTAGATTATGGACAGGGGATATAAGTAGGAGTCACGTGTATTTGTCCCTCTTTTTTTAGATTATGGTCAGGGGACATAAGTAGGAGTCACGTGTATTTGACCCACTTATTTTAGATTATGGACAGGTGACATAAGTAGGAGTCACTTATACTTGTCCCCCTTAGTTTAGATTATGGACAGGGGACATAAGTAGGAGTCACGTGTATTTGTCCTTTTTTTTTTAGATTATGGACAAGGGACATAAGGAGGAGTCATGTGTATTTGTCCCTCTTATTTTAGAATATGGTCAGGTTACATGAGGAGGAGTCACTTGTATTTGTCCCTATTATTTTAGATTATGGACAAGGGACATAAGGAGGAGTCACGTATATGTGTCGCTCTTATTTTAAATTATGGACAGGGGACATAAGTTAAAGTCGAGTGTATTTGTCGCTCTTATTCTAGATTTTGGTCAGGGGACATAAGGAAGAGTCACGTGTATTTGTCCCTCCTCTTATTTTAGATTATGATCATTGAACATAAAGAGGAGTCACGTGTATTTGTCCCTCTCATTTTAGATTATGGACAGGGGACATAAGTTGGAGTCACGTGTATTTTTCCCTCTTATTTTAGATTATGGACAAGGGACATAAGGACGAGTCACGTGTATTTGTCGCTCTTATTTTAGATTACGGACAGAGGACATATGTAGGAGTCACGTGTATTTGTCGCTCTTATTTTAGATTTTGGTCAGGGGACATAAGGAAGAGTCACGTGTATTTGTCCCTCTTATTTTAGACGTATGGTCAGGGGACATAAGTAGGAGTCACGTGTATTTGTCCCCCTTTGTTTAGATTATGGTCACTGGACATAAGTAGTAGACACGTGTATTTGTTCCCCTTAGTTTAGATTATGGACAGTGGACATAAGTAGGAGTCATTTGTATTTCTTCATCTTAGTTTAGATTTGAACATGGGACATAAGTAGGAGTCACGTGTATTTGTCCCCCTTATTTTAGATTATGGTCAGGGGACATAAGTAGGAGTCACGTGTATTTGTCCCTCTTATTTTAGATTATGGTCAGGAGACATAAGGAGGAGTCACGTGTACTTGTCCCTCTTAGTTTAGATTATGGACTGGGATATAAGTAGGAGTCACGTGTATTTGTCCCCCGTAGTTTAGATTATGGTCAGGGGACATAAGTAGGGGCCACGTGTATTTGTCCCACTTATATTAGATTATTGACAACGGACATAAGAAGGAATCACGTGTATTTGTCCCTCTTATTTGAGATTATAGACAAGGGACATAAGGAGGAGTCACGTGTATTTGTCCCTCTTATTTTAGATTTTGGTCAGGGGACATAAGGAAGTGTCACGTGTATTTGTCCCTCTCATTTTAGATTATGGACAGGGGACATAAGTAGGAGTCACGTGTATTTGTCCCCTTTATTTTAGATTATGGTCAGGGGACATAAGTAGGAGTCACGTGTATTTGTCCCTCTTATTTTAGATTATGGTCAGGAGACATAAGGAGGAGTCACGTGTATTTGTCCCTCTTAGTTTAGATTATCGACAGGAACATAAGTAGGAGTCACGTGTATTTGTCCCCCTTAGTTTAGATTATGGTCAGGGGACATACGTAGGAGTTACGTGTATTTGTCGCACTTATTTTAGATTATGGACATGTGACATAAGGAGAAGTCACGTGTATTTTTCCGTTTTATTTTAGATTATGGACAGAGGACATAAGTAGGATTCACGTGTATTTGTCCCTCTTATTTTAGATTATGATCAGTGGACATAAGTAGGAATCAGGTGTATTTGTTCCCCTTAGTTTAGATTATGGTCAGGGGACATAAGTAGGAGTCACTTGTATTTGTCCCTCTTATTTTAGATTATGGACATGGTACATAAGGAGGAGTCACATGTATTTGTTCCTCTTATTTTAGATTATGGACAGGGGACATAAGTTGGAGTCAGATGTATTTGTTCCCCTTAGTTTAGATTATGGTCAGGGGACATAAGTAGGAGTCACTTGTATTTGTCCCTCTTATTTTAGATTATGGACATGGTACATAAGGAGGAGTCACGTGTATTTGTCCCTCTTATTTTAGATTTTGGACAAGGGACATAAGGACGAGTCACCTGTATTTGTCGCTCTTATTTTAGATTATGGACAGAGGACATAATTAGGAGTCACGTCTATTTGTCGCTCTTGTTTTAGATTTTGGTCAGGGGACATAATGAAGAGTAACGTGTATTTGTCCCTCTTATTTTAAATTATAATCAGGGGACATAAGAAGGAGTCACGTGTATTTGTTCCTGTTATTTTAGATTATGGACAGGGGACATAAGGAGGAGTCACGTGTATTTGTCCCGCTTATTTAGATTATGTACAGTGGACATAAGTAGGAGTCATGTTTATTTGTCCCTCTAAGTTTAGATTATGGTCATGCGACATAAGTAGGTGTCACGTGTATTTGTCTCCCTTAGTTTAGATTATGGTCAGGGGACATAAGTAGGAGTCACGTGTATTTGTCCTTCTTATTTTAGATTATGGACATGGGACATAAGAAGTAGTCACTTGTATTTGTCCCCCTTAGTTTAGATTATGGACAAGGGACATAAGTAGTAGTCACGTGTGTTTGTCCCCCTTAGTTTAGATTATAGTCATGGGACATACGTAGGAGTCACGTGTAATTGTCCCCCTTAGTTTTGATTATGGACAGGGGACATAAGAAGTAGTCACTTGTATTTGTCCCCCTTAGTTTAGATTATGGACAAGGGACATAAGTAGTAGTCACGTGTGTTTGTCCCCCTTATTTTTGATTAGGATAAGGGGACATAAGTAGGAGTCACGTGTATTTGTCCATCTTATTTTAGATTATGGTCAGGAAACATAAGCAGGAGACACGTGTATTTGTCCCTCTTTGTTTATATTATGGTCAGGGGACATAAGTAGGTGTCACGTGTATTTGTCCCCGTTAGTTTAGATAATGGTCAGGGGACATAAGTAGGAGTCACGTGTATTTGTCCTACTTAGTTTAGATTATGGTCAGTGGAGGGACATAAGTAGGAGTCACGTGTATTTGTCCCCCTTATTTGAGATTATGGACATGGGACATAGGGAGGAGTCACGTGTATTTGTCCCTCTTATTTTGGATTATGGACATGGGACATAAGGAGGAGTCACGTGTATTTGGCCCTCTTATTTTAGATTATGGTCAGGGGATATAAGTAGTAGTCACGTATATTTATCCCCGTTAGTTTAGATTATGGACAGGGGACATAAGTAGGAGTCACGTGTATTTGTCGCCGTTAGTTTAGATTATGGTCAGGGGACATAAGTAGGATTCACGTGTATTTGTCCCCCTTAGTTTAGATTATGGTAGTGGAGGGACATAAGTAGGAGTCACGTGTATTTGTCCCCCTTATTTTAGTTTATGGACATGGGACATAAGGAGGAGTCACGTGTTTTTGTCCCTCTTATTTTAGATTATGGACATGGGACATAAGGAGGAGTCACGTGTATTTGGCCCTCTTATTTTAGATTATGGTCAGGGGATATAAGTAGGAGTTACGTGTATTTGTCCCTCTTAGTTTAGATTATGGACAGGGGACATAAGTAGGAGTCACTTGTATTTGTCCCCCTTAGTTAAGATTATGGACAGGGGACATAAGTAGGAGTCACATGTATTTGTCCCCCTTATTTTAGATTATGATCAGATAACATAAGTAGGAGTCACGAGTATTTATCCGTCTCATTTTAGATTATGATCAGGAGACATAAGGAGGAATCACGTGTATTTGTCCCTCTTAGTTAAGATTATGGTCAGGGGACATAAGTAGGAGTCACGTGTATTTGTCCCTCTCATTTTAGATTATGGACAGGGGACATAAGTTGGAGTCACGTGTATTTGTCCCTCTTATTTTAGATTATGGACAAGGGACATAAAGAGGAGTCACGTATATTTGTCTCCTCTCTTATTTAAGATTATGGACAGAGGATATAAGTAGGAGTAACGTGTATTTGTCGCTCTTATTTTAGATTTTGGTCAGGGGACATAAGGAAGAGTCACGTGTATTTGTCCTTCTTATTTTAGATTATGATCAGGGGACATAAGGAGGAGTCTCGTGTATCCGTCCCGCTTATTTAAATTATGGAGAGAGGACATAAGTAGGAGTCACGTGTATTTGTCCCTCTTTGTTTATATTATGGTCAGGGGACATAAGTAGGAGTCACGTGTATTTGTCCCCGTTAGTTTAGATTATCGTCAGGGGACATACGTAGGAGTCACTTGTATTTGTCCCCCTTAGTTTAGATTATGGACAGGGGACATAAGTAGGAGTCACGTATATTTGTCCCCCTTATTTTAGATTATGATCAGGGAACATAAGTAGGAGTCACGTGTATTTGTCCCTCTTATTTTAGATTATGGTCAGGAGACATAAGGTGGAATCACGTGTATTTGTCCCTCTTAGTTAAGATTATGGTCAGGGGACATAATGAAGAGTAACGTGTATTTGTCCCTCTTATTTTAAATTATAATCAGGGGACATAAGAAGGAGTCACGTGTATTTGTTCCTGTTATTTTAGATTATGGACAGGGGACATAAGGAGGAGTCACGTGTATTTGTCCCGCTTATTTAGATTATGTACAGTGGACATAAGTAGGAGTCATGTTTATTTGTCCCTCTAAGTTTAGATTATGGTCATGCGACATAAGTAGGTGTCACGTGTATTTGTCTCCCTTAGTTTAGATTATGGTCAGGGGACATAAGTAGGAGTCACGTGTATTTGTCCTTCTTATTTTAGATTATGGACATGGGACATAAGAAGTAGTCACTTGTATTTGTCCCCCTTAGTTTAGATTATGGACAAGGGACATAAGTAGTAGTCACGTGTGTTTGTCCCCCTTAGTTTAGATTATAGTCATGGGACATACGTAGGAGTCACGTGTAATTGTCCCCCTTAGTTTTGATTATGGACAGGGGACATAAGAAGTAGTCACTTGTATTTGTCCCCCTTAGTTTAGATTATGGACAAGGGACATAAGTAGTAGTCACGTGTGTTTGTCCCCCTTATTTTTGATTAGGATAAGGGGACATAAGTAGGAGTCACGTGTATTTGTCCATCTTATTTTAGATTATGGTCAGGAAACATAAGCAGGAGACACGTGTATTTGTCCCTCTTTGTTTATATTATGGTCAGGGGACATAAGTAGGTGTCACGTGTATTTGTCCCCGTTAGTTTAGATAATGGTCAGGGGACATAAGTAGGAGTCACGTGTATTTGTCCTACTTAGTTTAGATTATGGTCAGTGGAGGGACATAAGTAGGAGTCACGTGTATTTGTCCCCCTTATTTGAGATTATGGACATGGGACATAGGGAGGAGTCACGTGTATTTGTCCCTCTTATTTTGGATTATGGACATGGGACATAAGGAGGAGTCACGTGTATTTGGCCCTCTTATTTTAGATTATGGTCAGGGGATATAAGTAGTAGTCACGTATATTTATCCCCGTTAGTTTAGATTATGGACAGGGGACATAAGTAGGAGTCACGTGTATTTGTCCCCGTTAGTTTAGATTATGGTCAGGGGACATAAGTAGGATTCACGTGTATTTGTCCCCCTTAGTTTAGATTATGGTAGTGGAGGGACATAAGTAGGAGTCACGTGTATTTGTCCCCCTTATTTTAGTTTATGGACATGGGACATAAGGAGGAGTCACGTGTTTTTGTCCCTCTTATTTTAGATTATGGACATGGGACATAAGGAGGAGTCACGTGTATTTGGCCCTCTTATTTTAGATTATGGTCAGGGGATATAAGTAGGAGTTACGTGTATTTGTCCCTCTTAGTTTAGATTATGGACAGGGGACATAAGTAGGAGTCACTTGTATTTGTCCCCCTTAGTTAAGATTATGGACAGGGGACATAAGTAGGAGTCACATGTATTTGTCCCCCTTATTTTAGATTATGATCAGATAACATAAGTAGGAGTCACGAGTATTTATCCGTCTCATTTTAGATTATGATCAGGAGACATAAGGAGGAATCACGTGTATTTGTCCCTCTTAGTTAAGATTATGGTCAGGGGACATAAGTAGGAGTCACGTGTATTTGTCCCTCTCATTTTAGATTATGGACAGGGGACATAAGTTGGAGTCACGTGTATTTGTCCCTCTTATTTTAGATTATGGACAAGGGACATAAAGAGGAGTCACGTATATTTGTCTCCTCTCTTATTTAAGATTATGGACAGAGGATATAAGTAGGAGTAACGTGTATTTGTCGCTCTTATTTTAGATTTTGGTCAGGGGACATAAGGAAGAGTCACGTGTATTTGTCCTTCTTATTTTAGATTATGATCAGGGGACATAAGGAGGAGTCTCGTGTATCCGTCCCGCTTATTTAAATTATGGAGAGAGGACATAAGTAGGAGTCACGTGTATTTGTCCCTCTTTGTTTATATTATGGTCAGGGGACATAAGTAGGAGTCACGTGTATTTGTCCCCGTTAGTTTAGATTATCGTCAGGGGACATACGTAGGAGTCACTTGTATTTGTCCCCCTTAGTTTAGATTATGGACAGGGGACATAAGTAGGAGTCACGTATATTTGTCCCCCTTATTTTAGATTATGATCAGGGAACATAAGTAGGAGTCACGTGTATTTGTCCCTCTTATTTTAGATTATGGTCAGGAGACATAAGGTGGAATCACGTGTATTTGTCCCTCTTAGTTAAGATTATGGTCAGGGGACATAAGTAGGAGTCACTTGTATTTGTCCCTCTTAGTTTAGATTATGGTCATGGGACATAAGTAGGAGTCATGTGTATTTGTCCCCCTTAGTTTAGATTATGGTCAGGGGACATAAGTAGGAGTCACATGTATTTGTCCCCCTTATTTTAGATGATGGACATGGAACATAAGGAGTAGTCACGTGTATTTGTCCCTCTTACTTAAGATTATGTACATGGGACATAAGGAGGAGTCACGTGTAATTGTTCCTCTTATTTTAGATTATGGTCAGAGGACATAAGTAGGAGTCACCTGTATTTGTCCCTCATATTGTAGATTATGGACAATGGACATAAGGAGGAGTCACCTGTATTTGTCCCTCTTATTTTACATTATGGTCAGGGGACATGAGTAGGAGTCGCGTGTATTTGCCCCCCTTAGTTAGATTATGGTCAGGGGACATAAGTAGGAGTCACGTGTATTTGTCCCCCTTTTTTTAGATTATGGACATGGGAAATAAGGAGGAGTCACGTGTATTTGTCCCTCTTATTTTAGATTATGGACATGGGACATAAGGAGGAGTCACGTGTATTTGTCCCTATTATTTTAGATTATGGTCAGGGGACATAAGTAGGAGTCACGTGTATTTGTCCCCCTTAGCTTAGATTATGGACAGGGGACATAAGTAGGAGTCACTTGTATTTGTCCCCCTTAGTTTAGAATATGGACAGGGGACATAAGTAGGAGTCACGTGTATTTGTCCCGCTTATTTTAGATTATGATCAGGGGACATACGTAGGAGTTACGTGTATTTGTCCTTATATTTTAAATTATGGTCAGGAGACATAAGGAGGGGTCACGTGTATTTGTCCCTCTTTGTTTAGATTATGGTCAAGGGACATAAGTAGGAGTTACGTGTATTTGTCCCCCTTAGTTTAGATTATAGTCAGGGGACATAAGTAGTAGTCACGTGTATTTGTCACCCTTATTTTAGATTATCGACATGGGACATAAGGAGGAGTCACGTGTATTTGTCCCTCTTATTTTAGATTATGGACATGGGACATGAGGAGGAGTCACGTGTATTTTTCCCTCTTATTTTAGATTATGGTCAGGGGACATAAGTAAGAATCACGTGTATTTGTCAACCTTAGCTTATATTATGGTCAGGGGACATAAGTAGGAGTCACATGTATTTGTCCCCCTTAGTTTAGATTATGGACAGGGGAAATAAGTAGGAGTCACTTGAATTTGTCCCCCTTAGTTTAGATTATGGACAGGGGACATAAGTAGGAGTCACGTGTATTTGTCCCTCTTATTTTAGATTTTGGTCAGTGGACATAAATGGGAGTCACTTGTATTTGTCCCCCTTAGTTTAGATTATGGACAGGGGACATAAGTAGGAGTCACTTGAATTTGTCCCCCTTAGTTTAGATTATGGACTGGGGACATAAGTAGGAGTCACGTGTATTTGTCCCTCTTAGTTTAGATTATGGTCAGGGGACATAAGTAGGAGTCACGTGTATTTGTCCCCCTTATTTTAGATTATGGACATGGGACATAAGGAGGAGTCACGTGTATTTGTCCCTCTTACTTTAGATTATGGTCAGTTGACATAAGTAGGAGTCACGTGTATTTTTCCTTCTTAGTTTAGATTATGGTCAGAGGACATAAGTAGGAGTCACGTGTATTTGTCCCCCTTAGTTTAGATTATGGACAGGGGACATAAGTAGGAGTCACGTGTATTTGTACCTCTTAGTTTAGATTATGGTCAGGGGACATAAGTATGTGTCACCTGTATTTTTCCCCCTTAGTTTAGATTATGGTCAGGGGACATAAGTAGGAGTCACGTGTATTTGTCCCCCTTATTTTAGATTATGGACATGGGACATAAGGAGGAGTCACGTGTATTTGTCCCTCTTATTTTAGATTATGGTCAGTTGACATAAGTAGGAGTCACGTGTATTTGTCCCCCTTAGTTTAGATTATTGTCAAAGGACATAAGTAGGAGTCACGTGTATTTGTCCCCCTTAGTTTTGATTATGGACAGGGGACATAAGTAGGAGTCACTTGTATTTGTCCCCCTTAGTTTTGATTATGGACAAGGGACATAAGTAGGAGTCACGTTTATTTGTCCCCCTTAATTTAGTTTATGATCAGTGGACATAAGTAGATGTCACGTGTATTTGTCCCTATTATTTTAGATTATGGTCAGGAGACATAAGGAGGTGTCACGTGTATTTGTCCCTCTTAGACTATGGACAGGGGACATTAGTAGGTGTCACGTGTATGTGTCCCTCTTAGTTTAGATTATGGTCAGGGGACATAATTAGGTGTCACGTGCATTTGTCCCTCTTATTTTTGATTATTGTCAGGGGACATAAGGAGGAGTCAGGTGTATTTGTCACTCTTATTTTAGATTATGATCAGGGGACATAAGGAGGAGTCACGTGTATTTGTCCCCCTTATTTTAGATTATGGTCAGGGGACATAAGTAGGAGTCACGTGTATTTGTCCCTCTTATTTTAGATTATGGTCAGGGAACACAAGTAGGAGTCACGTGTCATACCTTGGTGCTATGCTGAAAGGAAAAAGAAACGCATAATGGGTATTTCCGCTATATATTGTATGTTTAATATGCTACTGCTAATCGATGGTTCAGAGCGACATTGGGCCTGTCCTTTCGGAAAGAATGTTTAAACAGCACCGAACACACCAATGGTTACCCCTTTAAAGTTTCATTATCGACAGAATGCACATTTGGCTCAAGCAAACTTAGGCTTTAAACGTTGCAATCTATTAACATTAAACACACTACTGAAATGGCTTGACTTTTTCAAGCAAAACTTCAACATTCATGAATTTCGTATAACAAAGTATATTTTAATTAAAAGGTCTACTACATGACGGATTTGTCCTTTCTGTAATTAGTTGAACAAAACACGTTGAGATATATCTGGAATATTACGTGGAATTAGGTCTGTATAACAGTGTATTATAGGCAATTTTGTGATTATGCGTTTCTTTTTCCTTTCAGTATATATTCATCCCAGACGTAATCCATCTAAAACCTTGTTTGATTTCAAGGACAGACGTTAAGAAGTTTTGTTTTAAATCAAAATCATTACCTCGAAATAGAGGTATATCTCGATTTAGGTTTGATGTACACTGATACCTGTGAGCATGATAAACAACGTGTTTTGAATTATAATTTGTCCTGGACGAATTGACAGAAATGCGTTCGAAAAGTTATGAACTAAAACAGTTGATTTTTGTTTATAGTGGCATTTAAAATTGTCCAAAGTTTGGCGAAGAATTCGTCATTCATGATAGTGAGACATCAAAAACGCAAAGAAAATTCGATCTATGGTGAATGTTTAAATACATACCTGAGGTTATAATCATGTAATGTTAACCTCTATCGTATCACTTAGTCTATACGGTATGGTTGTCGTTATTTATTGACAGAAAAGGCCGAAGATATCCGACGCGTTTAAGAGTAAGACCTTAGTATCACCCAGTTTCCGAAATTAGTCTTTATTGGTTGACTAGGTGGCCGAGAGGGCTAATGCGTCTACTATTGGGCGAGGCGCTGTGTCGAGGTTGATGTTCTAGGGCTGCGGGTTCGAATCCGCTGGTAAGTGGTTGGTAATATATAAATATGACATTCATGAGAGGGTGATAGTCAGAATGAATGTTCACCCTGAGCATATGATTCGCGACCGAGGTGATAAGCAATATTCGAAGGGTAATCGAAGGGTAATCTCTCTCTCTGTCTCTGTCTCTCTCGGAACCCCGATCCATTTCTATGACATTTATTGACAGTTTTTAACGACAACCTTTTATAATATAGTATATATATATATAATATAGATACAAGGTGGGTGGGCCAGCTTTTGTCCACGCTTTCTTCTATGACCACAGCAGTACACAAAACGTGTATTCTTGTTCAGTTTGTCTAGCTTAACTGGCAGGAGCTTTTAATGATAATAACATTCTGTCAAAGATTGGTCAAGATCAGATGGAATATGAGGGAGCTAGCACGATTTGTTTTTGTTTTTTTCGATTTATCAAGGTCCACCAGTCTGGTGTTACTATAGCTGAGATTTCGAGTTTTTAGTAATATCAAATACCTGGCCAAGTTTGGTAACGGTGAAATACAAAATCAATGTGTTCGAGTGTTCAAAAAACAGAATATGGCATGTTCTTTTTCACATGTTCTTTTTCACAAAGCAGAATACGGCATGTTCTTTTTATAAATCATGGGCCATAACTGTGGTGTTATTATTCGGATAAAGCTGGTTTTCAGCCTTAGTTTAGTTTAAACTATTTATTTTGCATCGATTGTAAGGATTCTCTCTAAACTTATTTAAATCACTCTCGATGTCTTCCTAGGTAGAACCAGTACTAAGCAAATGCAGATAAATTGTCTTGCTCATGGCTTTCATCAATATCAACAATTTGGCCAAGTTTGGTAAACATCAAATTCAAAACGAAGGTGCGTTAGAGTGTTCACAAGTCTGAATATAGCATGTTTCAGTAAAACAAGAGCCATAACTCTGGTATTACCTATCCGATCTGGCTGGCTTACACATTTTCTGAGCGTTCATTGACATAAAGCCACTGACAAGGTGTACAAGGTGTAGTAACAATCACATTAAAAAGGAAGCCCATATCGTGTCAACAGTGAGAACGGACAGAAGACGGAAAAATCTCTATCCCATAAGCTCGGCTGACATGTGGCCAGTAGAGCTAAAATATATAATTTAAAATTTATTCTTTAAATGTTTATTTTCAAAGTTTAAATAGTGTCGTACAAAGAAACATATTAAATTGGAATTGTCGTGTTTGACATGATAAATGCATAGCCTACTTAAGGATGTTGGCTGGGCAAGTTTTGACATCTTCAAGTCTAAACCTTTTATTTTTAAATCATGGTTTTATTTGACAACAGAATTGTTTCATTTTTTCCATTCTAGTAGATATGGATATAATGTAGGATTTAAGATGGTAACATACCAAATTTTAAGCAAATGTTTTTTTTCCCATATTTCTTTCATGACGAAAGAAATATGGGAAAAAAAACATTTGTTTAAAATTTGGTATGTTACCATCTTAAATCCTACATTTAAATGTGATCATTTTTTGTTGTCAACAAAATAGGGGGTATGGGTAGCTCTGAGTAGAATTTATCCTTTTGCTATAGAATAAATCAGATTTTTGTTTTTCAGTAGTGGAATACATATATAAAAGTAGATACTGAGCTAATCTTATTTTCGATCTCCATGTCAATATTGTGTGTACAGTATTTTACATTTAAAATGTCAAAATAACTCCAAAATGGGTGTAATTTAAAGAATTTTTAATAAAAAATCATTAGAAGCCTGGTGACCTATATATATCTTTTTACTTGTTTTGTAAGAAATGTCATAGGACCTTGACATATACAAGTTTTAAAAAAAGTTGATCATTAGAACATATTTTTTTATCTTGAATTACTTTTTCGGTAAAAACAAAAGTGGTGGGGTACGGTCCATATATGTTTGCTTTTTAAAGTAAAAAGACGAACGAGGATTACGATTGCTTTTGTATGATTTGAAAGATATGTATATATGCAATCGAAAATTAATTGTTGTTTTTCAATATACGTAATGCTATGAAAACAATTGAGAAAATGTTCAATGACAATATATTTCCTCTTTTTAGTTAATAAATTTTGAAGTTAGAAATATGTGCCTTCTTCAATGACGTCTAGTGGAAAAAAAGTGTGCTGACCTAGCCTTTTTTTGATAATTTTGAATCTAAATTATACCAAAGAAGCTTTAAATATGAATTTTAAAAAAATCACATCACTACGTCCTTTCCCAGCCAACCTCCTTAAATGTAACAATGATGAATAAGTAAACAGCCCCTTATTTTCAAGGAAATTCTTTTCAGAAATTGTCCTATTAAAGGAAAACTCGGCAATCTTGAAAGTTTTTATCAGACATTAACATTAGCCTCTCGATTTATTAATCCAGTGTCATTTTGACATTAAACCTGTTTGCCTGACATCTAATCATCATATAGTAATATGCAAAAAACAATTTACTTTATACTATTCTTGTAATATATGTTAATGATCGAACAAATGCAATGTATGTAGAAAAAAATAACGGGACGCAGCGAGTCTTACAAAAATCAACATTGCCGCAATAAAATAATTAGTGTAATTAAAATTTAACACTAAAGCAACTAACCAGATGTGACTTTTGTATAATGTATAAGAACGTTTTTAAAACAATAGATATGTCTAGGGACCGATCAATAACACTTTATTTTATGTCGTGGCGTTACCGCCAGCAACGTATAGGTATACTGCTTGCATTGAAATGCCTTTTGAATACTATACTGAAGGAAAATGAAACGCAACTGATGAATTTCCTTTATATGGTTTATATACTGCACACTTAATGTATTATTGAAGATGGGCTATGAAAGAGAATCAATACTGAACTTACTTTATATGTATTGGAATAACAAGGCCATGGCTTCAGCATAATATAACAAGAAACATAATGTGCATAACAAATGTGCAGTCACGATATTTATAACAATTTGAAAAATGGTCACAGCTCCGACCAAGTTTTGAAGTGAATGAAAGCTGTACTCAATGAACCCTGGGACCAGATGTTCACAAAGTCAGCTATTTAAAATTTGTTGATTTCCTTCAAATGTTCTCGTAAAATAATTACTACTCACTGCTGTGACCGCGACATACTGCCAACCCTGTGGAAATATCCACCGCTGAAGCCAAGACAGAAGGATTAATATTCTAAGGACTTCACATCTGTATTAGGATACGCTGTGCCCAAACCGGCATTTCTCGAGTAATGTAACTGAAATGTATATAAAACTAGCAGAGCAAAACAGAACAATAATATGCATAGGTAATAAAATGAGGGTATGGGAGGGAGGGTATTTTTCATAAATGAACACGACACATGCTAAAGTTTGCAATTTACATCTGATACCACCTGCAGAAAATGGCCGCAAAATAAAAAGAAATAATAATTGGTGTAGCGTACGATTTACACACTCATTAATAAACCACAAACAGGGCAGCCAAACACACAATAAGCAGGGTTGCCACAATTGTTTATGAAAATTATCAATCCCACTTAAATAAAAGGATTTCTGTCGATGAACGACAAATCCCATTATTGAAGATGGGCTATGAAAGAGACTCAATACTGAACATAGTTTATATTTATTGGAATAACAAGATCATGTCTTCAGCATAATATAACAAGAAACATAATGTGCATAACAAATGTGCAGTCACGATATTTATAACAATTTGAAAAATTGTCAAGCTCCGACCAAGTTTTGAAGTGAATGAAAACTGTACTCAATGAACCCTGGGTCCAGATGTGCACAAAGCCAGATATTTAAAATTTAGTTCCTTTCCTTCAAATGTTCTCGTAAAATAATGACTACACACTGCTGTGACCGCGACATACTGCCACATGCCACAAGTGGTGACAGAGGCACCACGAGAGGCACCGCCATTAAAATGGGGGAAGCAGAGCACATCAGTGAAAAGTAACAGGAGAACACAGCAGTGAAAAGTAACAAGTCCTCAAATGGAGGTATGGCTGACGCACTTCACAATCGAAGAGATTTGTCTCGCCAACAACAACATTCAACATATGACCCAAATATGGTCGACAACATTCAACAAATGACCCAAATATGGTCAGTTATAACATTAACAGTAACCCAAAAGTGGCTTGCAACCCAAATTGGTAAGCATACAAAATTTTCAAAATACAAATAAATTGATTTTCAACAACACAATGGGTGATGACCCGAACTGGGTAAAGCACTATATTGCCAACCACATAGTAACCCATACGGGGTTAACTTAAAGTTTAAAATTGATGAAGGATAAGCAGATAAACTTATATATACATATATGCCAAAAAAGTGACTGCACATCAACAATAATTTGAATTCATTTCATTAAAGCCACGGGCCGTTTTCAGAAATTAAAGGCGAAATTCTGGCAGCTGTACTTAAAAAACGCTGCAGTCCTTGTGCGTTTTAAAGGTTGAATGCAAATCTATTTTGTCTTCATATAAATAAAGATGTTATAACGATTTGATTTTGATTGACTGAATGCCATTTACAACCTCATTTAAAGCACCTAACTGGCCAACAACAGCCAGATTTTACAAGGTATGTACACCGGTTCCAAACCCACCGACGATGAGGTATATATATAACACAAATTTTGAGTATCCAAACACTATAGCCGGATATAAACGGCTTAAGCCAGCCAGGCTAAACCCTAAAACTATAGTGTCGAATTAAGTTACCAGCTCACAACCCACTCCACGCACATTCAATCACGGGTATTTTAAGAACCCGTGAATAACAAACACCCTCAAGCGGCACATACACCTCACCTTATGACCTGAACATCTGGATAGTTTTGACAACTATTTCTATTTTGTGCCTGCAAGAACACCTTACTAGGTTTATAAATGCCTGGCCTCCCTTTCTTCGGAGATAGTTATTAAAAGGAGGTTTTAAGGTGTTATATAATTGATGCGATGTGTTTTATTAAAATTAAAATTTGGATCATGCATAGAACAGTTTTATTTCGAGACACAAACACCCAAATTAAATAGATACCGATGCCATTTCATATGCCTTGTGTAAAAATGACAGGATAAATAATACTCATCGAAGCAATGGAATAGCCATGAAATAAACATATGAAAAACATCTAAATTCTTCCAAGGTCTTGGAAAATGGAACGCCACTTGTAAAACCATTGTCAATGTAACAACCAGTTCTGGGGATATATTCCCGAATTCTACACCAAATATTATGGATACATGTGACATTCGCAATGTTTGAAATGTCGCTTTGTGATTTAGGTTCAACTTGTATAACTGTAAGAAATGGAACTTTACATACAATACTAACACTGGGCCTCTATGACCTGTCCACAACATCACGCCCGGTACATCCACTTTTTTAACTGGAAATTGTGAATGGCCCTAAATCAACTTGATAGTGACACAAACTGAAATATAAGGCAAAGTGTTTGAGAGAATGAAATAAAACAAAGCTTTAAATAAATGATAGATATCCAAATATAAGTAAGCAGCAACAGCAACCACACCAGTATACAAAACAACAGCCACTATAATGAAAACATCACTGTATACACAAACAAATAAATGTGTAAAGTGGATCGCTAGAAAAATAACACTGGACATTTTATAAACCTTCTTATTAGCAGTGGCAGTCATCAACAGCAGCAAGTTAAAATTAGCTGAAATCAACAAAAACAACAAAAAAAAGAAAAAAGGAAAAGTTCAGGTATACTTATCAGCAGTGTGTTAAGAGAACATATGGCAGAAACACTGCAATTACTGTCAACAACAGCCACACTTTCATGATCAGCCCTGAGGGTTAACAATAGCAGCAGAAACTAAATGTATAAACTAAAAGCTAAACGACGACGATAACATCAACTGGCCAACATAATGGCTTGATTCAACATTTCATTAACAACATGGTGACAAAAAGCGTATTATGTATACAAATTGTTTTCATAATAGTACTTAAATAATATATGCATTATCAGCAGCAATTTATCATTGACATCATCCTCATAATGACACCAGAGTTGTATTTACTTAAGTAGTGTTCTCATATGTATAGATATATTAAAACAGTGACACACGGCAATAAAAATATTTATTATTATTTTTTTATTTTTTATTTTTTTTGTTCTTTTTTGTTTTTGTTTTTTATTCTTTGCCTGAGAATTTATTAATCCAGTATCATTTGGACTTTGAAGTTGCTTGCATACATGTTTTCTTATTATTATGCCATGTTTAAATATATAACTAGTGCAGTATAATCAAAAGTTAGTAATATCACAGACCTAATAACTTCTCAAGTGAATTTAAGTCTGGGGTAATATGCAAAAACAAAATGCCTTTTTCTTTTCTTTTCTTTTCCTTCTTGTAATTAATAGTATGACTGACCAAACGGAAGTCAGGCAGAAACACTAACGGGACGCCGTCCATTTTTTACAATTCAAGAATCGCCATGTGTGCCTTAAATAAGGTGATCATTTTTGTAAACAGTTGAACATTTAAAGACAACTTTTACAAACCAATTTTTATTTTTATTTTTTATTTTTTATTAAAAAAAAAAAAGATATATAAAACGATCGGACAGGGAAAGTAGCATTCAAGGAGGACAGTAAACCACAAAACACAGAAACAAACACGCAAACAGACAAACAAGAAGGCAAAAGCAATAATAAATGCAAACGACATCACAAACACAAAAAGGGTTGACAATAGGGCTACCGCCTTGGAACGGTCAGTGGCAAAGTAGGCCACTGGGGGTTTAAACCGGTTCTAGGGTGCACCAAACCTCACACTTACCCTACTGTCATCCCATTAAAACAGGACAGTGTAAATAAAGAAATCCCCGCCATGATCTAATCTCTAACCAACAAGGCAGCATCAATAGGCAATATAAGTAAAACACAAATATGCTCGTGTAAATATAATACAAAAAAAACAATAGCCTAGAAAGCCACAATGAAGGTACTCAATGACTTTGCAGAAGCCAGAGCAGTAAGAGAATAAACCATTAAGGGCACGACAAGAAAGATCATGGACAAACATAAAACGCCACCGTCCCAATGGGCTTTAGGTAGGCGTCATCATAGGGTCCACAGCCTATCCGGTCATCGTACAATTAAAGAGGAAAGCATAGTGGCCAACTGTAAAAGGGTCCACCACCAAGCATGCAGTGCGTTGCAAAATGATAGGGTCATAACCTCTTTTGATAAACTTTTTAACAAGTTTAACAAAGATAGTATGAAAGTGATCATGACCTAGAATCTTACGAAGTTTATAAATCACATCACCATAGAAGTCAGGTTGTGATAGTCCTTGTCGCAGAAGAGTCCTTAAATTACTTTTATATTTGGAAAGAAGATCAGGGTTACGATAATAAAATTTTGCAAAGGTTTTACGAAGTTTATGGTAACGGTAACCCTGATTGAGTAACTTTTTAGTTATACAAAGATTACGAATATTAAAGTCCACAACTCGAGTACAAGCTCTAGAAAAACGAATAAGTTGAGACACATATACCCCATAAGAAGTTGCTCTTGGAACATCCCCATCCAAGTGGGGATAATTAACAATGTCAAAATTAAAATCATCTCTCTTGTCATAGATTTTGCTAATTATTTTACCATTTTCAATAGAGAGATCTAAATCAAGAAAAGAAGCGTTATTATCAGATATATTAGCTTTGTTAAGCTGAAGTTCTTTGGGATAAATATAATTAACCATAGTTGGAAAGAAAGGGTTGTCAATGTTCAATATGTCATCCAGATACCGAGAGGTATCATTAAAGGCTTCAATAACATCTGCCTGGGTATCTGGTGAAAGACTCAACATGAAATCCCTTTCATAGCAAAATAAGAACAAATCTGCGACAAGTGGTGCACAGTTCGTACCCATAGGGATACCAACAATTTGTCTATAAATGGTGGTTCCATACCTGACGAAAATATTATCTAATAGGAAGATAAGTGCTTCACAAACTTCATAGCAAGTCCACATAGTATAATTGTCAAAACTGCCGTTAGTAAAAAATGCTTTTATATTATTACATGCCAAAAATGTAGTTTATTAACACAACTGACTTAAAGCACAGACATATTAATAAACAGATAGGAAACTTCCTATCTTAACCGATGAAGTAACCAAAATATCACGTGGCACCTTAACCTTTCCTTCTATCTCCTCTCTCAAACATTCACTGATTTTGATGAGAATACATTCAAAAGATTCACAATGAATAGAAAAATGGGATTATAATAATTTATGTTTGTTTTGAAAATAAGAAATGGTATAAAAAGATGTTTAAAGTTTAAAATGTCATACATTTTTGCTTTTCTCTTAAAAATCAAGATTTTGATATAGTCAAAGTTTCCGTCAAACTCCTATTTTGCTCTAAATGTAAGAGAAAGCACAAAACTCTACTGAAAAGAAAACTAAATTTGTAATGGGATTTGGCATGAATGAAACTTGTATCTTTAAATCTCTTCATGATATGTGTGTTTAAAGTTGGGTAAAACATTGTGAAATTTTCGCACTGTGTCACTTGAAATTTAGATTATGTTTGTAGTGTCAAATCTATTTTTTATTAAGTCTGTGCTTAAAGCCATAATAAAGTATAAAACGAGTCCTGTTTCCGTAAGCGCTGCAACATCTGTTCCTTCAGCCACAACTTGTCATCCACCGTTAACCGTATCGCTCTTGCATATTCCGACTACGACTTGCGCATGTACTGCATCTTCTGCAACAATGTGTAGCCAATCCACCATCTCAGGCGTCAGTTGCTTAACGATCTTCTCACGAACTCTGGAGATACCACCAGCTCCTGCTGTCCTATCTATTTTACTGGTAGGTTCAACCAGTTCTTGCGTCCCGAGTCGTCATCGCCCCTCTGGACTGCTTTACAGCAATTATGGCTCTGTGACTGTAGTTTAGGCATACTGTATTTCTGAGTTAAATTGCTAAAATAATGAACCCCTTCCAGATGACATTAAATAAAACTTTTTTTATTTTCATATGCATCCATCATCTATTTGAAAACTGTCATATTTAATCCAGAGTTCAATCCTCGCCTTGGCCATGCAATGTATCCTTGAGCAAGGGACTAAATCCACGTTGCTTAGTATTGGTTCTACTCACGAAGCTAATTTAAGTTGCAAGAATGATGTACATTAAAAATTTAAAGTGAAGTTAACAAAGAATTTGTTTGTTTGTTGTTGTTTTTTTAGTTTTTTGTTTTGTTTTTTCTATGCCAAATGCATCCCTGGCACGCCTCCACAGCACCCGACACGCCAATGACCCCATCAGCATATCTGTCCGTAATATATACAAGGATATATCGAGATTGACTTAGCAGACGCCTGGTTAGAATGCTTCAATGCGCAATTCCCCTAAGCAGTATGGAGCAGTCGACTGCTCCGTGAGTTTATGCCCGCATCATTCAGACAGTGATATGATTATAAACTGATCTCCGAATGACCTTCACCTAAATTATTCGGTCAACACTTGTTGATCTTTTAATGAATATAACCACTAAAAGGTTATTGGTAAATAAACGGTATACTCCCTTCTACAAAGATGATGAGTTATTTTCTTGATGATATAGATCTACCATTTCATAAACCCAAAAAGGACCAATGTACTCTTTGTGCGGTTCTGCCATGTCAATGAGTACTTACTGTGTGGCTTTCTAGGCTTTTATTTTTATATTATATATACATGATCATTTATGTGTTTACGTATATCGCCTATAAACGCTGCCTTGCTTGTTAGAGATTATAACCTGGGATATCTTTATTTACACTGTCCCGTTTAATGGGATGACAATATGGTAAGAGTGAGGTTTGGTGCACCCTAGAACCTGGTTTAAACCTCCTACGGCCCTTTTTTGCCACTGACCGTTCCAAGGCGGTAGCCCTATTGTCAACTCTTGTGTGTTTGTGACGTCTTGTTTTGCCTTTTATTCATCTGCGTATATATATATATATGTGTGTGTTTTTTGTTTCTTTGTGTGTTTGTGGCTGACTATCGTCCTTGAATGCTAATTTTCCTGTTGTATTTGTATATCTACTTTTAAAATACAGTACACTTTGTAAAACGAAATTCCTGAATGTTGAACTTTTTAAGCCATTTTAGTACTGTATTTAATGTAAAGAGATTGCAAAATTGTACATCCTAAGTTTGGTCACATGCTTGACCCAAATGCGTATTCTACCAATAATGAAGCTTTCAAGCGATAATATTTCTTATGTTGTGTTGTTTTTGTCTTTTTTTCGGATGTAGCCATGTACCGTTTGATTAACAGCAGCATATTATACATACAATATATAGAGGAAGTTTTTGAGTTGCATTTCTTTTTATGCCCCGGCCATTCGAAGAATGGTGAATGGGCATATAGTGTTACCCCTGTCCGTCTGTGCGAACGTTCGTGCGTTCGTCCGCCCGTCCGTGCAAAAATGATGTCTGCACTGCTATTAACATCATGTTTCATCTATAATGTGTATATTTAGACTGTTTCTACAACTTCCTGTATCACAATATAATACTAATAAATATGTTTGCAATATTTTGTCCGTCCCACGTTTTAAAGGCAAACTTCCTTCTTAATACGTGAAGCAAAGGCGGAGGCATCCGTGTCTTATGGACACATTTCTAGTTTCGTTTAGTATATATACGAAATAGAAAATCCTGTGTACATGATTAAACTTGTATTAGCAAAACTGTTGTGCAATATCACCAAAAATGTGTATCCTGTCGTTGAACATAATACCATGATTATAACCATATAAAATCTTCAGAGTTGACAAACAGACTCCGTGCTAATGTTTAGGCGATGGCTCTGAAGAAATTACCCAAAGCCTCCATACACGACTGCCGAATACTAATTGAGTTAATCTCAATAAGAGCACCTGTGTGAATAAAACTAACCAATGAAATGATAATGATAATAACTCACCCGTCGTTTTCGTTCGTCCGATACACGTTAACATGCAACCTAACCTTTGCCATATCTTGAAAATAATATGACCTATGTTAATATGACTTCACATCTTCATCTTACCCAACAAATATGTATTACACATGTCCACGCCCTTTTTCATAAAACTTTAACATGCAACATAGCCTAGCTCATAACTTGTCAACATATTGACCTATGATCACGACACTGTATACAGTTCTTTCTTATTAATAATTCAATGCATAGTTATGCCCCTTTTAACACAATTTTTACAATTTAAAACTCTACTCCATCATTCGTGAAGTATTGCACACCATGTCTAGATTTAACGCCGTTTGAAATGTCAAAATGGTGCATGTTTTCACTGGCACTTCAGCCGCAAATATTATAAAAAAAGAAAAGAAGAGATACTCCAACTATCTATATAACACATGGTAAGGAAGCTTGTTTGACACCAAGTTCACCAACATCGTTTCGAAGTCTGTTTCTTTGTCAAATTAGCGAATTGATTCTTATCCTTTACACAGTTCGTTAGGACTGATTCCCGTTTATCACAATATATTCAAGTTCATACAAAAAAAGCACAAGTACAATCGCCGATTGTTGCCATTACAATCTTTCCTTCCGGTTGTACTCAAAGAAGTGATCCGATTAGATGACATTTTAACAGTAACAACATACGTAATCAGAACCCGAAAATCGTCCAATCGGGTCACTTCTTTGAGTATAACCGGAACTAAGTATGAACTATTGTAATGGTAGCAATCGGTATGGTGGTAGGGTGACAAAATAATCTCCTTGGCGACAACCTCTCTGTAAGTAAAACCATTCTGACATATGTCCATTTACAATAACACATGATTCAGTATTATGATAAAACAATTTTAACATCCGCAATTTGTAAACATCGGTAAACAATGCTCCGTTCACATCTTACTGAAAGACGGAGCTCATGAATGGCATAGAAAAGGTGGGAACGTTTTAGCAGTCCGTGTATCGGAACCTAAACGAATGGATAATGATTAAATCAATTTGTAAAGAGAGTTTAGCGGAAAGGTTTACTTATGCTACATGTATAAAGTATTTCAGATTTGTTTCAAGTTAAATTTTAAAACGGTCTAAAAATGTTCAGCCATCTTAAGTTCATAAACAAATCAATTGCGTGAAAAAGTACCAGCTGGTTCCCGAGCAATGCACGTATAACCCATACTCGTCCCGTCTTTTATATGATTATTTGCCCAGGTGCCTCCCTTTCTTGTTAAGGCGTGGGAGGAGTCTCGTTTCCAAAAACCGCGAACTAGAGGTGTCATTGCAACATTGAATACGGGAATGATGTATGCCAAGCGAAAGAAAATGCTCATTTTACTCTGTAGAAAAGATATATCAATCGAATGATCGAGCGCTCTTGAATAGAACAAATCAACAAAAACATGGAGAAGCAGTCGAAGCTTTTCTCGTGAAATCGCCGCATAACTCTCTTTTAAATTGCAATTGTTTTGACACGACATAGTCTTATTTTGTACTCCCGTGCTATTATGCGGAAATTACAGTTGTCTTTTAAAAAACGTTAGTTTAAGCCAATTCTGAATGTAAAAATATCACAAACTACTAATAAAGTGAGTTTATAGGTTAAACATAAACATAGAATTTGTTTTGACTACTGTTGGCATATAAAACATAATCTAAATAGCGATTGAAATGTGAAGATCGAATATTTTTAGCTTTTATAGCTCCAAAATTACCGATGTCTCATAACGGTCTCAAAAAATGAGTAGTCACCGATTTGGCTTAATTTAACAGGAATGATAGATCAGTACCTCTATTACCTTCCCTTAAATTTCGGCAAAATTCACGACTACACATTTTTTGAGACCATTTTGAAAGATGCTCACCCATTTTTGTCATTCAAAACACACATACTCAAAATGGCGTCTACAAGGTAAATAAGTAAAACTGAAAAGCAACAATAGAAACGTAAAATATGAATATGTTCTACTCCCGGACATAGTTATTTCCTGTCCCGGATAAAATGTCAGTAAATCCGACTGATAGTCCTATGTGCCTTTCTTTTAGCATATTTACGGTAAAGATCAGCAGATCTAGATGCTTAAAAATCAATAAAACGCAACTAGTCGGCTTTTGTTGTGTTGATAATTAACAATTCCAGGATTTAATGAGCAAAATGACAGACCTATTCTTGTCACATGTGTTAACTTTGTTATGGTTGAATGATGCAACTTGTACTTGTAGAACATCTAGTAGATTGATTACGGTCATGAATCATGTCACTTTCGCATCGAATAGTGACACCGACGGCTTTATTGATTAGACGTAAACATGTACTGTGTCGTCTAGCTGTACTGACCCATACATGTTTTGTCCTGCATGTTCATCAATCGGTATGTAATAGAGTGTCTCAGTTTGCTAAAAATTAATATAGCATTGATATTAATTGATATTATTTAAATGACATCGCCTCCCCGCACCCCCCTCCCCCCCATCCCACCACCACACACACCCGCTACACACACACACACTACAGGGCGTAACAGACGCATGGGCATATAATTTTCTCGCCAGTCATATTGTTCTAGAAAGTGCTCGATTGCACCATATTGAACCATTCATGTCAATATTTTCTGGAGGGGGAGTGGGGAGCGGGGCATCCCGCTCCATTGACCTGACCAAACATAAAGGGAGGAATACAATAAATTAAGCATCTACAGCAGTATTGTAGGATTAACAAACAATAATTGATTTTAATTTCAGGGATCCTTGCAAATGTTGCCACATTCTGCCAAATGACATCTCAAAGTTCCAGCTCTGAGATTAGCCCAGGGTAAGCTAAAGTAATATACTTTAGTATATTTGACCTCTGTGATTTAACCTGACACCAGCTCATTGCACATTGTCATCATTGCAAATTGTCATCAAATTAATTGTAATTTAACTTAATACATCAATATTTCGAGCCACCCACAGAGAGAGTACTCTTACTATCGAATATTAATATTTTGAGCCACCGATAGGGAGGGAAATATATGCCTATGTTTTTTTATTTTTTAACATGATTTTTTATTTTATAAATGAGAACATTTAGATACCGATGCTATGTCGATTATTATTAAATCTCAAACAAACACTAATACTTGTTCTCAATACAGCATTCGGATGAATTACAGTTAATAATAACAACAAGAAATCAAGAAGTGTGCTTTTTGTATTACTAGTAACTAAAGGCAGGAACACGTTTTATTTCTAGTCAATTTCTAGTCACTCTTTGGCCCTACACCACGGAGGCACAATCTCAGTGGTGTAATTACCCCCTTGATCCTAACAAATAGTGAAATATCAATAGGCAAAACAAGTTTAATTAGGTTTTACGGTGAAACAATACAGAATGAGTATCTGCTATTTATCATGCAACTAATGTTTCTACTGTACAAATACAGCTACTGTCTACTAATCTAATATTTTCCGCCCAAAGGCTGTTTTATGTTAGTGGTCACACGTGCTATTATTTGATGACTTTAAAAGTCAGTAATCAGCCATTTAAACTACAAATATACACAATATGTTTTATGCTTATTAATTTAGAAAAACAAAACATTATCAAAAGAACGTATTTTGCATTTATATTTAAACGCCGAAAACTTTTTTCTTTTGCCAAAGTTACTTCCCCTGACAAACTATCCTCCATTTGTATTTTGACGGCAGCAGACGTAAACTGTACATTTCCATTGTTTATCAGGTAAATTATGTTATTTAAAACAACTGCCTGATAAAAAAAATATATACATGGTTAGTAACTTAGAATTTCAGTTGTATTTTGGCGAGTGGAAATTCTCGCCAGAGGCTCGCATTTATTTTTTTCTTTTACTCGCCAAAATACAACTGAAATTCTAAGTTACTAACCACAGGAACTGGTCACTTTTAATTTTTGCCTTCTATTATTATAATTGTCTATAAAGGACTTTAATGGGAAATTTTGGAAAATGCTGGTGTTCTTTTTCAGAGGTCAAGCAGACGTTCGAAACAATCTCAGTTACATGCACACTATATACTAACATGTGCAGAAATAAATTTCCTATCCAACAATACCTTTCTTCCTACGATCCCTTGTAAATTCGCTGAGATATCCGAGTTCAAAGTCACCAAAGTGCAATTTCAGGCTACTCGTCGTTTGTTTATGTCCCCTATGTAAACAAATGAAATTTACCGAAAATCAGGTGTCCGTTAATTCCGTTAATTTCGGCGCAGTATTCCAGCTTCAAATCACAACCAATTCACTAAAGTAAAGCATCGATACGTAAATAAATCCATATTTTATCAGTTTGCATAGTCCGTATCACGAGAAAGTCACACAACAACGAGTATTTCGCCACTTGTTATCGGCACTAGCAGACTTTACAAATGAAACCGCCATTTTCAAATGAATTACGGGGCCGAATGACGTCATAATGCGAATCCAACAGCTATGGTAAGTATTTTTACTTTTTAATATTATTCTTGAATATATTAGAAAATACGTTAGTGCTTATCCATAACACTATTATAATCAATAATAGTGTTATGGATAAGCACAAGCGTATTTAATAATATATTCAAGAATAATTTTAAAAAGTATTTTTTTTTACCATAGCTGTTAGGTTCGCATTATGACGTCATTCGGCCCCGTAATTCATTTGAAAATGGCGGTTTCATTTGTAAAGTCTGCTAGTGCCGATAACAAGTGGCGAAATACTCGTTGTTGTGTGACTTTCTCGTGATACGGACTATGCAAACTGATAAAATATGGATTTATTTACGTATCGATGCTTTACTTTAGTGAATTGGTTGTGATTTGAAGCTGGAATACTGCGCCGAAATTAACGGAATTAACGGACACCTGATTTTCGGTAAATTTCATTTGTTTACATTGGGGACATAAACAAACGACGAGTAGCCTGAAATTGCACTTTGGTGACTTTGAACTCGGATATCTCAGCGAATTTACAAGGGATCGTAGGAAGAAAGGTATTGTTGGATAGGAAATTTATTTCTGCACATGTTAGTATATAGTGTGCATGTAACTGAGATTGTTTCGAACGTCTGCTTGACCTCTGAAAAAGAACACCAGCATTTTCCAAAATTTCCCATTAAAGTCCTTTATAGACAATTATAATAATAGAAGGCAAAAATTAAAAGTGACCAGTTCCTGTGTTACTAACCATGTAATTCTTATATATTCACATCCCTTTAACACCTTTTAGTTTAACCTTTACCGTTAAAGCACCGAGGCAGATATTCTTAAACTTCATAAAGTACATCGCTAAAAATTATACTTTTGGAGTTTGTTTGTTAAATCCAGCCCAGTAGTAGAATAGCACTAAATGCATTTATGAAAAACGTTTAACTGGCGCCCAATGTCAAGATAGTCATGAAAACAATAGTAAATGTGAGTCTGAGGAAGAAAAATAAAGCGAAACAGAATCTATCCACTGCGCATGTCACATCCACCCACGTGTATTTCATGTCCGATCCTCCGCCACAAAGTCCGGCACCAACACTCCAAGCCTTAGAGCGCCTTGCTCTTTGAAAGTCCCCATTTCTAGAAGTTGCAAAACTGCATTCAGGGCTTATCGACTTTACACTCGGGTTACGTTTCAACGAATTCTTAAAGTCTGATGGACTTCCATTCGTTTTAATCGAATTCTTAAAGTCTGGGGGACATTCGCTTGTTCGTGGACTTTCAATTGATTCAGTTTCTACATTACTGATTCCACTGTCGCCATCTTGTTGTCTGTTACATGTTATAGCAGATAAAATGGCGCAGAGCCTCTCGGCTCTTTCTGTCATGGGTTTGTTTGTTTTCTTATTATGGTAGAGTTTTAGTATCACTATTGTCATTAGTGACTCCATCACCGACATGATCACAATGGTGAACAAATATATTCCTAAAAAGACACAAAAAAACAATAATAAATAGGAATTAAACAACAAACAAAAACTACAGATTATTCGTATTTATTTTTTTATAATTAAACAACAAAAATTCGGCCCAATGTGTATGTTTAACATACACTTTTGAGTCCAAATTATTTTTCTTAAACAGTTTTAAGTACTAGTAAACAAATGTAGTATACCCATTGTTAATAAATAACTAAAAGGGAATCACTTGGGAGCAACAAACGAAATCAACAGATAACCGTTGAAGTTTATTTCGTGGGGTCATCGTATTTGACATAATTTTAAAAGATGTATTAAGTTTTCAGTTCAAAACCAAACTCTGTTTCAACACTTTTTAGATTATGGTACGGCTTTTTAATCTGTTCGATTTTACAATGAACATATCTCATATTCTTTGGGAAAATCACAATTGTTTTGGCTTTAAATTACAATACCGCTTAAGCCAGTGCTATTTATTGATTCTAAGGGATCCGCTTTTCAGTATTTTGTTTTCTATGCTTCTGAAGTATTTATTGACATTCACACTAGCGTTTGTTTAGTAACGTGTGGCGGATGTAAAATGTTGCCCCGACTACATATCAGTAGTGTTAGTGCTAAATGGTCCTTTGGGATCATCAGCCTAATCTTTGTGGCCTTAAAGTAAATATAGCTTAAGCTGGTGCTAGGGAGCGTGAGATATGTTGCACCTTATATTACCCCATAAACAGACTCAATAAAACCGAGTCTGCTACTTTTCTCTTTTTTCAGTATTTATTTGTCTATAAATTGCATATTTGCTTTAAGTAGTTGAAAAAAGACTGTTTGTTTCATGCAATGTCTGTTTGCTTTATACAATGTTTGTTTGCTTCATACAATGTCTGTTTGCTTCATACAATGTCTGTTTGCTTCATACAATAGTTTGTTAATTAACTAAATTAACGATCTTACCCATTATTGGCGTTTTTCTGCCGGATGTCGGCGTGTCTTCCATAACTGTATTTAGTAACACAGCTTCTGTTAGCAGAATGGCAATGCAGAATCCTAACTTCGACTCAGCGTCTGGTGGAATGAGAAACACGCACATTCCGAAGAACGAAATGAGCATCAAGGGAAATAATACGTTTAGCATTAGTGCCGAAGATCTCCTCTTTATATTGAAACCAAAATTTAGTTTACTGAAAATAGAAAGATGAATATCTAGCACACGTGAAGGTTTGGCGTATGCTGAATATCTTAAACATAAATACGGATTTCGTTGATACTGGAAGCCTTTGAACTTAAATGAATCCTTAGTTCAATAAACATCACAAAATGTCTACATGATTATTCTACAAAATAATATTAAACTCGAAACTCAAGTGCACATACATACATAAATTTGCAAATTGTTTAAATGTATATCAATAACAAATGAATGAACAAACAAGTGAAAATGAACGAATGATGTTATTGCTTGATTAATTAATATTTAATCGCATGTTTTACTTTATCAGATTAGTGATGTATTTCATATAAAATGTATAAAGACATATTTACACTGCCCACCATGATCGAGAAAAAATGTAAACAGTCTATATACACTACCCAACTTTTATAACTGGTCACTTTTCAAAGAATTGTAATATATTTTTTAATAATTCATATTTTCATTTGAAATTTTAACTTGCGTCGTTTAACAAATATCGCTAGCAATTTCTAAAATTTACTCTCCCTTGATTGGGCAAAAACCTTGTTGATAAACCTTATACAATATTGGTATGTGTATCGGTGATTTCAACTCTTTAGTATTTGTGTTATTTTCAACAACAAAACTGGGTGACCGATTATAAAAGTTGAGTAGTGTATTGTCAATGATTTGCTAAAGGGTCTTTTCAGACGTATTACAATATCTCATTTTGCACATTTGTAAGGTGCCTTCAATGGTTTATTCTCTCGTTGCTCTGGCTTCTGCCAAGTCATTGAGTACCTTCTTTTTGGCTTACTAGGCTATTGTTGTTTTGTATTTATATATACACGAGCATCTTTGTGTTTTACTTATATTGCCTATTAATGCTGCCTTGTTGGTTAGCAAATTGTTCATGGCGGGGATTTCTTTATTTACACTCTCCCGTTTTATTGGGTTGACAGTAGGGTAAGTGTCAGGTTTGGTGCACCCTAGAACCTGGTTTAAACTCCCAGCTGTATTTTTTGCCACTGATCGTTCCAAGGCGGTAGCCCTATTGACGACCCTGTTTGTGTTTGTGACGTCATATGCCTTTATTCCTTATTAACATTTCCATTCATGTGTGCCATTCATATGTGTCTGTTTTGGGGTTTACTGTGTTCTGTGAAAGCTGCATTTCCTGTTCGATTTTTATACTTATTTTTTTGTATCATGAATACGAACGTTTTTAAAAGAATAGATATTTCTTGGAGGAAAAAAAGACTTATGTTTGCGGCATTTTTTGCCACTGACCGTTCCAAGATGGTAGCCCTATTGTCAACCCTGTTGTGTTTGTGATGTCTTATTTGGCCTTTTATTCTTTGTTTCTGTGTGTGTTTGTGGTTGACTGTCGTCCTTGAATGCTGCTTTTCCAGTTAGATTTTTGTATCTTTATTTATGGAGGATGGCCTCGAATCTTTATAGACCGATGGCAAGGCACATAAAGTTACTTCTTCTTCTACATCCTATGTGGCTAGTTTAACGTGACATCCAAGATTCAGTCAATAATTCCAATCTTTGACTTTTTAATACATAATCCTTTAGACCCTCCATTGTTTTCTGAAAGGTTTCGAGTTGGAAAATGCATGCTTTAATACATATTAAACACATGCCAAAGTCAGCACACATCTACCGTTTGATGTTTGAGCTGTTTAACACTTAGAACCTCTTGTTTGTGTGTTATATTATGTGTCATATTTCATTCGCAAGCTCAAAACTGAAATTCTATAAATAATATTTAATGGATTTGAAATTATTTCAGACGTTACACAAATAGAGATATCAAAACTTACATTGAACATTGACAACCCTTTCGTAATAATAATACTTATTCTAAAGAACTTCAGCTTAACAAAGCTAATATATCTGATAATAACGCTTCTTTTCTTGATTTAGATCTCTCGATTGAAAATGGTGAAATAATTAGCAAAATCTATGACAAGAGAGATGATTTTAATTTTGACATTGTTAATTATCCCCACTTGGACGGGGATGTTCCCCGAGCAACTTCGTATGGGGTGTATGTGTCTCAACTTATGCGTTTTTTAAGAGCTTGTACTTGAGTTGAGGACTTTAATATTCGTAAACTTTGTACAACTAAAAAGCTACTCAATCAGGGTTACCGTTGCCATAAACTTCGTAAAACCTTTGTGTAATGCCAGTAGATATAATGACTGTGTTCGAGCGATACCTTTTGGGTAATTAGAAGAGCAGGCAAGGAGGTAGCTTTGTGCGATTGGCGGGAGCGGGAAGGAGGGCGCGGCAGTGAATGGAAGCGATCTTTGCGTGACTGTTTATAAGTTGAGATTAATAAATAATTACATGTTTACTGGTGTTACATTTGCAAAATTGTACTATCGTAACCAAATATAAAAGTAATTTAAGGACTCTTCTGCGACAAGGACTATCTCAACCTGACTTTTATGGTGATGTGATTTATAAACTTCGTAAGGTTCTTGGTCATGATCACTTTCATACTATCTTTGTTAAACTTGTTAAAAAGTTTATCGAAAGAGGTTATGACCCTATCATTTTGCAACGTACTGCATGCTTGGTGGTGGACCGTTTTACAGTTGGCCACTATGCTTTCCTCTTTAATTGTACGATGACCGGACAGGCTGTGGACCCTATCATGACGCCTACCTAAAGCCCAAGTTGAACTGGCACCCTTTAAAATGCATATTGTTATATATTTTCATATTTAAATCAATAAAGTGAATTGAATGGGAAAAAAACTAAAATAAAAAAAAAAATTGAAAAAGAAATACTTGTAAAAACAACAGGTATATTTCCCTTCAAGATAGAGTTACCTCCCCTTCATGTTAATTTTTCCCTATAGATGGCGCTCCACGCTAATGACGTAGATTCCGCCATGCGGAAAACGATTTATCATAGACCTACATGGATTTATGATATAACTATCACGGTGGAGAACCGAGACGGTTACTAGCGGAAATAAAACAGCGTCCCGTGATACTAGCCGATTGTTTTACGGTTACTAGCGGATAAATAACTGGGAAGAATTGTAAGTAGTTCATCATAAAGTAGTATTTTTTAAATAACTATTCGTTTTTTCGAAAAGCACTTGCTTCTACGGAACGCTAGATATATTTAACTAATTAGATAATTATAAGTTTGTTCCCAAACAGAAGATTTTATTATGATATAACTGAAAAAGTATCCGAAAATGCATGGACATTTGACAGATTATTGCAGTTTTCCTTTATTAATACATCTAATAAGTTACGCGTTACAGCACAGATTAGTATGCAAATAGTTAATATATAGTTAATTAATCTTGGAATATATTTGATAAGCAATGGGCGTAAATTGTATACCAAAAATGTTGTGTTTTATAGGAATATGTGGGCTACGGTTACTGTAAAAAAAACACTGTAAAAACAGGCACCGGTTACTATACGCATTTAAAAAATTACAATGGGAGATAGCATTAACTTATAAATTACCTCCCGTCTAGCATTACCAGCGCTATCTCCTGTTGTTAACCTGGTCCTGAGTATTTATTGTATTTTATGTATACATTTGAATAGAAACAATATACGTTGGACTCCAAATGTGCCCTTGACCTTTGACCAGGTTTCCGGGTAATGGCTGGGACACGAAAAAAAAGAAGTTTTCCAAGTGTGACCCTGGGTGGGAACCTAATTCTTGCGCGCGAAACTCCTGAAGTTTGACGTATCCCTTCAATAGTTTCCGAGTAATGGCTGAGACACGATTTCGGACGGACGCACGCACGGACAGTACGATTATAATATACCCCGAATTATATTATGCCTCCAATACGACTCCGAGCTTGCAATGGTTTATAATGGTTTATAACTGTATATTAAAATAAAGAACTATAATATATATAGAGATAAAACACGAGATGAACCAACTGGTTGGACCTGGTTTCAATCTGAACTGTCTCACAATTTCCGATGCTCTGCGGAAATTAGCGAGTTTGTACGCTTTGACCTGGTTTTCATGCGCCACATCTCGCTCACTTCTTCGAAATGATTCCGAAGAATGACGGGATTGTCCAATTTTGAACGATTACTAAAATAATATAAATGTATTTAGGGGCTTATGCATTGGTCTGTGTGCGTAAATTTTAACGAATATTTGCAATGTTGAGTGATGCACCTATTGACAGCAAGGTGTCATTTACATCAAGAAGACGTTCCACTATAGTTCTTATCTGAAACATTTGCGTTTGCACACTGCTGACAGCGTACACACATTTCGAATTTCTCCAATAATTTCCACCCTCCTTTAGAAATTTTTTCAAAGTCATTCGTTGTTTCAGGTAAAGTATTCGTAAGTCCTTGATTCGTAATGACACCAAATTAACTAAATGTCCTAGCCGTTCCATCTTGTCTTCGTTTGAAAAAAAAATCCCATTTATTTGCTGTCTCTTCGGTCAAATTCATTTCCTGTTCCAATCTGCCCTTTAAATGTGCTAGTGATTCATCCTCTTCGTGACCAAAGAGATCCTGGTCGTCATTATCCTTATTCAATCCAGGCGCTACTTTTTTTCCCATCAAAGCTAAGGACATAGGTCTTATCTGTTGGTTTCATATCAAGAGCTTGATTAATTACACCTGGAGGAACTTCTTTTAGAATGTAAAGTCCAACAATGTCATACGCAGCAACACGTTTTATTTTATTGAACAGCAAAATTTATTGAAGTGTTCTGAGGATCATATTGCCCACGTTTTGTATTGTTCTGAGCGACGTTACCACTGGATTTAATTCCACTGATAAACCGCCGTGCCTTTCCGTGAAAGAGTTTATACAAGACTTCCAAAATGTCCAACACTCTTCAGAATACACCATGTTTGATGTCTTGTCAAGTGAGTACCATCTCACTACATCCAATAAGTGCAGGAGTGCTATGTTTGTGAGGGGCAACTTATCTGAACTGACCAATCTGATGAAGTTACAAAAATCCCCCAGTAGACCAGCCTGTTTTACTTTGTGCAAAAAAAGAAGGGAGGAGATCGCATATTTCCTCAATAATTTCCTCCTCTACACTGTTATCGAAAAGCCTCCATCTTGGCCCCTTCAGAGGTGGTTTGAATTTAATCAGTGCTTTCTTTACGATAACACTGGATGGCCTTACAGTATTGCATACCTCAAATGATGGTGTGGACACTTCCGAGACTGCCGTACTTGTCAACTTCTTTGGCCGATTTAACCATAGATTACCTTTAGTTTTTCTTTTCCTGAAGCTAAAATGTGGAAAAAATCGTATGGTAACCGGTGCATTGTTTTCAAAAAATAACCGGTGCCTAAATGTTAACGTTTTTTAAAAACTTCCGTCAGCATCCGTAGCCGACAAAAATCATTTTTATCTCATTTAATTACTGCCTACAGTGCTTTTTGTAAATAAATTTAATACCATTCTGCAGCAGAAATCTTGTTTTCTATAGTACCAAGAGAAAAAATAGTATTACTGCACTTTAAATTTGCAAAAGCTTTCAAAACGTATCACAGATAGTGCGGGCAGTAGCATAAGTGAGTACTTTGGATTACTTCGTGTAAAGCTCCATTAACGTTTTTTAGAAAATGGTATGCATCAGTATGTTCATTAAGCATTATATTGTTCCGTGCACAAGAAATTATAGTGCACTTACGCATGTTGTTGATGAATTTTACCGTTGTGTGGTACATGGCCCATTTTAAAACTGTAAACATGTTCCGCTAGTAACCGTAAAACAATCCGCTAGTATCACGGGGCGCTGATTTATTTCCACTAGTAACCATCTAGGTTCTCCACCGTGACTATTCTGACACAAATAACATGGCGCAAGAATTACTGGACAATGTGATCGAGAATGAGTTCGTTGTACAGCCGTACATGATAGTTTATTTTCAAATTTCCAATAGGCTAACCGCCCATGAGGATATACATACACATATACATAAATATATATGGCTGACAGTCAAACTCAGTCTTCAAATTAAACAACAAATAATTATAATATACCTGTATAATGAACTTCTTCATTGTTATGAGAAGGTTTTTTAACTAATGACAATTATATATTTGCATGTCCGCATAACATACTAACTGTTGATACTTATACATGTATATTCTTACATGCCATACGTGATTGCATATAATTCAAACAGCTTTTAATTGTATGAACACGTAAGTAATTTTAAGTAGATGCTTAGCAACCAGGTATACATATGCAAGTAAACATACATACTATTAACAACGCTACACCAATTTGTAATACATTCTACAACATATAGTTCAATTATAGGCAAACATAGTTTCGTTCCTTTTAGTAAAGGCTTTATTTATGAAAATGGCGGCGTTTCTTACTTCTTTTGTACATGTTGAATTAATTAACACAACCATTTTATGCATATTCGGTCTATTCCAATAGTATTTTTTGATAAATTGTTTTCTCAGATCGGAGTATAACGGGCATTCTAACATGAAATGAAACTCATCTTCTAAAATATTACAAACACAACATTTTCTCTCATTTATCTGTGTTCTGTTTGGTTTATTCCATCGTCCTGCTTCATATAACATCAGATCATATATTTTCTTAACATATTTGTTTTCATTTCTATTTAGTATTTTTAACCAATACTTTATGATATTATAATGTCGCATAATAACCAGAGGTTTTCTACCTAATTTTCCGTATACAAAATCGTTTTGTGTTGTCTTTTTCACTCCTAAAATTCGTTAACAAAATTGTAAATGAACCGTTTCAATGTCATTCGCCTGATTGAAGCCCCATACTTCTGACCCATAATTCAGAATAGGAGTAATTAATTTATCAAATAAATCTATTCTATGTTCAATTGGTAATTCCGTAAATTTATAAAGACATTTATTCATTTTGAATATTGCCTTTAACGCTTGACCTGCAAGTGTTGATTGAGCATATGCGAATGATCCTCCAGTTGTAAAAACGTTACCCAGGTAGCTGAATCTATTAACAATATCTAGAACAGTATCATTGTAATAAAAATGAATATCTCGTGTCAGAGAACCACCTTTTTAAAATATCATTATCTTTGTTTTTAAAGGGTTAACAACAAGTTTCCATCTTCTACAGTAGTCTGCCATGCTATTTAAACTATTTTGTAAATCTTCCTTACTATTTGCAAAGATAACTATATCATCAGCATATAATATTAGAAACATTTTAAACATATTGACGTCAATTCCTTCAATACCATTATGTATGAATGTTTCTTCAATATCATTTAAAAACATCGAAAACAAAAAGGGAGATAAGCACTCTCCCTGACGGACACCCAACATACAACTATACTCATCACTCAGTGAGTTGCAATACTTAACTCGAGATTTGACAGACTCATACATTGAATGAATAATGTTAAAGATTTTACCTCGGATTCCTAGATTTATCATTTTATACCACAAGTTTTCACGAACTACGTAATCAAAACTTTTGTAAAATCAACAAATGCACAATAAAGTTTTTACCATTATTTATATAATGAGAAATTAAGCCATGTAATACAAATATGTTATCTACTCTACCCATGTCAGACCTAAAACCGCCTTGAGCTTCTATATATACATTATAGTTCTCCGCCCAATTACCTAGTCTATTATTTAATAGTCTTGTAAACAATTTACCCACTGCACTCAACAATGTAATCCCTCGATAATTTTCAACATTATTAATATTACCTTTTTTGTGCAACGGTATAACGTAACCCTCTGTCCAGCTTTCGGGAAAAATACCTATTTCAAAAATCTTATTAAACAATTTCGTTAAAACTGGCATTAATATATGTTTACCATGAGTGAGCCACGGCCTGTTGCAAGCTTATCAGTCTGAATCTAAAAGTGATGACCGACTTCGACGCTTTGCCTGATTGCAGAGCGAATCGGACATACCGACTGGTAATTATATTTTGTAATCGCGTATGATAATTACGTATTGTTTGTTAATCCATTTACGTGAGTAAGTCGAATTACGTTGTCTGTTCTGTAAAATGAAACCGTTCGATGACTGTCTTACAAACCACCCAACCACCAACGTGACGATGCATCGTACATTTCGTTCTTGTTCATTGCCGGCATATTGTCAAGGTTTATATGTTTTTTTATACAGTAGCATTAGTTTAAATAACTGGGAGGCCTAACATGTATGAAGAAGAGTCGAATCGCAATCTCTAGATTTTATTTCTGCTGTGACAATCGATTGTTCTCCACCTACTAAAGTCACGACGCATCGCCCTTTTTGTTATTGTTTATTGCCGAAGTATGTGTCACTGTGTTGTGGTTTTTTTTGGCATATATTACCTTCATGTTTTTAGATAAAGTGACCTAGTATGATTAAATAAATTCTGGTCACCGTAATCAAATGCCTGCAAATTGATTTCTTTATTATAATGTGCCTTTCTAACACATTTTCATTTTGAAAAAAAGTAATTATTTAAAATTACAGGTGTGGCTGTACCCACGGCAGTGCCATAAAAACACAAAATGACGTTCTGAAATGTTGCACAGATTATGGGGAAATAGCTTAAAGTGGCAGTGTGCATCGCAGAAACTCGTGTGTTTGAAGAAAACTGCCTCACTCCTGAGGTTCTTGAAGTGGCGGGAATTGCAAAATGTTGTTGACATTTTGAAATGATACTATAACTATATTTGAATATATTCTTACTTGAGAAATAAAACCTTATATTTTACTGTGTTGTATTTTCATTGTTTATTTTTCTCCAATATATTGTATTTATAAGGCCAGCAGTATTTTAGGATCAACGGATGATGGAACAAAATGTTGTTTCCAAATTTATAGAATGATTGCGTTGTAAAAAGCTAGAATGCGCACCAAAAGTAACTGTCGTAAAAAATAAAATCAATTCCGTATTTAACATATTTTTTTAGATCTCAGCTATAGTATTTTTTAATAGGGCCCTATCTTAGATATAGTATGTTCTAAAAATAAACTGAAACGCTCAATGATTTCTGACAAACAGTTCATTAATTACACACTATACAAGTTATGTCGAACATCGTATTGACAGGTTTACACAGTGTATGTGACGTCACTGAGCTTTAGCCCATATTTATGTAATAGTGTAATCAACATCAAAACACTCCTAAGAATGTTAAACGCATCATAGACCTGCACAAAACAAGCATCTGTGATGTGTTTTATGACTCTTAGCTGCAGTCATGCGGTACCTTTGATGGGCCCACTTGGTGGGACTAATCAGTGGGTTTTGACCTTGTTATGCAATAGCTACTGACAGTTTGCCGGTGTTTGTTTATTTTGAATAACCATGTTCGTTTCATTGCATACTCGCAATTTAAAATTGGATAATTATACATGTCACAGCGGATCTATTAGGAAACTACTGTACAGTACTGCATTATCCCAACCAACAATAATAATTAATATAATAAATAATACATGTTCTAAACATAAGTGAATCTGAAAGTGGAAATGTTCATTTATAAATTTCATAATTGTTTAAATAGTGTAAGTTTCACCGGTCACATATAGGACCCATAAGCGAGTCAACTCAAAAGCACTGAAATTAAAACACAAACAAATAATAACGGCATGGGATATTTATCATGTTTCAATTTTCATTTATGGATGAAATGCCCACTGATAAGTATATGCATATTGTTTTCCTGCAGTTTTCTACAGGATACGTTTCGAGATTTGATCAATAGTCGCCGAAGTCTGAGCTAAAAGTAAACCCAACTGACATATTTTTACTTTCGTTCAGGGTTCTTATATATAATCACTTTGAAACCTTTGCTCTCGTGGTATTGCATCCAAACGCAACACAGTGAACCATTTTCCAATAGTTATCTAATATAATAATACAAAATACACATAGAAATAATAAATATATGATGTCTTCCCGAAATTATCATTCATGAATACAACAGATGACAACCAGGCCATAAGTTCAATGGCAGAATCTACGTCATCGCGCAAAGTGCGCGCGGAAACTACCGAATTGTTCCGGACTTTCACGAAGACAAATTTGTTTATTAAAATCATCTTTATCTCCTCTAACTAATATGTTTTGTGGTTGGCAGCTATTCCTAAGTTTTTTTTATTAGTATATCGTATATTTATATAAATGGGATATATTAACTTGACTTCAGATCTTATTCTCTTGTTGCTCTGGCTTCTGACAAGTCATTGAGTACCTTCATTGTGGCTTTCTAGGCTATTGTTGTTTTGTATTATATTTATTTACACGAGCACATTTGTGTTTTACTTATATTGCCTATTGATGCTGCCGTGTTGGTTAGAGATTAGATCATGGCGGGGATTTCTTTATTTACACTGTCATGTTATAATGGGATGACAGTAGGGTACGTGAGAGGTTTGGTGCACCCTAGAACCGGTTTAAACCCACAGTGACCTACTTTGCCACTGACCGTTCCAATGCGATAGCCCTATTGTCAACTCTTTTGTGTTTGTGATGTCGTTTCATTTATTATTACTTTTGAATTCTTGTTTGTCTGTTTGCATGTTTGTTTCTGTGTTTTGTGGTTGACTGTCCTCCTTTAATGCTAAGTTCCCTGTCCAATCTTTTTATATTTCTTTATACATGTCCTGAAAGCGTCCCTATGGAAAACATAGCCTTTATATAAAAACAATGTTTATTTCAGATATGTTTCACGTGAAATTATTATTTACAATTGAACTCCAAACCGTGATATATTACACGATAATTCAAAGCAAATGATGTTCTATTTCTTAATTAAAGAACGCGTATTGGAGAATTAGGAATTGTCAGTGATTAATAAATTGGTTTTCAAAAAGTGAACGGAGAATAAAGACATTTTATGCAAAATTCAAATTATTTTAAGTGGGTGAATGAAACGAAGAAAATGTATTCTTTAAAAATGGAAGAAACTTTAATCAGAACATAAGTTTAATATAATTATGCAATACCTTATCAGAATAGTATTACTCAATTCCAAATTGTCGGAACCAATCAGATTTATTCCGTAGTAGTTTCGTATAATATTTTTTGAAATATATTAACTTGTATGGCTTAAATTAATTGCCTTATGTAAGGCTCAAACCCTCGAAGGTCCAGTAGACACATAGTATTCGAAGCGCTAAAACAACTTAGTGCGAAAGGCGCAGTTGTTTTGTTGCGGTATTAAATAGTATATAACAAATGCAACGATCTGCAATCTGATTGATTCCGAAAATTTGGCATGTGAGCGATCTTTTATTAATTGCATTCAAATAATGGATACCTGTTCTTCTTTCATTTCAAAGATCCGTGCTTAGGTGCAACACCCGGATATACGTGAGCATGTCGGAGTATGGGTGTTGAGCCTACTGGAAGTGTATTGACGGGCTCAGTGTCGGTCACTGTTGTCCAAAAGGAAGCTCATATGTAGAGGGCATGAGTTGTCTGAGCGGAAGCGGATGTAACGAGGATTGTCCACCTCGCGGCGGCATTGCGGTGAAACGTAAGGAAGCATTAAAACATATTTAAGCTTAAGGGACACACGGCAATCTTGATTTGTTTAAAAACTCGCGGCGTCCCGTTAATTTTTCTCTTAACTTGAATTTGTTCAATCATTAATATTAATTGTTAAAATAGGTCAAATCAAATTGTTTTTACATATTACTGACTTTTGATAATATTGCAGCAATAATATATTTAAAAATTGTGTTGAATAATGAAGTGAATAGAATTCTCAATGTTTTTATTTAAATATATGCAAGCAGTTTTAAAGTCAAAATGATACAGCATTTATAAATCACTGTACTAATTTTAATGCCTGATATAAAACTCAAGATTGCCATGTGTCCCTTTAAATTGTTGCACAACATTATACAGATTAGTAAATCGATGTGCTTAATTAATGCTCAAACAATACACAAATGTTGCCGTGTGTCCCTTAAAGCAGCTATCCCTCCAACAACTTGTAACACTCTATGTCACCAGGGCATTAATAATTAACAAGTCCAGACTTTTAAACACACGTTTTAATAATCTTTAAAACTACCCCATTTTACTGTCTGATCGGTATAGTGGTTATATTAATTCTAACAGATGTTACTCATCAAATCTCTACATTCTCAGACAATATCTAACAACCTCTGACACTCACAGACTCTCTCCTGCTACTTCTAAACACACCAGTATATACCTGCATGCACGTGCAAGCCTGCCATTGGTTGTTTACACAGTTATTCAACATACCTGAGTAAGCTAATATAATATCTGCTATTTGAGAGGCAAATCCCAAATTGTAGAATAATGGTCATTTACTATTAACTGTGATATACTTCTACTACTTGTATTAAAATATTATTATTACTTATGAAAGGGTATGGTAGTGTTACAAATTCCTTCCATATTTAATTTGAAATGTTATAATGAAATTTTAACAGTTCTAATCAAGTTCTTAGACTAAAATGTATGATTAAATGTTTGTGCCATTAGTCACTGTATACATATAAATAAATCCAGTTACACATTGAAGAAAGAAAGTTATTAATCCACGGTAAATGTAATTGCTACGGCACAAAAGTTAGTCAAAATAATCACTGCAAAGCGTCTAAATATATGGACACGTCCACTGCCATCGTTGTCCCGGTATCGTCATGGATTGTCCAGTTGAGCTCCACCAAACGTTACACCATCGGCCCTCAGAATAACGTTTTCCATGGCATCGTCCCATTTGTTTGTCGTACCATTTTAGATAACCGCAAGTCCCTTTAAAGTTGTATGCAGAGAGTTTATTAACCTGTCCAGGTTAACATATCCCTTAACATACTCCATAGGATAGCAGCATGTAAATTCCTATAGGTAATTCCGAACACCTGCTGCTGATAACGACTGGTACCGTAATTCCATTTATCTATAGGTAAACGATTAGCGTCTATTAGTGTCTAGCAGTAGCTCTCCTGTAACTCAACTAATTGACAGCAGCAAAGATATAGGTGTACTGTTTTCCAAAAACAATTCCTATTAATTTCCGACAGGGTCATATTTACACACATTGGTGCAAATACTTGAATATTGTAAACGTTATGTATGGGGTAGCATTCGGGCTAAACCACTGTTAATCCATCTAAATTACACATGTTCTATTTACAACATTTTTGACTAACGTCACCAGTTTATATAACACCAGTGTATATAGAGTATATATATTAATATACAATGTTCACAATTACATAATGTCTCGTATTACACGTGTGTCTACATTTCTACACAGATACCGTGTCGTGAAGATCAGACGCTATGTTATGTCCATTGGCTTATCACGTGATGAAAGGGTTGCTGACCCCTTTTCAGCAAAACATGCTGCCCGGAAATCTGAGCCGGCATCGAAGCGTCTCGGTCTTCTCTGAGAGTTCACCGTATACTCACACAAAACCTTTGGCAGAACAGAGTTTTTACATTTTTATCCCCAGTGATCAGTGCTATTAAGGCAATTGTCCCAAATGAAAATCCCCAATTTTGAAAGGTTGAGTTTTCAATTCCCCAATATGGTGTTGCATTGGAATGACTGTATTGTTATTTGGAAGTTTAAGAGGTCAGCGTTCACTGTTCAGTTTGCTTAATGTTTGCATGACGTATTAGTACTTAATACTCATAGATTCTTAACTTAAAAGTAAAATTTGAAGCCTAAAGCAAACCACTAATTACTTTGATGGCTGTTACCATTTCTATCATTTTCTCACTATGTGTCTGCTTCGAGAATTTTTTTCGTGAAAAACGCTTCTTGTGTGAGATAACAGAAATCTCTTTTCCCTTTTTATCTGGCTCATCTGAACTAATTGACATGTTAACCGAATCTGATTCCCTCATTTTGGTGGCACCTGATGAAACTGAGATGGGTGTTGTTTCCATTTTAACAATCTCCTTATCATCTGACGAAAAAGAAGGAGGTGTCAAATGAGGAACATTGGTGTCAGAATAAGAGTTTTCATGATCTGAGTTATGTTGTGCACGAATGCGTTTACGTAATTCCATCAAAGGGATGTCAGATTCATCGTCAGAATTATTACGTTCTTGGCGGTAACGTTTGACTAATTGAGCTAATGGCAGTTCATCGTCATCATTACTGTCAGATATATCTGAGGTGGGGTTTGAAGTATGATCGCTTATCGGGGGAACTACATAATTAGCTTTCCTAATAGGATGACTTTACCTATCTGTTGGTAGCTGCCATTCATCCACATTAGCTAAACCTAGGTGTTGTGCGTGTACCTTAGTGACAGACCCATCGAGCTGGCTTTTGATAATGTATTTGACAGGTGTGGTTTGGTTGATAATGCCATAATAAGGACGCCATTTTGATTCTAATTTGCTCTTTCGAGTGTGGTTTTTATAATAGAGGGGATCCCCAACTTCAAAAGTGACTAGCTTAGTATTTTTGTTTGCATATTTGGCTTGTCGGCGTTTTGCATCTTTAAGATTTTGATGAACTAAGAGAAATGATTTATGTTGTTGTTCCAACGCGATTTTATGCATATCCTCACCCACATATTTTCTGCGTGGTTTGAATGTTGTGTCTATCGGCAACACTACATCCCTATTGCATAATAGAAAGAATGGTGAAAATTTCTCACTGACATTAAAGCGAATTGCAGCCAAAGCTTGATTCAAATACACATCCCATGTATTTAAATTATCCTTCAATTTCTTTGCTAAAATATCACCTAACACGCGGTGGTATCTTTCTATTTTATTACTCTGAGGATGGTAATAGGACGTAGTAATATGATGAATGTTCAAAGTAGCCAGGGTCTCTTTAACAGTTCTATTTATAAACTCCGACCCATTGTCTGAAACCAGAGCCATCGAAGCCCCGTATCTTGGAAATATTTCATCAATTATCAAATGTGCGATTGTCGCAGCACTCTTATCTGGTACGGGAAATGCTTCGGGGAAGCTCGAAAATAGGTCGATAAAACTTACGATGTACTTGTTACCAGACAGTGATGTTGGATATAAGCCAGAAACGTCTAGAGCTACCTTTGCAAAAGCGTACGGAGTAATATCGGTTTCTTGTAATGGTGGTTTGATCTTTTGCAAGTTTCTGGTTTGACAGGTAACACTACTAGAGACATAAATAAGCAGTTCTTTAAACATGTTTGGCCAATAATACTTCTGTTTAAATGTGTCATATGTCTTGTCAACACCCATATGACCGTTAGAGTCATGATATTGCTGAATAACCTCTGGTCTTAAATGACTTGGGAGATAGAGACGTAAGATAGGATCTGAATCAGCGTTTGAGATATAATACAATATATCATCGTGAATAACATGCCTATTGGCTAAGGTAGGTGTTAATTTGTCATTTCGAAGTCCAGCCTTGATTTCGACTAAAATTTCATCTTTTTCCTGTTCAGTTACCATGTCTATGCCAGGTTCGATCTTAGGTTTCTGCAAATGATCTTCAAGATTAACATTGCACTTAACATACCTTCTTGGCTCAAACCTATTCAAATTCAGTGCATTAATATGATAGGTGTTATCATTGATGTGAGGGTCATAACCCTCGACATCCTCGGGTACAGCATCTAAGGGCAACCGAGATAACATATCTGCGACACTGTTGTACACCCCTGGGATGAACTCTAATTTGCAGTCATAGCCGGCAATACAGAGAGCCCACATTTGAATTTTCTTATTTTGCATAGGGGAATCCAAAAGATATTTCAATGGAAGGTGATCTGACCTAATTATGAAGGTCGCCCCATGTAAAAAATGATCTAACTTCTGCAAAGCGTAATGGATCGCAAAAGCTTCTTTCTCTATAGTAGACCAACGACATTGGGTATCACTCAACTTGTGAGACAAAAAGTGAATGGGTTTTTCATTTTTTATACCAGCAACAGCCTCAGCTGGTTCATCAAATGGCTGTGTCAAGCAAGCTCCTACGCAATTGTTACTTGCATCCGTATAAAGGATATAAGGTTTTTCCTGGGTCAGGGTAACCTAACATTGGTAATATCGCTAAACTGTTCTTCAAACTTTCAAAAGCCTCTTGACAGTTAGCGTCCCACTTAAATTTAGCATATTTTCTTGTGAGAATATGATTGGTTGTGCTATTTCCGAAAACTTTGGAATAAATCGACGATAATAACTGCACATACCAATAAAGCTGCGTACCTCTTTTACACAGGTAGGCGCAGGTAACGATTTTATGACTTCCACTTTCCTTGGATTAGGTTTAATTCCGTCTTTATTGATAACGAAAACTAAATACTCAGTGTCCGCTTTTAGAAAATTACATTTCTTTAACTTTAGTTTTTAACGATGTTGCCTTAACCGTTGAAATACTTGTTCAATGTGAGCCAAATGTTTTTCAAGTGTAGAACTGAATATCAAGATGTCATCAAGATAAACAGTTGTGTAACTGTCTAACCCAGCAAGAACATGTGACATAAGTTCTTGAAATACAGCTGGTGCATTGGTTAACCCAAAAGGCATGACATTGAACTGAAATAGCCCTCTTTGACAAGCAAAAGCTGTCTTTTCAATATCATCTTCGTTCATGGCTACTTGCCAATAACCTGATTTGAGGTCTAGTATTGAGAAGTATTTAGCTTTCCCTAAAAGGGTCAATAGGTCATCTACTAATGGTAAAGGGTAGGTGTTTGATTTTGTAATTTTATTTAAGGTCCTAAAATCTACACAAAATCGTTTAGACCCATCCTTTCTACAATGACCACAGGGAAACTCCAAGGAGATTTTGATATGGAAATAATATTTGCATCTAACATTTCTTCTATTGCCTGATCAACTATTTTTCGGTTGTTTAGTGGTGTTCTGTAGGGTCTTAATTTAACTGGTTTAAGGTCGCCTGTGTCAATTTTCATTTTGACTGCTTCAGTGTGACTTAAATCAGTATCTTTCTGTGCAAACAGATCAGCATTTTGTTTTAGTATTTTAATTAATTTTGCCTTAAATTCAGGGGGAGCATCAACGCTATCAAATTCACTTTGATCCCTAAGATCACCATTTTGATCCTTAGTTACACTAGAAATATGTTAATTTTGAATTAATTCTATTTTAGCTACCGCGCAACATTTCCTTAAGGTAAATATTTTGTTTGTGGTGTTTGTTATCACAATAGGAACAATTTTATCTCTTTTTACTTTTGAAACTGAATTTGCAACTAATAAACCTGGCTCATAGCTAAGAAAACCACGTTCAACTGCTGAAACTTGGTAAGTTTGACCATTTGTTTGAAAATTAGGACTTTTTCTAACTCGACAATTACAAACTACGCTCGTTTGAGGTGGAAGTTTAGTTTTAGATTTCAATCGAATTATCGATGAAATGTGAATATCTTCCTAAAGTGGTACATATTTACCAGGACCCTAATACACCCAAGGTCATAATAAATACGAACACCATTATTAAGTAACCAGTCTTTTCCTATTATTATTCTCCTATTCATTCCCCTTACTACGTAAAAGTTATGACTCATTTTGATACCACCTATCTCGAAAATGATTTCTGTGCTCCGATCGCAAGTAAGCGGACCTCCGGTAACAGACTGTAAGTAAGCTTTGCGAGTTGTATCTAATTTTGGTTTTAGTTAATTTTTTTTTTTTTTTTTTTTTTTTCTTTTTCAATCACCACTTGGGTGACCCGTTTATTCTCCCCGTAAATAGGTGTGTGATGGGTCGGGGAGTAAGGTGTGCGGTGGGTCCCACCGCACACCTTACAAATATAATGATATATATCTTAATAATTCCTGAAGATTCATATGAGCACCAAGTACAAGCATATTATCATTATTAATTAAAATGTAAACAAATAGTTATACTACATGTTGCAATAGATGCAGTTAATATTTTTGTTATTAAGAGGAAGTATTTTAGCATGTTAAACAATAGAAAAAAAATTAGTGAAGATCTAAGTTTTCTTACTCTGTATGCTAACCCCCATGCAGCCCCTCACAACAGGAAACATATGAGCATTGATTAAAATGATATCAACTTTAAAAGTGATGCGGTCTTGGTTCAGCTAAATTGGCCTATGTAAACACTTTTTATTCAGATATTATTATCTTTTATCCCATTATTTGGTGAATATTTCATACAGTGAATTACAAAATTTTACAAAAACTCATTTTGTAATAAGTTTATTTTATGAAGGTTCGAAAATATCTTTGTATTTTTGCCAGTTTTGGTAGAAAGGTTCTAGATTGTTGTTCATAATGGCTATTTCTTTAAGTGTTTTATAACAATACACAAGTCTGTTTTTGAAGGCTGCTATAGAGAGTGGTGTATTTAGGCGTTTAGAAGAAAATATATAGTACTTGATTTCAAGTATTACACTGAGATCAGCTGTAGACATATTATTACCAATGTTAAAAATAAATAACTCCTCAGTGAATGTAATTAAAACACTTTTAGTGTATAACCAATTATTTACTTGATGTAAAAAGTTCTGTGTATCAGGACAAGACCATAACAAATGGACCAATGTTTCTTCCTGGTGACAGGTGTGACATAGAGGGCTATCTATTGCATTTATGGTATGCAAGTATTTTCTTGTAGGTAAAATTCTATGGATAATTCTAAGTTGAAACCACTGTAATGTAGAACTAGAGGTTGATTTGAAAGGTGCCATATAAATGTCCTTCCATGTTTCTTGCTCTATGTTATAATTTTGTTCCCATTTAAGTTTAGAAGAAGGTTGTTCTGTATTTTTATTAAGTATATAGTAAAATTCTTTACTTCCTTTTGTTGTTTTTAAGAATGGTGTGATATTTAATGGCAGTGTTGGTTCGAATAATTTCTGAGTTATGTCCCTGTATGTTATCTTTTTGTTACCTGCCATGGATTTAATTGATGCTATAATTCCATTGAAAGTCATGAAATTTGTTTTAAGTTTATATATGGTACTAAATTCATCCAAGGAATACAAACGTCCATCAGTGTTAAAAAGGTCATTTATAAGATAAATTCCCTTGTCATACCATTCTTTCATAAAGAAGGTTTTACCTCCTATAACCAAGTTTGTATTATAATATAGTGGACTTGCCAGAAAATGTTGATTTGTTGATATAGTATTATTTTCTATGATATTATAAAAAGCCTTTAAAACATCTCTCCAGAACATGTTTTTCATTGTAACTAATTTTTGCTGTATGTACCTCTTTCCAAAACAACATAAATTTTTAATATTGACAGTGTTAGTATAGTTTAAATTTGTCATAAACTTCCGGTGTCAATTAACGCCCTAAGTTTTTGTTTCTGGATCCTTAACAAACAAGAATTTAGGTTTGATGTTAATGCAATATTAAATGTGGGTTTTCTTCTATTTCTCCTCCCACCGGCTTCTACATGAGAGGAGCGGAATCTTTTAACTGACCCCTAGCCAGTCTACCTTGCTGTCCGTTCGACCAATTTGTCTCATTTCGACATTCACTGGCAAAGTGACCTATTTCTTGGCATTGCCAGCACACTAACCGTGTACGGTCGATTGGCCTACGACGGGGTTTATTTTTAGTAATAGCATTTACTTCCCGTTTTGTCTTTCGACACTCGTCCACTACATGACGATTATTATGACAATAAGAACATGTTTGCCTCCTTAAATGGTCAACTTCCATAGGCTGTTCATGTGTCGGTTCATTATAATTCTGTTAATGATGACCTGTCCTTAACTGAAACCTCTTTCTAAGGTTCTGTTCTGCTGTTGCAGTAGCAATTGCACCTTGCAACGTGTTTGGGTTGGTTCGCATGACTCGAAGTTTCATTCCATCGTCATGGAGACCATCGATAAAATACTCTATCAATTGTATATCCCTAACTTCTTGGGCCTGCCCTGCAAAGGCGTCATCACCCAAGGCAATAAGACGTTCGGCATATACTTGAATTGTTTCATTACGTTTTTGAAGGACTTTGCGTAGTAACAAAAGTGCATGTTGTGGGTCAACAACTTCAGAGAAACGAGCTTGAAGTTCTGCTTTAACTTGTGCCCATGTGTGGGTAGGGTTTGCATCCATATACCTTTTCAAGAAATCACTAACGAGACCCTTACTTGCCTGATACAGCTAACGAATCGTTTTATTACCGAGTTTTACCGTTTATCTACCGTTTCAAACCAGTTTGTCGTTCGTTTGTCGTTTAAAACGGAAAACGACCTAAAACGGGTTTGCAAACGCTTAAAGTGCGCATGCTCAGAGTTTTTCCGTTTCCAAACGCTCTGAAACGGGCGTTTCCAAACGCGCGTAGTGCGCATGCGCATAGTTTTTGCAAACGGGTTTTTGAGTTTTTACAGTTTTTGCGTTCGACCAATTAAAAAAGGACAGTATAATTCGATAATTCTCTTCTGCGATCGTTGGTTTAAGAGTGATTGATTGATGCAGCAAATGAAACAAACATTTATATTAATTAGAAACAAAAGTTGTTGCTTAATAATTATGTTAATTCCTACGTGCAACCCCATGCATTCACCCATCATTTATATTCATGCCACCATTGAGTTAATATATGCTTAACTAAATCTGTCAAAAATGACATACAGAGCCCAGACTAGATGCATCGTTTAATTAGCCTGGTTTTGGATATGAACAACTGTTTTATTGACGTCGACAATCATTAATTGTTTAATCCATATCTCGCGTAGAGTGTACCAGTGCACTGCGATTGAATTACATATTTTCACATTATACATATTGGAAGTATGAACAATAAATATTTCAAATTAATTAGTGCTGTAACATTTAGTTTGTAAATAGATGGAATATACTCAGTTTACCTAATACATAATAGAGAGCCATAATGGAAATAAGGGAAAAAAAAGAAAAATGGACAAAGAATGAATGAATGAATGAATGAATGAATAAATGAATTGATTGAATGAATGAATGAATGAATGAATGAATGAATGAATGAATGAATGAATGAATGAATGAATGAATGAATGAATGAATGAATGAATTCTGTTTTACGGCACGTCGACATATAAATAGTTCATATTGTCCGCAAAAACTGATGAAAGATGAAGGAAAGAAACAGTTATCAAAAATAATGTAAATGTATAACGATAAAACCATTTACAAGCACGGGATGACACGGTAAAAGTAGTAACTATCCATAACTATGCAGGGCATCACATGCCCACTTGAGATCCGAGATTTAAATAGACAAACTGTTAAAAGAGTGGATTATACAAATACAATTTAATTAATGTCGATAATTAAATTTATATTAATTACAAACAATAGTTGAGGCATAATTATGCTAATTCCTATTCCTATGTGCAAACACCATGCATTCACCCAACATTTATATTCATGCTACCATCGAGTTAACATGTGCTTAACTAATTCATCGTTTAATTAGCCTGTATTTTCAATATGCAGCATGTATATTCTATCATGTATTAGCAACTGTTTTTGACATCGTCAATCACTAATTCTAATAGCTCGCGTAGTGTGTACACGCCCACTGCGATTGAAGAGACATCAGTAATACATGTAGGTATTTTCACAATATACATACCGGAAGAATGAAAAACAAATATTTTATATTAAATAGTGTTGAAACAAAATCGCCTGCATTTTGATCCTCATGTAATAGTTATTTGCTATATATATATTACTCAACTGCTGATATAAAATGATCGATTTGCAGAATCACGTGACTTAGACTTATGTATGAAAAGTTGTATTAATATATGCATAAATGACGATGTACGTATGTACAAGTTAAATAAAATATATGTTCTATTCTGTAAAAATAGTTTGAAAGTTCAAGGAATATTACTCGGTTTACATAATAAATGAAAACAGCATTAACCATAATGGAAATAAGGGAATACCCGGAAAAGGAAAAACAGAACCTACGAGAAATACGAGATTTAAATAGACAACATATTAAAAGATTGTATTATACGAATACAATTTAATTAATATTAATATTTAAATTGTTAAACATGGTAAATTTCCATTGTTATATTAATAATAAAAAATAAGAGTCGAGTATGACACAGAGGAAGATGGGAATAGCTATTTGAAAAGCATTGCAGAATGTATAGATTTCTATATAATTTGAGAGATATAGTACTGAATATGTTCATTTACAATGTGGCCTCGGTGGCTCAGTGGATAATGCATTGTGGTTTGGAGCTAACACCTCTGCCCCGCGTTTATCCGATACATACCATATTCATTCTTCATATTAGCTCCCTCTGTCATTGTCCCAATATAACCACATATGTTGTGTTAGCCCCATTATATGTTTACAGAAGTGTCTGAGTCATGCGCTAGAATCCAGTAACGTGTTTGTGATCCGTGTGAAATTAAGAAATTATATATAATGTATATATCGGCGTATTCATGAATTTAACCCGCTATTCACGCTTTATTTCTAATCAGTGTACTTTTTTTTGCAATCGTAACAGGGCATGATACGCGCAATTTAATTTAATGAATATTTGACTATTAAAGGGATAAAGACAATCTGGATTTTTTTAAAACTCGCGGCAATTTATATTAGATATAAGAATAGTAATATGCAAATTGTATTGTATTGCACCAATAATATATTAAAACGTATAGTAAAGTAAGACAAAAAAGAGAATACTTCAAATAGTACCTATTTAAATGTAACCAGGCTAAAAGTAAACATGATTCTGGTTATATAATTCGAGACACCCATTTAAAACACTTCAATATTGCCGTGGGTACCTTTAAAACGAACACCATATTTGAATGATACACCGGAGGTGCTTATTTTAATAAAATTATTCAAGATTGCTCCGCGTCCCTTTAGAATTATTAGTGCATTCCCTATGCATTCAATATATATGTTTATATCTCTTAATAACGGCAATATCTGCAGATTTCAAAACATTATGGTTTAGGTTTAAAACACGGCAGTCTTGATCTTCTTTATTTAAATTCGCGGCGTCCAGTCAATTTCTTTCCTCTATAAGATCAATTAAATTCGTGCCTTTTGTGACTGCTTCTTGTCGTTCGTGTGTGTTTTAAAGTAATGAATTCTAAGTTCATACTCTGTACTATCATACAGTTACTTATAATAAGAAAAACATATTAACTTAACTTTGAAGAACTCGATATCCTGTGAAGTTATATTATTTAACTTTTACCGATTCCAATAAGAAAAAGGGGTTGGCGTGGCGCGGTCGGTAGCGTGGCGGATTTGTAACCGGAGGCCCCGGGTTCGATCCTCCGTGGTGCCACTGAGTTCCGTCGGTGTATTCTTGGGCAAGACACTTTACATTAGCCTCGTCCGTCGGATTATGACTTAAACCGGGCGGTCCCGTGTATCTTCCGAGCACGTTAAAGAACCATAGGAATCTATTCGTTAATAAGAGTAGGGCAGGTTCTCGGATTCCTATGTATCCTTCCCCTCTCTCTGGGGCGGCTCTAAATAACCTATACTGTGTTGATGAGCCGTTAAACCTCTCTCTGGGGCGGCTCTAAATAACATATACTGTGTTGATGAGCCGTTAAACAACAGTCAATTCAATTCCAATAAGAAAACAACGCTATCATACTTCATTGCAATGTGGTAAAGTAGTTATAACTGGTTTACGTTTTTTCATTCCTAATTATTTCACAGACCTAATAGCTAATTATTAATATGTGCACACAATATATGCAGAAAGTACAAGAACGGAAGTAAACTAAATTAATAATGTGTTTTACTCCTTATAGTTTTAAACTATTCAATAAATTAGTTTCTGAGAGTATCAAATACCAGATAGTTTTCGTCTGCTCGTATAATTATTTTGACCAGTGCACAGTGTATTAACAATACAAATAAATATACTGAAAATAAATGTCAGCCTGTTATAATGTGTCTCTTTAATTATAAATTAAATCAGTATTCGTCGCAAATCATAGTTGAAAATGTTATGTCGCCTGATAAAATTATATAATACAATAAAGTATGCATAATTAAAATTTAGGATTGTACCATGCATTAATAAGTTCGTTAATTGTGACTGACTGATTGAAATAAAAGGGAGTAACTGACTCTATTTCACAACATGTGATTGGCCAACATATAACATATAAGACGATGAGAACCCCAACAGTGACTGTAATGATAAGTTAAAGATGAACATTGTCCTAAATCAACAAATCCGCTGATGATATGTTTTTAATTATTAAATATCATTATAGATACGATGTTTATTATGTTATTGATGTATGCTTTGTGAAAATATGTTTTTAAACATAAAAATCGAAAATGCGAACAGGCATTGCTAAAATATCGAAAACAAGTGGGGAACATCTTCCTCGTATAACTGAAGTGACGTCATTGGGAACAGAAAAATCCATCAGTACATAGGGAAAGCACGCAAAAACAGTACAGCGTGTATGAAAATGTCAGAATTAAACTGTTTTTATCGAAAATCTGACAGTAAGTCACCGGCAACACCGCATATCTTGGTACATATACACTACTCAACTTCTATAATCGGTAACCCAGGTGTTTTTTTTGTAAATAACAGAAATATTAAAAGCTGGAAATGACCGAAATACATACCAATTTTTTATTAAGTTTATCAACAAAGTTCATTTTAAGTTTTTTTCCAGGTTACATTGCTGATAAACTTAATAAAATATTGGTATGTGTTTCGGTGATTTCCAGTTTATAGTATTCGTGTTATTTCAAAAAACCTGGGTTACCGATTATAAAAGTTGAGTAATGTATACTTAGGGCGAAATTCAGTATATTCCGAATGCATGGACATGGTCTAATACTTGTTCATTAATACGAGCGTCAGATAATAAGGACTTTACTTTTGCGGAAAAGTAGATATTGAAAACATATATTTAGTACGTGCATATTTTTCAAATAATTGATAAAAAAAAACACTAAAAAAAACAACATAATAACTAAAATTTCTATAGTACCAGGGAGTATATATATATGCCGTAAGTGCCCGCCACCTGGTGACCAAAACACTCGAGGAGTGGCACGTATTAAATTTGGATTTGCAGTATGACATGCTCTCCACGTGCCCCCAACTAACAATATACCACACATCCACTAATCACCTATTGCGTAGCCCTATTGAAGTACAGCCTAATTAGGGTACATACGTCGGTATATGACAAAAGCACGTACCATTTAGGGAAACATAGTTTTATGACACATTTCCTGTTTATTGCAATTCCGTGAGCGATGCAATACCGCCGCGGCGAGCCACGTACTGCACAAGACGGATATATGATACGGATATATGATGCGTGGAAAACTAGTTTATCGCGAACAAAGTGATAAACATACTATGATCTAAATATAGCCAAATGTATTATGAGCACTATTTTATGTATTATGTACATTTAGAGATCGAAAGCAACAGACCTTTTCTAATTCATCAGCTAAACAATTACGGCCTATATAAAGATCTAAGACTATATCCCTTTCTACAATTTAGCATACGTATACCTGATGAAATGCTAAGATAATAGAAGAAAAACGTTTATGTTACCTCATTTATTAAGTTGCATGTTTTTTTAAATGCACGAATTATATCGTCCTTCCGCAACTTAAAGGAAGTACATCAGGCTTTGGAGGCAACACGTGCATTAATAAAATACAAAGCTATAAAATTACTAAATTATATTGTGAAATGGCTCTAAGATATAGATAGATCATTAGACTTGCTATACTACAGCGCAATAATTACTAATTATGAATTACAGCAAGGCTTATTAGACCATGGAGTAATCACCAGATTATAAATAACCGTCACACGTGATCACCGCGGCGATACTGACACATGACGATCGCTTTGAAAGATGTTGCGTTTTTTTTACCGCCAAGATTAAAATAGCTATCCATGGCACGTAACCTTAGTTAGTCAATACCATATTTATGTCTTTTATTGTATGTGTTCGGTGTAATTTACTTTGGTCGTTTATGGTTCATTTAGTTCATTTTTCTTAATTTAATAGCGAAATAATATATTTGAACAATTTTAAAAGAACTACTAATCCTGATGTACTCCCTTTAACTAAGTGAAGATCGATATTAGAGTGTATGGATAAGCGAGTGTTCTACACAATTTAAGTATACCCATTTCACATCAGTAACCGGCGCTATAACAAAATACGGAAATATTTAAATGGTGTTTAATGGTTTGTCAACACATGCAGTGTTATTTAGAGCCGTCCCAGAAGAAGGGTTTGGGATATATACAAATCCGATAACTTGATTTATTCGGAATAATGAAGATATGCCTATGGTCCCTTAAAGTGCTCGGGAACACTATATATAGGTCCGTGAACGTCCCTATTCGACGGACGAGGCTATGAAAAAGTGTCAAGTACGTATAGTTAACACCAACTTTCATTATATATGAACATTTATAGTTCCAAGCACAATGCCTTACACTGAGCTACCGAGGTAGCTGTCTTCTGGAGAATGAGTATAATTAAGCATTATTAGTTGCAAGCACAGTTTAATTACCTGACTCTATTTCGATGCGATTTCATTGAATGCGTTATACTTTTAAATAAACGTTTCAAAACAAATTCAATTAAAATAACAACAACATGTAATGATACAGATAGACGGAGAGCGCTTATTTATGTGTGTGTGTGCGTGTGTGTGCTGGATGGTGTGGAGTTGAAGTGGGGTTTGTGGGGGGAGGAGGTGGGAAACGAAGTGACGTGGTGGGTCGGGGAAGGCTTTCTATCCATTTCGTTTCAAAAGAACTTTCACATGGTCTAATATTCTTTATTTTTCATTCCTTTTTCACCACTTACTACACGTTTGTTAAACAGCCTGGTTGAAATTTTGCGTCTACATGACTGGTCGATAACAATAATTGTATATGTTTGACACTAATCAAGTTGATATATTTATTAAAGTAACATACATGTGACATGCTTGTTTTCTTTCATAACTTTAATGAAACGTGTGGTCTAATTAGAGATAAATAATTCCGTTCATAATATAACAAAAAGCCGTAAAAATTAGTTCACAGTGTTCACCATAATACATTTTATGTAAATAACGAATACATACTAAATATGGCGACTAAAGTGCACGTGTCGTCAGTTGGCATTTCGGCTAATTGGTTTGTTGTATAGCAATTAATTAGTACACTTTGCATTATACATATACACTTGGTGCGTCAAATCAGTGATCATCAGAATGAAAACATGAAAGACTGACAACGATCCTTGATTATGAATATCATTTCTAGAGAAAAGTGTGGTCTTAGTTTATCATTCATTTGCTCAGGTTATCGTTCAATAACGGGAGCGCAGACCTTCATTAAATTAATCATAACATTTGAAGTTATTAAGTTATAATATTTGTTGTTTCTTATACGTTTACTTTTTTTATTTTTTATATTTTTTGGTTTTAATTTAAAAAAATACATATACGTTTATACATACATATAATTATTATATGTTTAGGCTTCTCTTAGATACATATTAATATCCTTTAGTAGCTATATGTTTGCATGCTTTTTCCTCTTTGTTCGTGTGATTATTTTTTATGTGTTTATTTGGAATTCTCCGCATGAGGCGGAATATATTTATCAAATAGTTATCTGAATTCAAAATCCCATTTTTGAAGTTTGTAAATTATTAAAAGACAGCATTATAAATGTAAAACTACAATACGTTGTTGTTATAAATGTAATAACACTTTATAACATAATACTTTATTACATGCAATTAGTAAAAAATAAACAGTATTTGACGCTTTGAAAGATACGTGTACTTTGCACAGCTGTATGTTGGATCCGACGAATGACATTTTCATAATATGTCGATTCGTTAAATTGTTTTGTGTTTTTGCGTTTATCATACGTTTAAAGTTAATTTGTTATACTTAGTTTGTATCGCTATACCCATGCTGTGTAAGCACAATAAAAGCCGTATATATAAACAGGGCTCTCTATGACGTCCCAGTTATAAAGTATGTTTGACTCTTTAAACATTACGTTTGATTTGCACTAAATGTATTCTAAGAACCGAATCGTGATCAATATAATCATGTATAATTGTTTAACACATTATATTTAACACGAAAAGTCAACTCCGCCGTTCAGCGTGTCAGTTATTATGATTACACAACACATAGTACACACACACGCAGTAAGCGTGTCATTCATTTTATGCACGGCGGCTTTTATTCAATCGACTTAGTGTTAATCACATAACGCAAATAAATATACATGTATCATATAGCTATGCAACTCATTCTTTATACAACACCATGTATAGCTTAACAAAGTATCGCCATTAATATAAAATAGTATTCGTCTGCTACGAAATAATTATATAGATTTATTTAGCGCATCGGAATGTTTTAGTGGTTAAATGATCTGCATTCTCATTGGTCAAACGGAAAAACGCAGAAACCCGTTTTTTACCGTTTGCTCAGTCACCGTTTACAGTTTAGGCGTTTCGCGTTCTGACTGGCCAAACTAAATATCAGCAACCAGATTGGCTAAACTTACAAACGCAAAAAATCGAAATGAGACAAACCCGTTTTCAGTCGAAAAAAACGTTGTTTTTTCTTCAATTTTCATTGGTTGATCTGCAGAAACCCAGTTAAACGCGTTTTTTTTGTGCCGCGTTTTGAGTTCGTTTTGCTATCGTTTCAAACTAGTTTGTGCTCGGTAATAAAACGGTTCTATAGCTGTAAGCAACCAATTTAATACTGTCATGTGCCATGCCAACTAACAAAAAGTATTTCTCAATACTTTTTATCCAATCCTTAAATAATTTGCTTTCCCCCTCAAATGGCGTAATGACTTTGGCTACACCCTGAGCCCCCATGGTTATTGTTAACCCCGTAAGCTGGTCACCCATTACCCTAAACATATTTGCAAACTCTGTCTGTTCAGCCATATTTGTTAGAGTAATACAGTAAAGCTACTCACGTTAGTCGAATATGCCTCGAGTACTTCTTGCACGTATTGCACAATTGTCACCAACCGTCAATAAAGTGCATTTATGATCGACTATTGTCCACACACATGTTCAAAATCTGCACACAACACCAAGTTCGCAGTGTTAATTATGTCGAATTAACACATAATCCTGATCACGATGGCACCAAAGAAGTCTTGTAACAATTTATGTCACCAGGGCATTAATAATTAACAAGTCCAGACTTTTAAACACACGTTTTAATAATTTTTAAAACTACCCCATTTTACTGTCTGATCGGTATAGTGGTTATATTAATTCTAACAGATGTTACTCATCAAATCTCTACATTCTCAGACAATATCTAACAACCTCTGACTCTCACAGACTCTCTCCTGCTACTTCTAAACACACCAGTATATACTTGCACGCACGTGCAAGCCTGCCATTGGTTGTTTACACAGTTATTCAATATACCTGAGTAAGCTAATATAATATCTGCTATTTGAGAGGCAAATCCCAAATTGTAGAATAATGGTCATTTACTATTAACTGTGATATACTTCTACTACTTGTTATTAAAATAGTGTTATTACGTATGAAAGGGTATGGTAGTGTTACAAACTGCCACATTTTACAACATGTGTATACCGGTTCTAAATCTACTGACAACAAGCAATATATGTAACTTACATATTTTGAGAATCCAAACTCTACAGACACAGCATAAACGGCTTTAACCAGCCAGGACATATCCCGAAACTAGAGCGTTGAATTAACAGTTACCAACTCATAATTTATGTTACGCATATTCACACACGGGTATTTTAAGAACCGGTGAAAAGTCCTATACTTTTTATCGGCACATATACATTATTATATGACCTAAATACCTGGATAGAGTTTTGATAAACGGTTTTGTAGTGTAATCCTGCCATCGTTTGGCGGGCTAGCTACTTTAAGTTACATTAGTCCAGGAACAAAACCGCGTCATGTTATCCAACATGTCCATGCTTTACTTTGCATTTAAGAAATGGTAAAACGGACTCTTTTTAAAACGCCAAAATAATCTCTGTTTGAAAGGTTCCGGTTTTATATAAACTGAAGGAATACAGAAACGTCAGTTCAGTAATTTCCGCTGTATAGTGTATGTATACTACACTGTTGATAATCGAATGACCGTTCATGGCAACATTAGACATTTCCTTTCGGAAAACAAGACTAAAACAACACATGACACGACACATGTTATCACTTCGAAGTTTCAGTATTGATAGAGTTTATGGCTAAAGCAGATGAGCAAACATAGGATGTAAAATGTTCCTCTCTCTTTACATTAAATATAGTACTAAAATGGCTCAAATTTTAAAAGCGGAACTTCAACATTTATCAGTTTTGTGTCACAAAGTGTATTGTGATTAAAAAGTCTGAAACAGCACAGTTGTGTCCTTTCTCTTAGTAGCTGCAAACCTTCTTTAAAACAAACACTTCTCTGGAATATTACGTGGACTTAATGTGTTTGAGATGTCGTTTGCATTTATTATTATTTTTGCCTTCTTGTTTGTCTGTTTGCGTGTTTGTTTCTGTGTTTTGTGGTTGACTGTCCTCCTTGAATGCTACTTTCCCTGTCCGATCTTTTTATATTTCTGAAGTGTGCGGTATATACATTATACAGAGTCACTTCCTGAGTTGCGTTTCTTTTTTCATTTAGCATATTAATAAAAAAAAGTGTTTGCTAACGTTTTCCTTCAAATATGTCATTACTGACATCACTTTTACCCCCAATATGTTAACAAAATTTTTTTTTTATTTTCTTGTAAGTGTTTATAAGCTCTTTTCTAGAGTATCATCTTCTCCAACTGATTTATATCGAAGGTTGATTGGTCCCTTGAAATATACTAACTTGAATGCCACCGTGGGTTCAATATTTTAAATATTACTCTTTTTTTCAGCCACATGTCATAAGAAAGTGCATTGGGACAAACGGTATTATATCGAGATTATATACGGACGTGGTGAAATGGTCAGACCATGCCCCGTAGGAACAATATACTTCGAGGACAAGTGCGCATGTGATTTCGGACTGTCCGGTTTGCTACCTACTACCCCAGATGGTACGTTCTTAAAAGCTGTTTAAACAATGTAAATGTTCTCCTACATGAAAAATGACCACCTAAAATATAGTTTATGCTTTCTAAATGTATCAATGAAAATTCGTTAAAATGAGACCGGTGTAAAGATCATCAAAAACGTTTATCTGTATGTATGCCAAGTTTCATTGAAACTTTATAATTATTAAATGATTAAGCAAATGAGAAGTCGTTATTTGGGTCTGATAAAAAGCATAAAACGAACAAAAGGGTTTAACAGTAAATACTGTCTAAAAATAGAATAACAATCATCACACCGACAAATATGTATTTTCGCTGTGCATTGGTTAATATCAAAGACTTAGAAATGTTTCGGAGCGGACTGAGTTCTTTTTTATATATTTTGTTACTAATATGATCGAATGAGATTCATCACTGTATACTAACTATTAGAAGAAACAAGAATGAAATATTAATGAAAGCATGTACAGGTCGGGCATTTGATACATTATTTGGTACACAATGCATCTACATCCACCAAAATGGGGTATTGCATTGTTATGTAAGTACTAACATTTCGCAAACACATTTATTGTGCAGTTCTTTCTGATGTTTGACAGAACACAAATGTCACGCCCAAATTATTACCGTATTTAATATCAATTTTCTATATCATTTTTCAGTGCTCTGCCACCCGTCAGCGTTCTTTTCATTCGACAATGACCTTAAGGTCAAATAAAATTATACCTGTGTTTACTGTAACATTGCTGAAAAAAATAGGGTAGGTAGGTAAGCATTTTATTTTATTTTATTTATTTATTTTTTTATTTGGCGAAGTTAATTTAATGTGGCGATGAGCTTTGATGAATGGGAAAATGTGGTATTTTAAAAACTACAATAGATAACAAATGAAATTGTGTATGTGTTATTGTTTCCCAAAAGGCATGGCAACAACTGGCTCTTTTCCCAATCACTTGCAATTATTGCAAAGGGGTAAAACCGTTTAATTTATTTTTCGCAAGTCCGGAAGAGGTTCAGTTCCAACAGCAGGACAATGAGCACATGAGTCGGCCGTGATCGCGTGAACATAATTATTTTAAAAAAAAACAACATATTTCTATTTTTAAAAAAAGGGTCGGGGGTGTTTTCAGAGGGTCGGTCGGGTTACAGTAAACTCAGGTATAATTTTATTTGGCCTAAAGACAAATCTATGAACCTCATAAACACCGGGGTTACCAATGTTCGTCTCACCGACTTGTGTACGGCATACTTGGCCGCAATGAGATGAACATGTGGCGCTTCGCCGGGGCCGACTGGGGCAATGCTCTTGTCATCAAGTTCAAATTTAGATTCGATTACAGCAATAAGTTTATCGACTACGCAGGGCTACCAGTCGATATGGGCGTGGACTTTAACGTAAATATAAATCTGGTGAGTGACTACCGCATGACGGATAATGATTGGCGACTTTGGAATCAGCTCGTTAATGTCAGAACTATGAACGACTGGCGACAACTTCTGCGCGAATTCGGCCGCTCCAAGACCTTTTACGTATTCCTCGGACAACTTGGTTTCAAGCCTGGTACATCTAATTCCGAACAGGTCGTAAAAATACTTGGTACACGCGAAGCTTACGCGGAGTTTAGAGCACTGTTAGAACGGATGCAACCTCACCTGCTGAACAATATAAATCTCAATGACAAGTCTACATCCGGGTTGAAAGATATTCTGTCACAGCTTAGAGGCATGAGACAGTACATCAACTGGGACAATATTGTGGGTCAACTTACAGGACAAACTGGGTCAAAGGGAGGTCAAACTGGCGGCGGTTCTACGGACACTACAACTGTTATAACCGGTGGTAAAGGTCAATGGCCACAAATAGATAACAGTGGTGGAAGTAAGGTATGTTATATACATGTATGTCAATAATAATACAAAACAATAAAATAGATAGAGAATGGTCTCATTTAGTTGGCTACTTTAAACATCGAGATGAGCGTAGCCCATCGAGGTGTTTAAATTAACCAACGAGATGAAACCATACTCTATTTATTTTGTAGCATGTCCATTTCAGCTCCCTGCCATACTCTATTTTCCAATAACTGGTAGTTGTAGTACACCATTTATTCTGACGGGTGTTATTTTCAATAAAACGATTCACACCTGTGCTATTACATAGGGAATTGTCAGTGTCCATGCTACAGGTAAACAGGGTGTCTGTTTATTAGTTCGTGTTTTTTTGTACTAAACTAAAGCCAAACAGTCCATAGGTGCTTTTAGTAAATAGGATTAAGTCAATTCAAGTGCAGCTAAACGATAGTAAATATCATTAAATTAACGAAAGAAAACAACGAAAAAAATAACAATACCTTACACGTTTGTGTATCGTCATTGACTACCCCGATATATCCAATAAAACATTCAAATAAAAAGACAACTCTGTAATTATATGTCATTAACTTTCACTTGTTTTCACTAAAGTTGGCTGGTCACGGAGAATGACACAATTAGAGGAGAATGGATCAAGGTCACAGGTTCCGGTTCCGGTGCTGGTGCTGGTGGAACTCTAACCAGCACAAACCAGAATGCGTTGAACATTGCCGGTACTGGCGCGGCTTCAGAGTGGCACTTCAACAGTGCAACAGGTCAGTATATTATTTATTATACGTCACGCTTACACTTCTGTATAAAATGCCATACCCTGGCGTGAAACGTATTGGGCCAGTTGTTCAAAGATCGGCTAACGTAACCGAGAGTTACGTCAAAATTTCAAATCTCTCTGAATTTCCGAAAAATGAATATTTCTACCAAACGCTGAGCATGTGAAAGAATTATGTTAAGAAGAAGTGCAAATTAAAAACCTTTAGCAGTACAAAATATTTGTTTTTGAGAAAATGTATTTTGAGAATTTACACTAACCAAGGATTAAGCTAACCGATCTTTGAACTACTGAGCCATTATTACCTAATGTGAAACATATTATTACCTGATGCTCTGTATACTGGTTGTTAGTAATTTCTAACTGTGTCTCGCAATTTTGGTCACTCACCAAGCAGGTGTAAAACGGTTCGACCATTGCCTTCCCTGACCTTGAACTGTTTCATGCGCGATCTGGATGCGCGAACAATTATCCCGTCTGATGCCCCTACTCAAGTTCATAAACTGTGATTGACGCAGACGATAGGTGCAAACAATGTCACGGTTCGAAGAGATCTCTGACGAAGACTTACACAATTGTGCAAATGACCTTTTCCAAGGCGGTACCCCTATTGCCAATCCTTTTATGTTTGTGGTGACGCAAACTGTGATTCTGTTTGTCCTTGTAATTGGTGTTTGTTTAGAATGAGTCTTTTTATTGACTGTGTTTTGTGAATGTTACATTTACTGTTCTTTTATATCATGTTTACAATAATTGTAACAGGTCAATGGGAACGATTGGCTGCAGTGCACACGGGTAATTTAGGCAAAGATGGCGTCCAGATTTCAAGTGGAACATGGAATAGCGGTACACGACCAGGAGGCTGGAGTAACGAAGGCACGGGTTAGTACACTCTGACATATGTGTTGGTCATAAGAGTGGGTGCTCCCCTGCCCCCACTGAATACTCTCTATATTTTCCCTGAATACTGCGTACCAAAAGGGGGTGAGAAACAGCCCCATAAGACAGACTTAAGATCCTTGATATGACACAGGATCAGGCGTTTTAATATCCATTTCCCTAAAATGTTGTACATATATCTAGATCTGTTTATCTTTTAGAAAGTTGTGTGCCAGTGTTAATCTTTTATTCAATGTTGAAGCAGTACCGCTTATTTTGGAATCATAGTTTTTTCTTACTGACAAAGTTATGTATCCACCAACTCACTCATGATGTGAATGCATTTTTTAAAGTCCCTATCCCGCCATCAAAAGGCACATCTCACAGCACATTTACACCGTTTCTAAACCTACTGACGACGATGTATATATATGTAATATATATATATATATATATGTAGAGATAGTTTATCAGCGTGTGTTGCAGCTATCCTTTTTAGGAAGTGAATGCATACGTTTGATTTCTGTGTCTTTCATCATAGCTAGGCGCGCTGCCGTAGTTCGTCCGAAGGTTGTCTGTTCTTGGTTGTTCGCAAATACTTCTCCCCATATACAATTCTGCTTTGTGAACGTGAATCTCTTGGATCCCAAATTTTGAAAGTTGCCGTTGTTATCTCCCTTTAATATATACCATTTACTGAATTCACAGTATCCTAGTGATCCGGCACCTTTCATTGTCGGTGTCTAAAAATATAGCGTGTGGTTGAATTCTTAAATGTGATCCCACTCATAATAGCTATAATTGTATGTATGTATGCGCGTATATGTTAAATGTGCCTCCAGGCGAGTGGGTTATGATGTAGAGATACAGTTTATCAGCGTGTGTTGCAGCCATCCGTTTGATTTCTGTGTCTTTTATCATATCTAGGCGCCCTGCCATAGTTCGTCCTAATATAGACACAATATAAATGGCTTTCAACAGCAAGATCAAACCTCAAAACTGGAGCGTCGAATTGACAGTTACCAACACATAGTCCATTTTACGCATATTCAATCACGGGTATTTTGAGAACCTGTGAAAAATCCTATGCTTTTAATTGACACATTTACATTATTGTATGTCCTGATCACAGGTTTTGATAAACATTTTTGTAATGTAATTTTACCGTAGTGTAATTTTACCGTTATTTGTCCGATTAGTGCCTTTATTATTATTACTTCGATTTTGTATTGTCTAGTCGCTGGAAGTGGAACGTCATGGAGATGGCAAGCAGGAGGATCCGCAAGACCGATAACAACAGGAGCATCTTCCGGTAGTACATCTCAATTTACCGGAACCGGTTCTACAGGAACAGCTGGCTCACTAAGAAGCGGACATATTTCTGCAGGGGGTAGTTCCACGGAACAGAGCAGTACATTCACCGGACAGATCGAAGCTGGTCATTCAACAGCTGGAGCAGCCGCCGGTTTTGGAGGTGGTTTAAGTGGCACAGGTAGCTTCACCGGACAGACAGGAGTTGCTGGTTCAGCAGGAGGTACAACTAGTTTTAGAGGAGGTTTAAGTGGTACAGGAAGCTTCACCGGACAAACAGGAACTGGTGGTTCAGCAGGAGGTACAACCAGTTTTGGAGGTTTAAGTGGCACAGGTAGCTTCACCGGACAGACCGGAGCTGTTGGTTCAGCAGGAGGTACAACTAGTTTTGGAGGAGGTTTAAGTGGTACAGGAAGCTTCACTGGACAGACAGGAGCTGGTGGTTTAGTAAGAGGTACAACCAGTTTTGGAGGAGGTTTAAGTGGCACAGGTAGCTTCACCGGACAGACCGGAGCTGTTGGTTCAGCAGGAGGTACGACTAGTTTTGGAAGAGGTTTAAGTGGTACAGGAAGCTTCACTGGACAGACAGGAGCTAGCGGTGTTGAGTCCGGATTGGGATCATGGACTTGGCAAGATATCTTGAGAGAAATGCAAAAAGTACAGGTACTAGTTTTAGCTTATAAATACCGACGAATCGCTTTATAGTAGTTTGTTCTCTGTATTTCAACTTTTTTGGCTGAAACATACAAACTGTTAATGTTAACTGCATACAGTTTTATGTCTTTGAAGCATTGTATACGAATTTGTTTATTTCAGTTGTTATTCTCCATTCTCACCGTCCATGTGCTTTAGAATCATATTTAACTTAATATACAGTAATGTTGTTCTTTGTTTCTGTGTGTGTTTGTGGTTGACTGTTGTCTTTGAATGCTACTTTTCCTGTTCGATTTTTTAATCCATATTACATACAACTTTTATAAACAGTACATACAAATGAGACATACACTTTATTTATGGGGATAACGATTCTTGTTACGTTATTGTGTGTAATGTGGATACAGCTCTATGCGAAGTGCATTTTATTTAACCCTTAACCCGCTAAGAACGACTATAATAATTGTCCGTTATATATATGTAGCGGGTAAGGGTTAAATACTTCCACTGGATAAAATACTATGCAAAATATTTTTCCGAAGATAAAGCGCTATGTAATTATTTTATTTAAATGTTTCCGAGGACAAAGCTTATTGAAGTACATTTTATTGACATATTGATGCGGATAAGCTTATGTTAAAGAAATATAAAAAGATCGGACAGGGAAAGTAGCATTCGGGGAGACATTTCTCTATGAGTTGCTTTTTTTAATCAGTCATGAGAATACAGGTCGATGTGAAGATCATGTTTACAAAACTGTGGGGAAACTATTTTTGTCTTTAAAAAGCTATATGTGACAATATGCAAAAAATGATATTGATTTTATGCATATAACAATAATAACAATAGTAAACTAAACACTATGAAACTATATATAGATTGATCAGCTAAATTTGATGACATACATTTTTGGTAAGTTAGTAGCGTTGCTTATAGCGGTACTGTTGCGATACACTTTCAGACAAGTAATATAATTAACGCTTTATTGCAGAACGCGTCATCGTCCGGCACTTGGGAATGGAACACAATGGCTAACGGTAATGGTGGGGCTAACGTTGCCAACCGACAGGCAATAGAAGCGTTCTTGAGCCAATTATTGGATCATTCAGACACACCTCCACCACCGGACTGTCAATCATTTGTCAGTTTGCATCACGTGATCATGACCCAAGGGTATATAAAGCGCGTCTGTCAATCAAAAGAGTTCTCTCAGAGGTTCCTTTGGCGGGTTTATTTGAAATCCGGTCTTCATGTGACTGGTGATATTATACCTGTGGCAGGTTATTTAGAAGCCTGTGGTTATCTGAAATTCTGTGGTTATTTCAAATCTGGTCTTAAAGGTGATTAGTGATTTCTATTTATTTATTCTCGTCCGTCGAAATAAGTATTGATTTACTCTTGGGTCGTTTTCGCCGTATCTATACAGTATAGATAAAATACCGCCATTTTATTGAAATATCGGTTATTTTTGCTCTTGTATTAATTAAGAGCTGACTACAAAAAGTTCAGGTAATATTGTTTAAATACTTTGAACACTAGATCTAATTAAAGAATAAATATGTTACTTTATGTTGACTTCATGTTATTATTAAAAAGCCGCCGGTCATTACCATTTTGGTGTCAGAAGTGGGATGTCTTTGTGCCGGAAGATATAACGAACGACACTGAAATAACATGTTCAAAGAAAATGAATTGCAGCGCATAATAAAATAATTACAATAAAAATTCCGATATTTGACTAATTAAAGGGACAGTACCATTGTTTAGTGTAAAATTTGAATTGATCACAATGGCGAATAATTCCGATTCTGAGATTGAATTTAATATTATAACTGAAAATGACACTGCCCAGTCTGAGAGTGAAAATGAAAGACCCCAAGATCAAGAACAGGACCTGGAGCGTGCATCTAACAATGCCCGTAACAATTCACCAGACCTTCCGCCTAACCCTGAGAGAGCTCAAACCCCACCCAGAAGAGAGGTCTATATTCCAAATAGGCAAAGTAAACCAGTTGACCATCCGTCCGATAGCGAGCATGATTGCATGTATTTAAGTGTTCGATCCACTGATCGTCGACCCCGTAGAAGGCATTCCAGGCCTAGTGGTCATCGATCGTCTAGTTACCATAGACAACTGATGATTAGACATTACCACAGAAGTCCGTCTCCGTACCCAGGTAGACACCGGTCTCCGTACCCAGGGAGACACCAATACTATAGTTACCGATACGATCAGAACCAAAGCAACCAAGCTTGTGACATTGATACATCATTTTCACCTGGCTACCATGGTTACCGCGAGTACCATTCCCAACATCCAACTGCAGATGACCATAGAGTTGATCCACCCCTTCCGCCAAATAGACGAAACTCACACCATCATGGGTCAATGCCAAGCTTAAAACCAGAGCCTTATTCGGGAAACGAAAGTTGGGAAGAATACCATTCCCACTTTGAAGACTGTGCCGAGCTTTTTTATTGGGACACTCGAAACAGAGTATTGTTTCTTGCCACCAGCTTGAGAGGTCAAGCCCGTGCCTTTTACATGAGTTTGGAACAATATGAGAGACGTGATTATCACACCCTGGTCAGTAAAATGCGCCAAAGGTTTGGTAGCAGCACACATGCAAGTAAATGGCTTAACCTGTTAGAAAATCGGCAGCGTAAACCAAATGAAAGTATCACGGCTTTATGCGACCACATTCGGCAGCTGGCTAAGAAGGCATATTGTCAGTTGGATAGTAAGGCTCAAGATGCCATAGCCCTTAATCAGTTGTACAAAAGCATTCCTATCGACATGAAATGCCGCTGCATGGACAATGAATGTACGACAATCTTAGATGCAGCTGAAGTATTAGAGCGGTATGAAGCCATCATGGGGGACAATAATAAACCTCCCAGAGGTAACGTGCGAGTCATTGATACCACCGGGGTTGACCCAGGAATTTCTAGTCTGTTTGGCCAACCGACTGAGTTTTTGATTGACAATGGGTCAACTGCCTCAATTATTTCATTACAGATATATAACGAAATCCCTGAGGATCAAAAACCCACCATAGAACCCTTTAACACCCCCGTTCTTGACGCTAGTGGAAATAAGATCACTACGCTCGGAATGGTAACAATAAAAATAGCTTTAGAAGGACATTATTTTGAACATCCCGTCATAGTATGTGAAATTGGACAAGACGGTATAATTGGTCAAGATTTTCTTCTTAAGTTTGCTGAAAACATAAACTGTAAGATAGTGACAAAGTATAACGAAATAAAGTGTTGGGTAGGTAGTGAAAAGTCTGTTACTTGTAGGGTGTTGGTCAGAAAAACAACTGTTGTCCCCGCGAATTCAGCTGTATGGTTGCATGTTGAAATACCCGATTCTGATAAATTAACAACGTATGGTTTAACTAAACCCCTGCAAATGTCTTCTGAACAGATTGGTATGGTTCCCGGCATTGTTAAAACCGAAACAGATGTAAAAGTGAACTTTGTCAATTACTCCGATAAAGAGATTAAGTTGTTTGCAAAACAAGCTATTGGTACATGTGAAGCATATACAGATAACGAACAGAATAAGGATTGTGTTCGAAATTTAAAAAGTAACATTTCGGTAAATAAGAAACTTTTACCGGAACATTTGCATGACCTGTTTCAAAGAAGTTCTGAGCACCTAGATGCATCCGAAAAGGAACAATTAAAAGAACTTCTTATTGAGTACCAAACTGTATTCGCCAAATCATCTGATGACCTTGGACGGTGTGATAGAGTACAACACCGAATTCATACTGGTAATGTCATACCAGTGCGTCAACCTATAGGTAAGCGTCAAGCTGAGAGGGAAGAAATATATAAAATGCTAGACAAAGGTGTAATAGAACCTTCCAATAGCCCATGGAGTTCGCCGGTTGTCCTTGTAACAAAACAGGATGGCAGTATACGATTTTGCGTTGATTACAAGGTCCTCAATGACCTTACGGTAAAAGATGCCTACCCTCTCCCACGTGTTGATGAGTGCTTAGATGCACTGTCAAAGTCCAAGTGGTACAGTTCTATGGACTTGAACTCAGGGTTCTGGCAGGTTGGCATGGCCCCCGAGGACCGCCAGAAGACCGCATTCGCAACCAACCTCGGCCTTTTTCAGTGGACAGTCATGCCCTTTGGACTGGCCAATAGTCCTTCAACTTTCGAACGATTAATGGAAGACGTTTTGAGAGGTTTACAGTGGATTGAATTGCTATTGTACATGGATGATATTATTTCTCCAAGCAACACCATCTCTGAAGGGTTACACAGGTTACGGAATATCATTGAAAGATTGCTGGAAGCAAACCTATCACTTAAACCGTCCAAATGTGTGTTTTTCCAAAAACAAGCTAAGTTTCTTGGACATGTAGTTTCAGAACAAGGCGTGTCCACCGATCCAGCTAAAATCTCGGCTGTCAAAGATTGGCCAGTACCAAAGTCAGTCAAAGAAACCAGGAGCTTTTTGGGTCTTTGTTCATACTACCGTCGCTTTGTACAAGGTTTTGCTGCTATCGCCAGACCTCTACACAAACTGTTTGATAAGGGAGTTAAATTTGTGTGGAACGATGATGCAAATAGAGCATTTGAACTCTTAAAAGAAGCTCTCGTAAGTGCCCCGATTCTAGCATATCCATTACCTGATACTCATTTTATACTTGACACTGATGCAAGTGACAAAAGTGTTGGAGCTGTACTGTCCCAAAAACAAGGCGATTCAGAGAGAGTTACTGCCTATATGAGTCAGTCTTTAAACAAACATGAACAATCTTACTGTACCACACGAAAAGAATTACTGGCTGTAGTAAAGTCTTTAAGGACATTTCATTCATACCTTTATGGTCAACCAACCTTGTTAAGGACAGATAATGCTGCAGTAAGCTGGCTTAAACAATTGAAAAGACCGTCAGGTCAGATTGCGCGATGGGTTCAAGAACTAGAGACTTATAATCTCACTATCATACATCGCGCTGGTCTTAAGCATTCAAACGCTGATGCCCTATCGCGTAGGCCATGTCGGGTATGCGAGCGACAAGAGAATCTTAATTCTTCGGAAAGTGATGAAGAATCCGAAACAGTTGATTCTTTAACAGAGGTCTCACACGATGTTCCAAGTTCTAGTTCCGGCATTCGAGTTATACAATCTGGAAATGACCAAACATTAAACCGATCGTTCCTGGATGGTTGGAGCACAAGTGATTTAATACAAGGACAAAATCAAGACCCCGCAATCGCTCCTTTACTAGCAGCTAAAGAGAGCTATGCTAGTCGTCCGGCATGGGATCAAGTGTCTGCTGGCTCGTCATTTTTGAAAACTTTGTGGCGCCAATGGGATCGCCTGTGCGTGATAGAAGGCCTACTACACCACATGTTTTTGGACACCGAATTAAAGCAGGATGTGCACTTGCTAATCGTGCCCGCGTGCAAGCAAAATGATATCATTCGTTATTTTCACGATATTCCAACAGCTGGACACTTGGGATCTGATAAAACCCTACACAGTGTCAAACAATCATTCTATTGGCCAGGCATGAAAGACGCGATCGTCAGATATTGTAACACATGTGACCAATGTGTAGCCCGTAAATCAACATCTGCTTCCAAGGCCCCATTACGACAATTCCTAGTAGGTGAGCCCATGGAAAAAGTAGCTATTGACATACTTGGCCCCTTACCCGTCACCAATAAAGGCAACAAGTACATTTTAGTACTTGTTGATTGCTTCACAAAATGGACAGAGGCCTATGCACTACCGAACCAAGAGACTCACACCATCGTAGCAGTCCTTGTTAACGAGTTTATATGTCGTTTTGGTACGCCTTTGCAAATCCTGAGTGACCAGGGTTCAAACTTCACGTCTGCTCTTTTTCAAGAAGTCTGCAGCTTTTTACATATCGATAAAGTTCAGACAAGCAGTATGAGACCCCAGGCCAATGGTAGTGTCGAGCGATTTAATCGTACATTATTATCAATGCTGACCATGTACTGTCAAGAAGACCAGCATGATTGGGACAAGTATATGCCACAGCTGCTTATGGCTTATCGTGCTTCTGTACATTCGAGTACTGGAATAAGTCCGAACAAAATGGTGTTCGGCAGGGAGGTCACACTGCCAATAGAAGCCGTCATAGGCAAGCCAAGAGATGAAACAGAATCTCCCGATTCTTTGACTTCTATACAGTATGTCGAGGAACTACGCGTTTCTTTTTCCAAAATGCATGAACTTGCCAGGAAGTCACTGAAGTCAAATTCTGAATACCAGAAAAGACATTATGATTTAAGAGCGAAAAAACGGTCGTTGCGCCCTGGGCAACCAGTATGGTTGTATAACCCGAATCGCCGTGTTGGTGTGTGTTCAAAATTAACATCGAAATGGAAGGGACCTTATGTTATAACCAAGCAGCTTGATGATGTTATGTATTTGGTGAAGATTTCACCAAAACAGAGAGCCAAGGTCTATCACATCGACAGGTTACTACCATACAATGGTAGAAACCCACCAGGTGGACAGTATCGGTAACCAGTACAAAATAAACATTAACTTGTACTGTGATGTTAGGACAGTGCTTATTACAGTTTAATAAGCAAGTTGTTTAAGTTATTTGTTAAATGTTAACAGACATTGCCGTTTCAAAATAAATAAAATTATTATAGAAAAATAAAAACAGTAAAGTACAGCGAGGCAATCTATTATACATGTTTAAAACAAACATATGATAGATGTGAACTTTAAATTGTGAAATGAAGCACATTTTATACATATGTATAAGAGTAATAAATACAAATCGAGTGCTTATTGGTATTAAAAGGGTGGCGGTTCTCTGGACGCACCATGTGAAAGACGATGATACGTTTCGTTGATGGCGGTTCCCTGGACGCATCAAGTTGCTGTGCTGTCTATTGGATCTGTGACGGGACACTTATTATGAACAATACGTGTTCGATGAATTTTGATGTGAAATAATAATATAAAAAATGACATTTCGCGATTTAAATTACACGTCATACCGGGATACTTACGTTTGATAAACCGCGTCGGGAATATTTCGTGGCGAAAACCCAAGCTTTCATTAGTCGTAATTATCAATCAACAAGTTATTAATAAGATAAACAATTCATCATTTTAATGACATTAATGATTGAGGCATCATACAAACAATTATTGTGAATCTGACAATATAGGCATATAGTAACATTGTGAAAGCAGTGATTTTAAAGAAATGTTTACATATAACTTACGCCAGATTGGTGGATTATAAACTTTATTAAATAACTAAAACAAGTCGGATCAGTGGAGATGAATTAATGTCCTATATTTCATGATGGAGTCTTGTTCTTCCTGCAAGACAACCTTCAACAGTATGCTCGATATCCATGAGTATGATGTTACTCATCCAACGGTCCTCCTACCATTTCTTACAAACAAACTTACAGAGCAACGAGACTTCTCCGGCTTGGTGCACTCCCATTATTTCCACCAGCAAGACGTCAATGGGGTGTAGATGAAGCGGTTACTCTTCGAGAAGGTAGTTTTACCGCCAAATGGCCCCCAAAGGGATGGCAGGAACTTTCCCCTGATCAGAAACTGTTGCAAGTGGAGATGCTGTGTTTCAGAATTCTAACCGCACGTGGCGCAAATATGGCAAAACTGGAACGTAATACAATGCTCAATGAGTTCAACTTCCCCGTGTTGCCAGGAAGCTCCTCTCCAGCTGCGCAGAAACTAGACACGTTCCTTGCAAGTTCGTATGCAGTCTATCAACATCTCAGACAAATCGCATTGGGACATGTGAAATCTAGCGAGTGGCTCCAGATGGTCGAATGCTCCGCGATGATGCGAAATACACGCAATGACATTCTCACAAGATGCTGTGACTTTATCCCGCTGCGTATCCAAAACACCGTTGAGCTGAAAAAGAAGTAAAAAGGGTAATTTAAAATAACAGTAACTCTTTAAAGACTTGTTAATCCGTGCCAATATAGGAAATTATATTAAAAATGAACATAACAATAACTGTTTAAGAACTTGTCAAGTTGTGTCAATATTGTGAAGTTATCGATGGACAAACTATAATAATTAGAAATCGAATTTCAACAAACTGTATGTATTGTAAAATTCAGGAGAATTTTATTTTTGAAAGTTGGGGGGAATGTAAGACTTGGGGGCATCATTGTTTACATTTACATCTCGGTACCATTATACAATGTGATTCCTTTACCGTATAAATACTGTTCACTTACATAACATACACCTTGGTGTGTTCAGGAATTATCATCTTCATTTCTTAAAATGCACTTAAACCGCATTATTTGATAGATTTCCACATTAGCAACTGACAATCTTACTGGAGGCGGCCATGTTTATTGTTGTTGTTGGCACCGGTAAAGGTCTGGTAGTAATTTATCGCTCTATAAATTAATCTGGTTTAATACCACCAATACCTGTTATAGTAATGATGTAACTTTGCAACCTAGTTGATATTATTCATTGTTTAAATGCTTAGTTATAACATAATCTCCACACTCTGCTCACAGTAGCCCAGTTCCATAGCGTAGGTTTAGCCTGCTCACTTCAAAGTATTTGTCTACGATGTTTGTGATCAATAAGGCACAGTTCAGTATAAAACTTATATCATTCTTTTCGTAATTCAACAAGGAATGTATTCATGTATGTCTGCACCATGTTAAAACATGTTTTACTTACTTATTGGCAAATAACGGTGATCGACGGTCTGTTGAAGCCCGGTGTGTCTGAATCCTTGCCTGGTCACCGGTCTCCAATTTCATTAGCTACCGGTGGACTAGATAATTTCGATTGGATCATTCAGACACACCTCCACCACCGGACTGTCAATCATTTGTCAGTTTGCATCACGTGATCATGACCCAAGGGTATATAAAGCGCGTCTGTCAATCAAAAGAGTTCTCTCAGAGGTTCCTTTGGCGGGTTTATTTGAAATCCGGTCTTCATGTGACTGGTGATATTATACCTGTGGCAGGTTATTTAGAAGCCTGTGGTTATCTGAAATTCTGTGGTTATTTCAAATCTGGTCTTAAAGGTGACTAGTGATTTCTATTTATTTATTCTCGTCCGTCGAAATAAGTATTGATTTACTCTTGGGTCGTTTTCGCCGTATCTATACAGTATAGATAAAATACCGCCATTTTATTGAAATATCGGTTATTTTTGCTCTTGTATTAATTAAGAGCTGACTACAAAATGTTCAGGTAATATTGTTTAAATACTTTGAACACTAGATCTAATTAAAGAATAAATATGTTACTTTATGTTGACTTCATGTTATTATTAAAAAGCCGCCGGTCATTACAGTAGGGAGCTGAAATGGTCATGCTACAAAACAAATATAGTATGGTTTCATATCGATGGTTAATTTAAACACCTCGATGGGCTACGTCAATGAGACCATACTCTAATATTATCTATCTTTAGAATAGTTTTCTTTAATTTCAAAAGTTAATAAATAATGTCACCTACCTCACTCACTAATGAAATAACAGCAAGCACATTATTTTTAAGGATGACTGGTCTACTGCAGCAGAATCAACATCATATTTAAAACCTAAACAACGAATTGACATCTTCCTTGTTCATGTAATAGTTTTATTTTTCTTATTATAAGCGATTTCCTACTCATCAGCCTGTAATCAATGAAAGCTGAATGGTTCCCTTTTTCTCAGGCGGCACAGCAACTGGTTCCCAGCCTGACACAAAGCAACTGGAGGCAATATTGAAAGAAATGCAGACATCAGCAGCCAAAACTCAAGGCGTTGGCTCTAGATGGGGTAACTTAGGTACGTCTGGACAGTTCATTACTTCTAGTGGGCAGACGGCTGAAATTACAGGTACTAGTAAACTGTGTATGACTAACAATGGAACATTTAGGAAAATGAGTATGTGTTTATGCCAATCATGGTGACCTATCTCTGATTCATTTAGAATTCATCGGATATCTTACATATCTTTGAATATTGTTAAGCCCAGTATGTCACTTGTCTTCATGAACTTAAAACATGCAGTTATTAAAGGATGTTGTATGCTATTCTGTAAGTGTTTTAAGTAAAACAGGTTAAATGGATACACGGTAATCTTGAAATGTTTATTAAGAAATGAAATTAGCGTCTGGATTTATGTATCCTGTATCGTTTTGACGTTAAACCTCCTTGCATATAATTAAAACGATGTTTAAGTGTGTTATTCTACTATAGGTTTAATAATATTATTGGTGCAATATAATCACAGTTAAAAATTATGCAAAAACAATTTGCTTTATACTATTCTTATAATTAATATTCATGATTTAACAAATACAGGTTATGTAGAAAAACTAATTGGACGCCGTTTTTTAACTAATTGGACGCCTTTTTTTTTAAAAAATCAAGATATTTAAACCTTGACAGTGGACTTTTACGAGCGATAGTATGTTTTGTAGTGACCATGCCATATCGTATCTATCACAAGCGGTATGGGATCAAACACAGGCTCTGGATTTACATCACAGACACAGGGTGGCGGTTCCAAAATAACTGTTCAACAGAAAACAGAATTTGCCCAACCCAAACCAACCGAAACTGTAATAACTGGCGGTCGTGTGGTCGGTGGTACTTTTGGGGGAAGTGCTTCCCAGTTTGGCGGGGCATCAGGTATACATGTGGTTCATGCAGTTTTTTTAATTTCTCTAACATCTAAATGAGAGTTTTTCTATGGTCAAATACAACATTCGTATAATTTAAAAAAGATAGATGTTCATATAGTTCCTTTGCTTATATTGTAGTCTTGTATCTTTTTAGTGTAAACAGTTATGGAAAAGTGTCTAGGTTGTGATTTTACATCTAGTGTATTTTGTTGTTGAAATAAGCACATGAGGTCAAATAGTTAGGTGATTAAAATCCATGATCAATGACGAGTTTAACGAACGCTTCTATTACAAATTAGACAAGTTAACCCATATAACCTACAAGCGCTACAGTGCTACAAACCATAACACTCGAAAGCAGCAAAATGTAACGTTTCCTTAAATTGACTAGGTGGTGGTTTTGCATCGACTGGTTTAGGTATGGTGCATGAGACATCTAGTAGGAGGAGTGGGGGTCAGGGACAGACCAGCGGTCAATTCATCGTCCAGCCAAGTGAAGCCAGTTGGCAAAGAGGACCAGGCGGTAAAGGCACTGTGGTGTCAATGGTGAAACAAACTGTACAGGTATGTACATTTTTGCTAGATGACTCGCCTAAATAACACCGTAAATAGGGAGCATTAATTTGCTGATCCTGAATTCTATATTTTTCTTAAAATTCTTTAACTGCCATTGTCTCTTGAAAATAAATACTGAAACGGGAATCCCTTTAAAGCAGCTATCACATACAATAGAATAAGGTAGCAGACTCGTTATGATGTCAGTGTTGTGCTTCAAGGCATAAGGCAGGTCCTTCAAAGACCTTGTTTTCACGTACTCGCCAGGTTATGATGTCAGTGTAATGCTTCATGCATAAGGCAGGTCCTTCGAATACCTTGTTTTCACGTACTCGCCACGTTATGATGTCAGTGTAATGCTTCAATGCATAAGGCAGGTCCTTCGAAGACCTTGTTTTCACGTACTCGCCAGTTGTCAGCCAGCCAACAATCAATATAGGATCTTCATCTGCATTATTGTCAGTGTTTGCCACCATTATATACAGGATCTTAAACGAGTTCCCATTTCATATAAGATTTATGAAACGAGTTATGAATTATTTTAATTTGGCGAGTTAAAATTAAAAATAATTCATAACGAGTTTCATAAATCTTATATGGAATTGGAACGAGTTTAATATCCTTTTTATCATATAACATTGCAATCAAATTAGTAAAAATTATTTCAGATGGACATAGAACCGCCACGTCAGACACACTTTAGCGCCAAAACGTCATAAAATATGTGACGTCGTAACGCCGCGTCTCACACATAACGTTGCTTATAAAAGAGTTCGTGTTTTACCCCTTTACAAAATAGCAGTTTACGCCAACTTTTTAACAAATCAACAACAACGTTTTGTATAACGTGCATTATTTTTATAAGCTGTCACAAATAATAAGTATATGACTCAGATCTGGGTGAATTTGTAATAAATAAAATAGTTTCAGTTAATAAACTTGTGTAGTGTTACAGGTTTAACTCAACCAATCAAAATCGTTCCAGGTTGTATTACACGTGTGTCATACAATAGAATATTAAAGGGTGTTCGACACTGCTAACAAGGGACGTTATGTGATACAATCTGATATGCAGGGACTGAAAGGCGATCTGTAAGAGTAATTGGTGGCAATACATAGAGATTATTTAACTGCTAGGATCGATTATAGGGAAATCCTTCACGAGATGGTAGACGTGTGGTTCTTTTCACGAACGAGCGTATGCGAAAACAAAACATGTATACCATCGAGTGAAGGATTTCCCTATAAACTAACACAGCAGTTAAATAATCTGTTTATTACATTTTAAATCAGTTTGTGCATGATTTTAACCGAAATTATTCGCTTTATTGAACACTATCGGCGGATGACGTCGACGTCAGCAGCCGTTATTGACGTCATAACTCAGCGTCACAGTTATTATTGTGTTCGGAGTAATTAATAATATTTAGCAATTATGAATATTCTTTCATTGAGAAATTCCAATCTTTTACCGATAACAATGTAATAAAAGAGAAAAAACTCATAATGTGCTTTAGCTTTTATGACATGAGCATAGCCAAAACGTGTATTTACGTGTTCTTTTGTGTGTAATTCACTTTCTTTCATAGATGTTGGCATGTATAAAGCTTACAGAACTGGAACTAAAGCGAAAAAGAGGGTCGGCTCTCGATTTCAGACAACGGAGAAACACCATATTTGTGACATTTATTACATGGTCAATACATGGAAATATGTTTGTCGAGGCATACATTCCCATAGAATATTCATTTGTTCACCTCTGGGAATGAGTAGCATGTACTTTAAAGGGGAAACATATAAATAGCAGATACATTTCTACGACATTTTCGAACACTCGCCTGAACGTTATTTTGTCTAAACGGTTGTCTTTTCTTTTTTTTAACATTCGATGAAATTATGACTTTTTATATCCAAACACAGAAATGCACAGGAAAATGGAAAAGTTAACCGGTCAAATGCATTAAATCACGCTGTGCATTATTTTGTGAAGTAAATGACGCTCTACAACGCAATGGTTTTGTCGTATAGTGTTCTTTATAAACATGGTTACTACTTATAATGTATAAACTATACTGCTATGCTTCATATATAGGAGTCCTACATGTTCCTCTCTCTCTCTCTCTCTCTCTCTCTCTCTCTCTCTCTCTCTCTATATATATATATATATATATATATTATGTACTCCCGGTACATGGACGTGTCATAGACTAGACACTGCAGGAAAACAACACTGTGTAAATATGTACCTGTTGAATTCGAAGTTTCCAAAGGCAATACAACTCCAGAGTATACACTGTGAACACGAACAATGAAAATCCTGAAGACATTTTGTTAGATATGATGAATTTCAAGGGTTAGGATGTTTACTAGACGAATACACAACACAACTCAATGAAAATAGAAAATCGTTGTTCATCCACCGAGAAAGATTCCGTATGCAATGTATAAAATAAGAAATAAAGTAAAGGCAGAATTAAAACGTATGTCATAGAAATCTAGTTTTCAATTCACAATCCAGAATGACTTGTAGTTGTGTCTTTTTTTTTTGTAACGCCATCGATGTGGTTAAAGAACTCTAAAACGAAGTAACACTCAGACGAAGTAAAGCCTCAGGTCAGGTAGCATTTTAAAGAGAAAAAAACATCTTCTTTTTCAGGCACACAACACGTTTTTATCATCCGCATGTTTCGCCACCTGTTAGCTTACCCAAAATAACGATTAAATTGGATATATTGGAAATGATCTATCCATTACAGTTTACGTTCTTGCAAATGTAGATTGAACTGGCTTAGACACGAACATGCTTATTGCTTGTTTGTGAAAATGTTCTGGAGAATTTCGTATGAACGGCAATAACTATTTAGTAGATGTCTCACCTTTTCGAAGAAGTTAAAGTGTTACAATCGCATCGGCAAGGATTTAAAGATAAGTAGACCGTTTTTAAATTCAAGTCTCGAATACTGTCTGGTATATCAACCAGCACATTTGAATGAAGATGTAATTCCTCTAAAAATACCATTGATCTTAATGCTTCCCACTTATAACATGTACTCATTACGTATGACTGAAAGCCCTGCAGCATAAGGTTCAGCCATATCTTGGTATAATAGCATGGCATATTGCTGTCTTTAAAAGAAATAATCTGCCGAAGTTAATGCATTTACTACTTTTGCTGCATAGACGTTGCATGTTTTATTACTCAATAGTCGTTTTCCGTTTCATCCAACATATGTTGACCGTCGCTATGTTGATACGACCCTGCCTCTGTAAATGACATTTTAATCTATCAATACGTATATAAATACGTGCATTGTGTCCACTCTTCTTTTGTAAGACCGTAGTAATATGATCATGTTTTAAATGTCACCTGTTGTATTGGTGAACATATATATTTCATAAACTTTCAAAATAGTATTTTGAACAAAAAATATCCGAAAAAGTTTAAAAAAAATAAAACGTTTAAGTCCTGGTGTTTCAATTAAATCCTTTTTTAATGTATCAAAATAAGATCGCTAATAAGACAGCATGTTTTGAACAGACGTTGACCGTTCCACGAACAGACGTTGATTCAATGGTATCGAGTCGGTTGAACCCTGTGAGGATAGACTCCGATGGTGTATTGTATGGTTCTTCACGTGTTTCAATGACTCCGATACACGGGCAGTGGGTTTATTCTATGGTCCTTATAGACTCCGATACACGGACCTCCCGGTTCTTACTATGGTCCTTCAGGTGCCACAAGGACAGACTCCGATACACGGGCCACTCTGTTTATCCTATGATCATTCACGAGCTCTAAGGTTAGACTCCGATAGACGGACCACCCGGTTCCTATGGTCCTTTAAGTGCTCAAAGGATACACTTTGATACACGGATCATTCGGTTGATATGGTCCTTCACGTGCTCCAAAGATAGACACCGCTAGTTTCCTTCACGTGCTCCAAAGATAGATTCAGATACACGGACCAACCAGTTTATTCTATTATATGGTCCTTCACGTGCTATATAAGGTTAGACTCCGATAAACGGACACCCGGTTTATTCTAGGTTCCTTCACTGCTCCAAAGCACGGAACACCTATTTATCCTTTGTTCCTTCACCTGCTCCAAGGACAGATTCCGATACATGGACCGCCTGGTTTATCCTATGGTCCTTCATGTGCTCCAAGACACACGGAACACCCGGTTTAACCTTTGGTTACATGGACCGCCTGGTTTATCTTATGGTCCTTCGCGTGTTCCAAGAACAGATTACGAGACATGGACCACCCGGTTTATCCATGGTCCTTCACGTGTTCCAAAAAAAAAAGTTTCCGATAAACGGACCGCCCGGTTTATCCTGTGGTCCTTCACTATTCCAAGAACAGACTCCGATACATGGACCACCCGGTTTATCCCATGGTCCTTCGCGTGTTCCAAGGATATACTCCGATACACAGACCACATGGTTTATCCTATGGTCCTTCATGTACTCCAAAAGCAGACTCCGATACATGGACCGCCTGGTTTATCCTAGGGTCCTTCACGTGCTCAAAATCAACTCCTATGCACGGATCACCTGGGTTATCCTATGATCCTTCACGTGCTCCAAGAACAGACTCCTATACATGGACCGCCTGTTTTATGGTCCTTCAGGTGCTCCAAGAACAGACTCCGATACATGGACCGCCTGGTTTATCCTATGGTCCTTCACTTGCTCCAAGAACAGACTCCATACACGGTCCGCCGCCTGGATTATACTATAGTCCTACACGTGTTCCAAGAACAGACTCCGATACACGGACCGCCTGGTTTATCCTATGGTCCTTCACTTGCTCCAAGAACAGACTCCATACACGGACCGCCGCCTGGATTATACTATAGTCCTACACGTGTTCCAAGAACAGACTCCGATACACGGACCGCCTGGTTTATCCTATGGTCATTCACGTGCTCCAAGAACAGACTCTGATAGACGGACCGCCTGGTTTATCCTATGGTCCTTCACGTGCTCCAAGGACATATTCCGATGCATGGACCGGTTTATCCTACTGTCCGTCACCTGCTCCGATAACAGACTCCGATACAGGGACAATTGTTGCATAACATTTTCTATTAAAAACAACTACAAGTATCACGGTTATGTCTACTACATTACAACGTGAGTCTACTACATTACAACGTGAGTCTACTACAATATAACGTGAGTCTACTACATTACAACGTGAGTGCACTACATTACAACATGAGTCTACTACATTACAACGTGAGTCTACTACATTACAACGTGAGTCTTCTACATTACAACGTGAGTCTACTACATTACAACGTGAGTGTCTACTACATTACAACGTGAGTGCACTACATTACAACGTGAGTCTACTACATTACAACGTGAGTCTACTACATTACAACGTGAGTCTACTACATTACAACGTGAGTGCACTACATTACAACGTGAGTCTACTACATTACAACGTGAGTGTCTACTACATTACAACGTGAGTCTACTACATTACAACGTGAGTGCACTACATTACAACGTGAGTCTACTACATTACAACGTGAGTGTCTACTACATTACAACGTGAGTCTACTACATTACAACGTGAGTGCACTACATTACAACGTGAGTCAAAAAATGATACGGACTCTTGGTCCACAGTTACGGCTTTTTCATGGTGTAAATATTAACGTTACGGACAATTAATGATTATTATACTTTTGAAATAAAATCTCGCATTACGGTTATATGTAGTTGTATGTGTAAGCACAGGCAACCCGCACAGAGCTAGGATAGTAAAAAAAGATGGACTTATAGTGATTAAAATAGTAATCAATTGATTTCTGAAGAAAAAAAAATCTGAACAAAATAAACGTTTATATATATATTTACTTATTATATAAAAAATGTACTTGGATATATTGAACTCCTAAATTCTATATTACACTTGTTATTTCTCGGTACGTAAGATAGCCTGGCCAGCATAACCTGCTCATGTCACAAGCAGAATTGTATATATACCAGATAAACGTAAACTGACATTCAATCTCTCGTACTTTTTTTGTAGCCTTCCCTTCTGTGCTGTTACCTTGTCGTGGTAGGGTTGCTTGTGTGTCTCAGTGATTCTTGGGAGCTATATCGACGGGGGCTAAGCCCCTGGCAGGTCCAACCAAGCCGGCCAGGTCCCAGGATAGAGGCCAGACGAAAGACAGCACCTGGTCCTCCAGGTTGGGCATGGGGCCAACAACCCCATCCTGTAGAAAAACTATACCGTTACAGAAACATTAACGAGAAACCAAAACCAAGCAAACGGCCCAGAAGTGGACTTGAGCCAACCAATTGGCAGTATGATTACTCCCGATGAAAGCCTTCAACCGGAAGTCAGGAGTATGACAGATAGTCTGCTCGGGCCAAAAACCATTATTCGTGTTGGAGCATGGAATGTTCGCACTATGTATGAAGTATCAAAATCAGCGCAAGTCATCAAAGAGATGAAGAGATACGGACTTGATATTCTAGGGATCAGTGAATGCCGATGGACAGGATCTGGACGGCAAGTGACAAATGGCGGAAATGTTATCCTTTACTCCGGGCATGGCAGCAAGCACATAAATGGAGTAGCCCTTATAGTCACCAAAGAGAAAGTTAACACTTTGCTAGAATGGGAATCACTTGGCGAGAGGATGATCAGAGCACGCTTCAACTCCAAGCACTGCAAACTGACCATAATCCAGTGTTATGCACCAACTAATGAAGCAGAGGAAGAGGACAAAAATGACTGGTATGAGCAATTACAGCAAACAGTCTCCAAAGTCCCTCAACATGACATGCTCTTGATCATGGGTGATCTGAATGCCAAGGTCGGGGCTGACAATGCCGAGAGGGAAAGAGCTATGGGGCAACATGGCTGTGGCGTGATGAATGACAATGGTGAACGTCTTGCTGACCTTTGCCTTGACAATAACTGTGTGATTGGGGGTACCATCTTCCCACATAAAGACATTCATAAACTTACTTGGACATCACCCAATAATACCACCATCAACCAGATAGATCATATCATAATAAATGGGAAATGGCGTAGGTCCCTTCGAGATGTCCGAGTTTACCGTGGTGCCGATGTGAGCAGTGACCACTACCTTCTTATGGCCTCCATCAAACTCAAACTACGGAAAGCAGTCCATCAAAAGCAGCTCAGAAAACACCTAGATATTGTCAAGCTGAAATACCCTGAGATCGCCAAGGAATTCACCATCGAGCTAAGAAACCGGTTTGCTGTCCTGGCTGAGGAGGATAGCGATTTAAGCACTAACGCCAAATGGGAAGCCATCAAGAAGACCTTCCAAGAGACAGGTATCAGTGTCCTGGGCTATAGGAAGAGAAAGGAAAAACAGTGGATAACACCTGGAACCTGGCAGAAGATAGATGAACGTAAAGTGCTGAAAGCCAAGCTACTGGCCACAACGTCACCAAGACTTCAAGAAAGAGCTCTGGAAGCATACAAAGCCAAGGACAAAGAGGTCAAGAGAAGTGCCAGGAATGACAAGAGGGCCTTTGCAGAGGAATTAGCAGGAGAAGCTGAGCATGCTGCCGCAAGAGGTGAGATGAGCGTTGTATACAAGATCACCAAGCAACTCACTGGTACAATGTCAAACCAGTCCATGCCTGTTAAAGACAAAAATGGCAACAACCTCACTACTGAACAAGAGAAAGCTGAGAGATGGGTACAACACTTCCATGAAGTACTAAATCGCCCAGAACCAGATAACCCTGTTGACCCCCCTGCAACAGATGATATACTTGATATAAATACCGGTCCCCCATCAGAGGAAGAAGTTAGGCTCTCTATCAAAGCCATGAAAAATGGAAAAGCTGCTGGAGTCGATTCCATCCATGCTGAGATGCTGAAGGCTGATATTGACACCTCAAGCAAGGTTCTCACAGACCTCTTTAGAAATATCTGGCAAAATGAGACCATCCCCGATGATTGGAACAAAGGCCTTATTGTGAAGCTTCCCAAGAAGGGCGACCTCCAGAATTGTGACAACTGGCGTGGCATCACACTGCTCTCAGTCCCATCCAAAGTCTTCTGTAGAGTTCTTCTATGCAGAATTGATAAAGAAATTGATCGCAAACTTAGACAAGAACAAGCAGGATTCAGGAGAAGAAGAGGATGCACAGACCAATCTTTACACTAAGAAACATCATAGAGCAGTGCATCGAATGGACCACCCCTCTGTACATCAACTTCATAGACTTCAAGAAAGCATTCGACAGCGTACACCGAGATACCCTATGGAAAATCATGTCATCCTATGGAGTTCCACTGAAAATTGTTGCGCTGATGAAGCTGTTCTACAGGAAGTTTGAATGCAGCGTCATTGTAGACGGACACTGTCAGAATGGTTCCCTGTGAAGTCTGGTGTGCGGCAGGGCTGTATCATCTCCCCGATCCTCTTCCTGGTCACCATCGACTGGATCATGCGAAAAACAACAGCAGATAAACCCAGAGGCATCCAGTGGACCCCCTTCTTCCAGCTCGAAGACCTCGACTTTGCCGATGACCTTGCTGTAGTCTCTACAAAATTCAACCATCTTCAAGCAAAGACCAACAGGCTGAATAGCTTTGCAATGCAGGTGGGCCTTAACACCAACCCGTCAAAGACCAAAGTTATGTGCATTAACACCAACCCTACTGAACCAATCACAGTCAACAATGAGCCACTTGAATATGTCCAAAATTTTACGTATCTCGGAAGCCTCATCAGTAAAGACAATGCCGCACAAAAAGATATACAAGCAAGGCTTGGAAAAGCCAGAGGAGCATTTGGCAGATTAAAGACAATCTGGAAATCTAGGCAGTACAGCACCAATACAAAGTTACGACTATACAACAGCTTTGTCAAACCAGTCCTGCTGTATAGCTCAGAATGCTGGCGAGTTACCAAGGGCGACATGAAGAAGATTAGCGTCTTCCACAATGGTTGCCTGAGGAGGATATGCAGAATATTCTGGCCCATGAAAATCACCAATGAAGAACTGTACAAGAGGACAAAGAGCCAAAACGTGGTCACTGAGATCAAACGCCGCCGTATCCGTTGGCTTGGACACGTTTTTAGAATGGAAAAGGACCGTATCCCAAAGACTGCATTGAGAAGGACACCACCAGGCAGAAGAAAACAAGGACGCCCTAAAATAACATGGAGACGCACCATACTAACTGAGCTGAAGGAGATAGGTTTGACATGGGGCGAGGCGCAACATGCTGCAAGCGACCGAGCCAAGTGGAGGCAAATCGTTGATGCCTTATGTCCCATCAGGGACGAAGAGGATTAAGTAAGTTAAGTCATTCAATCTCTCGTACTTTTTTTGTACCACCAACTTGAGGAAATTTCAGTACAATTACAGGAAGATGACACGACCGTTACTACCTATAATCTATACGCATAACATGTTGGCATGCGTTAAAACGACTGAATACTAATGGGATAACTGGAACGGATACCCGAAGCGCCGAAAGTGAAAGTTGTCGTTGAAGCTGTACATTTCGAAATCCGTATCATTTTTGCAAATCTTATAAACAATTATTGTATCATTTGTAAAGGATGAATCAATAGTTATGATGAAAACTGTATATAGATATTGTTTATAAACAATGCGAGAAACTTAATGTTCTAGTAAAAAAAGCTATGTCAAGCAGTGTTGTTTTTTCTATATAAACGTATATGCAGAGAACATATGACATCCTGTTTCAGAAATAAAACTAAAGTGTGAAAAACTAGTTATCAGTTCGGCAAAATAATGCTTTATCCTTCAATAAAAAAAGTCAAATGAATGTATTTACCTTTCTATTTTTGGAAAAAATATACACTTAATGTTCTTCTATGCTTCTGTGACATCACCAAAAGTCCGTATCAAAAATCGTCAAAAGTCAACTCACTTTATAACATAGTAGACTAACGGTGAGGATGTATGTCTTAGACAAGACAAATTTATTCAATGCGCTATGGTACACTTTCTAGTTCCCAGTTGCTTCCCTTTATCCATTATGCTGTCCTGCTATTATGTATATGTTCATTATCTATGTATTTGAGATATGTATTACTATCTATCATTATTTTATTGCACATTAATTTCACCAGTGGTTGTGTGTCAGGTACCTTAAGTAGATTGTTTAAGCTTAAGGGTATTAATTCCAGCCATGTTAGAGGAAACGGAAGTTCCGTGAAACACAAATGTTACAGCCGTTAACGATTGAGCATGGAAATACATCGTTCGTATCAATGGATGTTTGAAGCGTCAGACATGTAAACAACCGATGGCGCCGTCCAATAAAATGGAAGTACTCAGTGAATCGAACGTAGTTGACACCTCCCACTCGTCCCGCCTACAAGTCTCACGTGACCAAAATCGATATCATAACAGAACACTGAGTACATATACTTCTAAAGACTCACGTATTAGATGTTGATGAATTCCACACCGCGAAAATAACTTCGGGCGTCCCCAGCAGTGATCGAAGTTATTATTTTCAAAATTGCATATTCAATGTTAATTTCTCGAGCAATTCTACTGTAATGCTGGCTCCTAAGCACTGATTTTATATGCCTAAAGCACATCTCGTCCGGGTTCATATCTGGCGAGTACGTAGGTGTAAATACATATTCTATTCCTTGGTTATTCAAAAACCGAGACAAAACCGCTTCTCCACGATTATGATGGGTGGCGCAGTTGTCAACTATAATTATGTCCCCCGCAGTTAACGCTGGGTTTCCAGTTTCATCAACTGAATGAGAAGCTTCGTTGAAAAAGTTTAAGAAACGGTCCGTGTCAGTCGCACCCTCAACAACGTTCGCATATGCAACACCATTAAGACCAACTAATAAATTTAATGTCAAATGCGTTGACCTTGTATGTTCACATATTTCAACGGCAGGCTGGCCTACTGGTGCGTGTCCGTACTTCCTCTTAACTGATTGTGAAAGTTCGAATCCACTTTCATCAAAGAACTTAAGTTTGTATGGATTTTGTCGGGAAACATAGTTAAGAAATGCTTGCGTGTAATTCATATTATTTGGAGTAAATTTTTCTGCAGCTGGACTTATCATGATTTTCCTACTCCAGGGACCATCTTTCATTCGATTTTTTAATGTTTTGCTCAGTGTGTTCAAACTGACATCAATATTTGAAAATCGAGCTAATTTTTCTTTCACTTCGGATAAAGACAAAGACGGTTTTTCACGCTTTAATTGTTCAACATACTGCTCATCTTGTTCTTGCAATTTTCTCTTCCTGCCTCCACCATGGGGAAGTGGGGCAACACAGCCGGTGTCGCAATAACGATCCCAGATATTCCTAACACAAGTATTCGAAAGTTTCAGGGACACTGCCACAAGCGACAAAACACCCCTAGGAACATGTCTGTTCTCCGAATTTCCGCCTTTTTCAACAATGCTCGTTATCACAAGATTTCTCAAATCATCCCCAACTGCCTTTCCACTAATAAAAACCCTGTTATGCTTATTTAAGTTCTGTTTGTCATCCATGACTATAACACAGGCTAGTGTTAGTTGTTACAGGTTATCCACCTATTACGGGAATGATGGAAAGCCTGAGCTATATACACACAAGCGGGCACATCAACATGACGTTGTCGTCATTGTGTAAACACAGCATTATTGCCTTAATTTACCGCTCAAGACAACTTGATGCTGGTCTTGGCCTATCACAAGCTTGACATTGCATAAGGGGTGTCAGGTCGTTTTAAAACTGTGATTTGGACGTTTTCATTTATCAATGTTCCTATCAACTAGCTGCTTTACTCTTTGTGGCAGCATAGTGAACTAGTGCACACTGTGAACTAGCAGCTCGTTCTACGGCAGTTTTGTGTTTCCCATCTCAGTGTTGGTGACAAGTGTTCAGTACAAAATGGAATCTAAATTTTTACCAGATGAAGTAGTTGATTTGAAAATCATTTACGATTATTATGGCAATCAAAGAGCAACTGTGACGGATGTACCAACTACCGTTCAACACGCTCTCAACTTCTCGGAGTTTGAAGAGTACGTCAAACAGGTAATTTATTTTCGATATAGGCTACATTCTACATAATCATATCGTAAGACCCTTTTATCACCCAGCTCGTGTCATTATGTCTGCGTATTGTGACTATATTACATGACGTGGGACAAAATACAATTCATTTGCTGAAGTTAGTGTTTAGCAGCAATAGCCTACTGTACACTTGATTCTAGTCATGAATATTGTCGGCTACAGTAGACATGTGTTTCCCACTGATTTAATTATTGCAACATATTTTAGTAATTTGAGTGCCAATATCGACAGTGCATTAAAGGGAAGACAGCGACACAGCCAAACATCTTTATTATTGCGAGTTCCGAAAAACTTGAATAATGGTGATAGAATTACCAAAATCGGATGATAAACAAAAAAGATATGATCATTTTAAGTTTCTGTTGAAACCAATATTGAAGCAGCCATTTTAGAGCTATAACATCGTGCTCCACCCCTGACTCTGTCAGAGGAGAGTCCGATAATCAGACCGTGAGGAGAGTCGACGAACGTCTACCCTATAACATCACGGTTCTAAATGACCATATATTGAATATTCATAAATATGAAAAAATACTGATTTATAGGGAAAATATGACCGCAATTATATGAAAAATACGCAATACTTAATGGCAATAATGCTCTATATGACTAGTAATTTTTTTTGCATTCATTTGCAGTGTTTTTATTCGTTTTAAATTATATTTATCAATATTCCATATATGGTAATATGGAACTATGTCATAGTTCTCAAAATGGCGGCTCCCATATCTGTTTTAGAACTACATTTAAATGGTCATATCTTTTTTGTTTATCATCCGATTTTGATAATTCTTTTACCTTCTTCCAAGTTTTTTAAAACTCTCAATAATAGAGCTTGTTTGGCTGTGTTGCTACCTTCCCTTTAAGTAATCGGTAATCGGGTTGTATATGCTTTCAAATTACAAACTAAAATGAAATATTATAAATATTACAAGTACTGTATATGTATTTAAAAATAAATAATTGTCAATATCCTTATTTGCATGCGCTAATATACATATTAAAAACATTTTATCATTGAATACATTTATGAAACGCCAAATTAACATCAACTCATTCAATTGATCCGTTCTTCCGTTATTTGAAGAGAGGTCAAATTCAGTATTGGAACTGTACCTCTGTTGAATTGAATTGAACCTCTCTTCAAGGGCCTGCGTGGCGCAGTCGGTAGCGCGGCGGATTTGTAACCGGAGGCCCCGGGTTCAGTCCTCCGTGGTGCCACTGAGTTCCATCGGTGTGTTCTTAGGCAAGAAAAATTTTCCTTAGCCTCTTCCGTCGGATGGGGACGTAAACCGGGCGGTCCCGTGTATCGGTCTATCCTCCGAGCACGTTAAAGAACCATAGGAATCTATTCGATAATAAAGTAGGGCAGGTTCCCGGATTACTATGTATCCTTCCCCTCTCTCTGGGGCGGCTCTAAATAACCTGTATTGTGTTGATGAGCCGTTAAACAACATTCAATTCAATTCAAGTGCATTTAAAGCAGAATTCATTTAACTTAACAGGATATCTTTAACAACATTTTTATGGTACATCAAACTACTCATAATATATTTATAACATTTACATCTTTTTCATTTGTGTTAACGTGCCGTAAAACACCATTCATTCATTCATATTTTTTTCACTTTTCAGGATATACCACATCTTCGGCGACTGTCTACCCTAAGAGTGTCAGTTTTGGACGACGAAAACACATATGTTGATATGACCGGGAGGAACTTCAGAAAGTTTGTCAAGGCAGTTATGGTGGGTCAACCGAAGATGAACATCAAAATCTCAGATGGAACCTCACCTGCCCTCTCTAGAGCGCAGGCTCAAACCGAAACCACCAGTGATGCTAGTACTCCTTCTGCCAAGAGAGGTCTCCATTTTGAACAGGAAACCAATATTAGGTACATGAGTCCTTCTGAACTTGATATTGGAGAAAAGGAAACGCAAATTGCAGGAAAGAGAAAGGAGTTGGATACCTTAACCTCTAAATACCAAGATCTATCTAAAGAAATGAATGCAGATGTGTGGAGGGACCGTTCTAAACGTGTGTGTCACAATTGTCACGGCAGAAAAGGCCATGACCGGAAGAAATGTAATGACAATCCATGCAGCGACGTGCGCATATGTGGTGAAGTTGATCTTCATCCCGAGAGCAAAAAGCAGTTAAATGTTCTTGGTGTCAAGAAGCAAAAACTGGAAGGCGAAGTAAACGCGCTTTCGACGGAATTGGATGCCAAAAGGAAAGCCAACAGGGAAACTTTCAATACTTTCAAAGGGAAGATTCAAAGTTGGCTAATCCGATCAAATCCCGAGAAATACTTGATATCTTCTACGGGTCAAGTAAGACAAGTTCGTGTAAATGCCGATACTGCGATTCTCAGGAAAGTCTTAAATGGACAGGTTCCAGATGATTTGGAAACGTCTAGCAAGTTTTGGCCCGATTTGATAGAAGGATATGAGCGAAAGTATAACACAATAATAAACAAGACTCCAATAATTAACCCTGTGCGTCGAGAGCTTGAAAACAGAGGCATTCAATGGCCAACACACTCCGCTACAACTGTTCACCCAACACCACCAAATAACATCATCAACTTTCCTACACAAAATCAGATGATTCCATTTGGTGGTGTTGGGTGTCACCCTAACGCAAATCTTGGCTTTCAACATGTTCAACAGATGGCATATGGCATGCCGTTTTACTCACCACAATGTTATGGGCTAGATCCCATGCGGTTGCCAACAGTTGCTCCATCAGCAACAGTGACATCTGGGGAACTGGAGGACAATGAAATCTACCCACCACTTCCAAAGGAACCTTACCCAGGCATGGGTCAAGCCCCTCTGCCTGCTGAAAATGAATAAACGCTCACAAGAAACTGCATGATTCATTGAAGGATAACCATCCTATAAGCGTGTTCTTTTGCATTCTTGGATAACATTTAATTTGTGTTACTGTTCTTTTTAATTTGTTGGTTTTAAGACATCACGTTTAGAGGGGAAAAAATGCCCATTTTGTTAGAAATACAAAAAAGGAAACATTAATTGCAGACATTTGTGTTGAATTGTTTAATAAAATTAATAACATGTTTTACTGTTTTCATTGGAATTAAACTGGTGAGTAGTTTTGTAACCAAGTGGTAATGGGTATACATTCTTGGATAACATTTAATTTGTGTTACAGTTCTTTTTAATTTGGTGGTTTTAAGACATCACGTTTAGAGCGGAAAAAATGCCCATTTTGTTAGAAATACAAAAAAGGAAACATTAATTGCAGACATTTGTGTTGAATTGTTTTATTAAATTAATAACATGTTTTACTGTTTTCATTGGAATTAAACTGGTGAGTAGTTTTGTAACCAAGTGGTAATGGGTATAGAGGATATTTGTTTTGAGTGAATATACGATTTATTTTCAGCAAGAATTGAAAAAACATATATGTTCACGAGTAAAAATATTTGAAATTTTCTCACTTTCATATGAAAATAAACCCTATATTACGACAAGCCAACAAATGTTGTATTTATTATACAACCTTATGCAGAAAAAATATAATGCACAATAGCAATAACGTCAACAACAAAAGTCAACAGTTGCATGACTTCATGACTTTGTTGCTTCCAAGAGATCCACTTTTCAGTATTTATTCATTTTCAGCAAATATATAAACAGTGAAAATATACCGTTTCATTTTAATCAAAAAAGTCCGCATAGAATTCAGTGGTAAGTTTATATAATAAATAGAGATCTTACACGAGTACTTATTCATTATTGAATTAATTAAGAGTTTGCAAAAATGATATAATGCGAGGCTCTTAGGGAGCATTGTATAATTTTTGCAAACGAGTTTAATAAATTCAATAATGAATGAGAACGAATGTTAAATTCTATTTCTCGCACATCGACTTTTATTTCATTTTTTCTGTGACTTTAACACGCGAAACTGACATAAACTGGGTGAATTGCATCATAGCCATTATCAATTTTTTGACAGCGCGTACTAGGCTTGTTAATATATAACTAGTCATATATCGAAAATATAGAAGTGTTATTCCACGCCCAAATTATGTGATAAACATGTATATGTAGCATCCCCTTAGTTTTTCAACATGATTTGCTTTTTTTAGTCATTAGTACTAATTATAAAAAGCAAGAGGCAAGACGAAAAAATTATGACAACTCGAAAAATCAGTTAAATATATACAAGCAAAAAGTCTAAATTATATTTTTTAAATAAAAGTAATGTCATTAATCAAAATGCTGATGTCAATTCAAGAATTCCTTCAATTTTTTAAGACCTACTGGATCTATATTATAAGGTCATACGGGATCTATCTTGCAAGGTCATGTACTATTTTCAAAGACCCCAATCTGTTCAATTTTGTTATTAAATGCACAATCAACATTAATACTTGCTCTATTAGGCCCAGTAATATTTTAAATGACAAAGGATTCTTTGAATCCCCCTTTTAAGAAAATAAACAAAAATGCATTAAATCCTTTAAAACAACAAATTTAAACTATATTGTAAAACTTAATTAAAATACAAAAATCTTATTTAATTTACGCGTTGTTTTTTTTTGCCACACAAAGTCAAATGTGTCATTTACATCAAAGACTTTCGCCGCGCTATCTTTGCACATGTGGGGTGACTGAATTAATTTATATTTGTGTACAGTAGTTTGTGGTGGAATTAATACTTTTTCACGAGAGTCTTTATAACAACACATTTAATATATATATGGGCCCTATAGAGCATCGCAAAAGTGAACAATTAAAAACGTTTTCTTCATCACAACTGTCGAATGGAACCATCTGGACAATAGCGTAGTGCATGAGCAAACAGTTGAGGGCTTTAAAACAGCCCTTCATATAATCCGAGCCTTCTCTGACCTTACCAGCTCTTTTTACGATTTTGATATTTCATCTGGCTGTGTAAAGACGCAAAAAAATAATTTGAAAAAGGCTTTTAGGGTCAGAGACGGCTCGGAGTACCCTTCATATAAGTGTTACAAACTCTATTAGTCGCTCACTCTCTCCAAGCGTATTATGCCGTAAAAGGCCTTTCTCTGTATCCAAAAAGAAACAGAGTCGGTCAGATTTGCGTATACTGTATACTTTAAAGGGACACAGTCCGTAAGTAAGCAGCAGCTATTGAGCATAACCAAATAACTGTCTGACTTTTATTCAGTGGAATGTATACATGAACACATGAGGATAGCCCTAAGAATTATGTAGGAATACATTCGTGAGTTTGAAAAAAAATATTTTTTAATTATTATATGTAAATAAAGACCTACACTATTTACCTTTCCTGCGATCACGTGACTTCCATTAAAACATTCGGTTTTCACCATAGTATGTATTGTCGGGAGCTATGTCGGCCACTTTACGCTCACGCAATATTATTACTGCGAGTGTAATTTTAGTTTGGGCTGCAAGTTCAAACGCACGAGGTGGAATTTTTTTTTTGGTACCGCGATTGAATTCCGTTAAGGACTATCGGTCAGCCATATTTGATCCAAAAAGTCCAAAATCGATAAAATAGTCCATTTATCCAGCGAGTGCAGACGAGACATCATTTCTGAATAAAAAAATCCATGTTATCACATCATCCAAAATTCGAAGTACTCCATTGTTAAAAATGAAGATTTTCTTTATACGCCATGTGCCTTCAACACACACACATGATACACATGCAAAGCATGCACCTGAATTGTAAATTGAAACCATGCGGTATGGTGAAACATTCGGATAAACAGGTCATTTGAACGTATTCATATGTTATTATTTAGTTTGAGCTGTTTTTATTCGAATATAATACTAAATTACTCTTGTTTTGCCATGTTTCTATTCACAACAGTCACTCAGTTGTGTTTAATACATCCAAAAATATAATTGCCTTTTATAATATTTGACAATTAAAACCCGTCAGTGCCACCATACTACAGCATTGAGATTATTTTGAAAGTACATGCCATTGAAAGAATATCTTCTTTTTTTTAACAATGGTATACTTCGAATTTTGGCTGATGTGATAACATGGCTTATTTTATTCAGAAATGATGTCTCGTCTGCACTCGCTGGATAAATGGACTATTTTATGGACCAGTCTATTTCACATAAAAAACAACACAACTTTGAGTAAAACTGCACCAAACTTTTCAAATATAAAGCGCACAATTTCTGCCATATAAGTATTCTTTCTAATATTATATTCACATCAAAAGTGTTGAATTACTGTCATGTACTATATGGTTGACATTGCTCGTGCCTAAAATGCGTACATCGTTGAAAAATTCAATTTACCACATCTCATCGATTTTGGACTTTTTGGATCAAAGATGGCTGACCGATAGTCCTTAAACAGTCTTGCTTTTAATTAGTAAATATTGAATAATGTTTAGTGTGTTATGTTTGTGAACATAATTATTGTCTGTTTTATAGCTAAAAGTTAGGGACAGTATCCCTTTAACCGCAATGAAGAACTCCACATATATTTCCCTGTAACAAAACAAACTTCTTTTCGAATAATTACAGAAACTAATACCCAAGATATATTTAAATCAACAAATACTCGAAATATGCGAGTAAAATTCCGTTTGACATTTAATGTGTAAACTAAAATAACGCTTGCTAAAATATTTCATCTGTGACCTTATCCACGTTATGACTTTACTTTTCGTCTGTAAAAACGTGCATGTTTTTATTTAAACTTGTTTTTAAGGCTATTTGCCATTTCTTCTCAAGTCCAATTTCATTAGAAATAGGCTGAAACTACCGCAAGTGCACGAAATAAAATAATTCCTATGATAGACATTCTCGTTTGCCAGAATTGTGTCAACCGCGCGGACAATTTAACTAGGGTGATGCGAGAATGATGATCGACCATTAAAATAAATCGTGCTAATTTGTCGTGAACCATCAAGGATCATTCGCTGTGCTAAATATTTAAATATTGTGTTATTTTCACTGCACCTTTCGTACACATTCAGAAACTACACATGTAATTTACTTGTTACGCGCAAAGGTCAATAGCTACTACGGCGACAATGAGTAACCAATCGGTGACGAGAGTGACAACCACTCATTATATATTCACACTTGTTTACATTCAGCGAGGAATGGGGCGGAGTTGAATACACGATGACATTGCGTCGGTGTGGATGTTATTCCATGCTCAATCGTGAACGGCTGTAGTCGTGCGCAAGCATCAAGTGCGACCACAAATGTGTGTGGTAGGGATAGGCGAGCCATTTGTCACTTACTGGAACATTTTGTGTTAACAAATTATTTGCCATTTTCCAGTGACTTATTATACAGCCGCAGAACGTTCGTCGACGGTTTGATAGGTAGCAGATGTTATAGAAGGGAAAGGAACCATTTAGTTCAGATAGAGAAAAAAACTACCATGGTTTAGAACTTATGTCAATTCACATAGCACTGCGCTAAACACCTGTTATTGTTTACTTTCTCTAAGCTTAGTTTCTCTGGAAGTCTGGGAGTTAAGAGGTATTGCCATATTAGGGGAGACCATTCGCCGAAAGGTCTTGTGGGTAATGTATGCATATAATGAGGTAATCACCGTGGCTTTAACCTGTAGCTACACAGTACGATGTCCATATGTGAGGCATGACTAACTTCCGAAAAGCAGTACTGGTAATCTTCAAGTATAATACTGAGTGCACGGAACGTCAAGTAGAGAGTCTGGGGCCGGTGGTTAAATAGTGAAGAGTCAGTCGATCTTGTAAGATGGATCTCCGCAGTCTAACACAGGGTGTGGGATAAGTTGAAATATACTATGGAAGCCAGTATAATAGGGCAGTCATCGTTAGTTACATACTAATTTGAGGATTTGAACATTTGAAAGTTTCTAAATACTATTTTACTTTGTGAACCTAAGACATGTAATAATAGGGACTATTTAATTAGTTAACAAATGGACGTACTAAAAACTACTATACGAAACGGATATGTTTATATATATAACAGGATTATGAATGTGTAATTATTCGGACTGTTTTATATGTACCAATAAATTATGGAAATCACAACGCGAAGTCCGGACCTTGTTATTAAATGTACCAAGCATGTCATACGACCCCGTAGTGCTACAAAGAAATATAGGTGTAAATAAAATGTATTCGATAATGACCACAAAAAAACACATTAACATTTACTTATAATTCATAAAATATCAGGATACGTTTTCATTGTCAAACAAACGTTAACAGTACCCATAAACAGACGTTTACCATTTCAGTCAGAAATGCTCAACAGACGTTGACCGTTCCACTTTTGTTCCACTTTTATCATTTTCCCACTCATAGACCACAGTTTCTTTTCAAATTCAGTGTCTGACAAGGCAAAGAGAGCGCAATATGAGTAATATCTATGCTTTTCATAAGAAAACTGAAATTTGGAAAACTGGTGTTCAAATTGTGCTGAAATTACTACAACAATCGGAAAACATTGCTTTCTTGTGCTGTCTGGTTGAAATTATTTAGTCCTACGATCCTAAAAAAACTCATAATTATGAGCATACAAATTGTTCTAGTGTATATTGATATATGGAGAAAGTAGTGGTATGAGAAAGCTGTCGTGAATATACGGGATCACAGGGGGAAATCAATTTTTCTCACATATGTGCTTGTTTACGAACATATTCTTAGCGGACGTTGGCCGTTCCACAAACAGACGTTGATTCAATTTATTAGTTAATTGTATCAAGTCGGTTGTCCCGTGTGGTGCTGTGTGAGGCTCGAAATGCGATAATGAGTGGAGAGACTTCATAGTTATTGGAGCGATTGTTGGTTGAATGGTGTTTTATGTCATCATGTTCATAAACAAATGTTTAATAGCAAATGTGTTATTATACTGAGAAAAAAATAGCACACTCAATGCATGTCACTTCCAGAGACGAGATACAATAACCGTGTATGTTCGGGATCAATGATAACGTGACATAGATATGACAAACAATAATGCCACAAAGTTTTTTGTAAACGAAGTCGGAGATAAAAAATAAAGCAAATATGATTTTAGGTTATCTAAAATCGTTCAAATTTCAATGAAAATGGAGATAATTTGGCATTTATTTGTTTGATAATAACAATCATTTGTGATCATGTTACAGCGTTTTTTAAACAATGACAGAATGAGCAGTTCTTATAAATGCCAAACATTAAATTTGTTCAAAGCAATACGTTTGTATAATGACATAAGTTGTTTTTAATATATGGGAGATAAATTTCGCTTAGAAAAAAATACTTTTTTTTTTTGAAAATCACATCTTTATCGAGCATTTCTACTAATTATAAATCAACTTTCGCGTATTATCACACATGAGTCAAAGTTTCAGAGAAAGGCTCAGGGGTGAACTAGTATACAGTGATCATTACCGTTGGACTTCCGTCTGTCCGTCCGCTAATCTGCCATCTCTCTGCCATTTGTCTTGCAAGGCGTGGTATTTTTTTATTTTTTATTTTATTTTTTATTTATTTTTTTACTTTAAACGGCTTTTTCTCAGTAACCGTTTTGCCAATTTTGACCAAACTTTACATGGGTGCTCCTGATATCACTGGTTTTCAAGGTTGGTAAAATAAGGTCAAAAAAGCACCCAAGACGGCCTCCATTACTAAAACCAGTTTATATCTTAAAATATCTTTTTCTCGGGAACTGCTGAACACATTTCGACAGTTGTTTTGCTCAGAAATGATTCCTAGGTACTGGACCATACAGTTTCTGAGGTCATATTTTGGTCTATTTGAAGTCAGGAGCGTTTTATAGAAACATACAATTTTGAAATGTGTTCGTTCGTTCGTTCGTACGTCTGTACGTTTGTTCGATGTTCATTCATTCGTTCATTCGTTCGTCCGTTAAGCGTCTCCGTGGCCGAATGGTTAACGACGTTGCGTTGTAAACCTTCGCCTCTCACCGCTTCGGGTTCGAATCACACTGGGAGCTCGACTTGTAAGTGAGGAAGTGTCGATTCTTACGGATGGCGGGAGGTGTGCAATACCTGTTCTACCCAGGAAAAGTTGGTGGTCTGCCTCCACCACAAAAAATTGACCGTCATATATAACCTTACATGTGTTGAAAATGACGTAAAACACCATACAAACAAACACAACAAATCGTTCGTCTGTTCGTTCGTTAGTTCATTCCTCCCTCCCTCTCTCTCTCCGTCCGTCCGGAATTGACCAAAACAACACATTAATATGTAAAACAAAAAATTAAAAAGAGGCGGGGGAGCGGTTAGGATGGGTATGGTGTGGTGGGGATTGGTTGGGCGGTTGCGGGGCGGGGGATGTATAAGAATTGACCGAAACAACAAAGAAATAAAATTATGTAAAAAAAAAAAGAGGCGGGGGAGCGGTTAGCGGGGAGGACCTAAGGAGTCATTGCCCCAATATGGGTGATGCATTATGCTATAAGAAATCCCAAACCAAAAGTATAGATATATACAACAGCTTACACGCAAACCTATATCTGCCTTTATTGCACATTTTATGGGCCATCACAATTTGGGTTCCATGGGAGCCCAGAATTTGCAGAAGACAAAATTACTTACCCAACCCTTTACAACATACTATAAGGAAACCAATTCCCACATTTAGTTGAGCTAGGACAAGAAATGTAAGAGATATAGACATGTAAACACAGCTTACATGTTCACGCAACATTTTATGTGAAACAGACACATTTTAAGGACTATCAGAATTTGGGTTCTATGGGAGTCCAGGGGTTACAGGAACCAACATTAAGATCATGCTATAAGGAAGCTCATGGCCAAATTTGGTTGTGCTAGGATAAAAATTGTAAGAGATATAGACTTCTATACACAGCTTACAAAAGCTCTCTTATTCTTCTAATAGTCGAGCTAGAAAGGGGGTCCTGTTTTCTTTTCATTGATAGAGACATATACCTGTGATACAGTTACTTGCATTTTTCGTTTATCGAAATATTCATAATAAGTGTCTCTTTGGACACAGTTACTTGAATTTTTCGTTTATCGAAATATTCATAATAAGTGTCTCTTAGGACATTGCATACATATTAGACCGTATGCTATGGAGGGGGATTTCCGCCAAAATTCTATGCATATAGTTTACATGCTTATTGATATAAGTCCTTACATTGTGTTATCATTCATCTTACTTCTTCATTGAATGTGCCTACTTTGTTTATCTATGTGTCCTAGTCTAAAATTACAACCGATAATTGACATAGTCTTAAGTTACTTCTTGCATTGTTATTCTATATATTTCTTACGTGTGTTGGAATAAATAGTGCGTAAGCCTCTTATCACTACAGGTATATGATGGTTTTACAAATTATAAGAGCACATTGGACATTTCCCCATTAAAATGTGCATTAATATTGTTTGACTAGAAGTTAATCGTTGAAGTCATGGAATCGCCATGAAACCACTAGGCACTAAGATGGATGGCATTAACATGAATGATGGATGGCATTAACATGAATACAGTTCCTCATATTATGATACCAGATGTCGCTACCTATTGCCCATCAAATAATGATGTCTCCCTGAAACGTTTTTTTTACGCATTGTGCGATTCTCACGACGCACACGCGATTTTTAAAAAACAACTTTGTAGCGACTACTGGTCATATACCACTATTGCATTTTACATAGGGTTACATTATAGCCTTTTGGCCCTAAAACACATTTTACATACCCAAGGGAACCTTTTAGGCTACTTTATTTTCAAGAACTATCCTAGACACACTTAAACAAGAGGTCAATGACCTTGAAGCTCTACAGATTGATTTTGTTTTCAGGAAGAAGTCGCTACAAACTTGTTTTTTGAAAATCTATTTTTAGCAGTGGCGACCATCTTGAATTTCCGGCCGACCTGAAATTTTGCTAGGATCAATTAGACATCAAGAGCAACATTCCTGTGAAGTTTCATGAAAATCCGTGAAGTAGTTTCAGAGGAGTAGTCGCTACAAGTTTTCATTATATAACTCTATGTAAACAAAGATGGCCGCTGACAGCCATGTTTAACATTGAATCAAAATAATGTTCGACTCGGATAACCATCATGTCATGCTGATAATTTTAGAAAAAGTCCCATATCAATATCACTTATAGTTTTCAAGAAGTAGTCGCTACAAACTTATTTTTTTTAAATCTATTTTTAGCTGTGGCGGCCATCTTGAATTTCTGGCCGATCTGAAATTTTGCTAGGATCAATTAGACATCAAGAGCAACATTCCTGTGAAGTTTCATGAAAATCCGTCAAGTAGTTTCAGACAAGTAGTCGCTACAAGTTTTCAATATATAACTCTATGTAAACAAAGATGGCATCTGGCAGCCATGTTTAACGTCGAATCAAAATAATGTTCGACTCGGATAACCATCATGTCATGCTGATCATTTTAGAAAAAGTCCCATATCAATATCTCTTATAGTTTTCAAGAAGTAGTCGCTACAAAATTATTTTTTAAAAATCTATTTTTAGCCGTGGCGGCCATCTTGAATTTCCGGCCGACCTGAAATTTTGCTAGAATCAATTAGACATCAAGAGCAACATTCCTGTGAAGTTTCATGAAAATCCGTCAAGTAGTTTCAGAGGAGTAGTCGCTACAAGTTTTCATTATATAACTCTATGTAAACAAAGATGGCCGCTGGCAGCCATGTTTAACGTCGAATCAAAACGATTTTCGACAAGGACCAACATCATGTCATCCTGATCATTTTAGAAAAAGTCCCATATCAATATCTCTTATAGTTTTCAAGAAGTAGTCGCTACAAACTTATTTTTTAAAAATCTATTTTTAGCTGTGGCGGCCATCTTGAATTTCCGGCCGACCTGAAATTTTGCTAGGATCAATAAGACATCAAGAGCAACATTCCTGTGAAGTTTCATGAAAATCCGTCACGTAGTTTCAGAGGAGTAGTCGCTACAAGTTTTCATTATATAACTCTATGTAAACAAAGATGGCCGCTGGCAGCCATGTTTAACGTCGAATCAAAACGATTTTCGACAAGGACCAACATCATGTCATGCTGATCATTTTAGAAAAAGTCCCATAGCAATATCCCTTAGAGTTTTCAAGAAGTAGTCGCTACAAACTTGTTTTTTAAAAACCTATTTTTAGATTTGGCGGCCATCTTGGATTTCACATCTACATGAATTTTTGCTAGGATCAACTAGACTTCATGGGCAACATTTCTGTAAAGTTTCATGAAAATCCATTTAGTAGTTTCAGAGGAGTAGTCGCTACAAAAAAAAAGGTTAACGGACGGACGGACGGACGGACAGACGGACGGACGTCGGACACCGCACCACGGCATAAGCTCTGCTGATCTCTGATCAGTAGAGCTAAAAAGTGAAAATAATTGGGGGTTTTGTAATGCTTTCACCTACTTTCGGTTTGATGAAGGTGCTGACCGTCGGGCTCGCAGCAAATAAATTTGAATTTCTGACAATTTACTATACCTGCAATTTTCTCAATAAAATAGCCCAGATGCAAGAACAAATACAGTTGTTGTTTTTTTTATCACCTACACATATTATTTTGACATTTTATGTACACCAGTTATGATTAAGGCAATTCTACACAATCAGAAAATAGCTCTTTCGAAAAAGATATACCCTAATACACCTATACTTTTTTCAGCCAATCAGCAGCCCCAAAACAATAGTGGTATGTGACCTACTTGAAAACTATAAGTGATATTGATATGGGACTTTTTCTAAAATGATCAACATGACATGATGTTGGTCCTTGTCGAAAATCGTTTTGATTCCACGTTAAACATGGCTGCCAGCTGCCATCTTTATTTACATAGAGTTAAAACTTGTAGCGACTACTCTTCTGAAACTACTCGACGGATTTCCATGAAACTTTACAGGAATGTTGCTCTTGATGTCTAAATGATCCTAGCAACAATTCAGTTTGGTCGAAAATTCAAGATGGCCGCCACAGCTAAAAACAGATTATAAACAAGAGGTCAATGACCTTGAAGCTCTACTGATTGATTTTGATTTCAGGAAGTAGTCACTACAATCTTGTTTTTAGAAAATCTATTTTTAGCCGTGGTGGCCATCTTAATTTCCGGCCGACCTGAAATTTTGCTAGGATCAATTAGACATCAAGAGCAACATTCCTGTGAAGTTTCATGAAAATCCGTGAATTAGTTTCAGAGGAGTAGTCGCTACCAGTTTTCATTATATAACTCTATGTAAACAAAGATGGCCACTGACAGCCATTTTTAACATTGAATCAAAATAATGTTCGACTTGGATAACCATCATGTCATGCTGATCATTTTAAAAAAGTCCCATATCAATATCTCTTATAGTTTTCAAGAAGTAGTCGCTACAAACTTATTTTTGAAAAATCTATTTTTAGCCATGGCGGCCATCTTGAATTTCCGGGGGACCTGAAATTGTGCTAGGACCACCTAGACATCATGAGCATAATTCCTGTGAAGTTTCATGAAAATCCGTCAAGAAGTTTCAGAGGAGTAGCCGCTACAAATGTTTACTATACAGACTCTATGTAAACAAAGATGGCCACTGGCGCCCATGTTTAATGTCGAATCAAAATAATTTTCGACAAGGATCAACATTATGTCATGCTGATCACTTTAGAAAAAGTCCCATATCAATATCACTTACAGTTTTATAGAAGTAGTCGCTACAAACTTTTTTTTTAAATCTGTTTTTAGCCATGGCGGCCATCTTGAATGTCCGGCCGACCTAAAAAAAATCTGGGATCAATTAGACATCAAGAGAAACATTCCTGTGAAGTTTCATAAAAATTCGTCAAGTAGTTTCAGAGGAGTAGTCGCTACAAGTTTTTACTATATAACTCTATGTAAACAAAGATGGCCGCTAGTGGCCATGTTTAAAGTCGCATCAAAATAAAATTCGTCAAGGATCAACATCATGTCATGCTGATCATTTTAGAAAACGTCCCATATCAATATCGCTTACAGTTTTCAAGAAGTAGTCGCTAAAAATGTATTTATTTAAATCTATTTTTAGCCATGGTGGCCATCTTGAATTTCCGGCCAGCCTGAAATTTTGCTAGGATCAACTAGACATCAAGAGCAACATTCTTGTGAAGTTTCATGAACATCCGTCAAGTAATTTCAGAGGAGTAGTCGCTACAAGTTTTTACTATATAACTCTATGTAAATAAAGATGGCCACTGGCAGCCATGTTTAACGTCGATTCAAAATAATGTTTGACTAGGATCAACATCATGTCATGCTGATCATTTTAGAAAAAGTCCCCTATCAATATCACTTATAGTTTTCAAGAAGTAGTCGCTACAAACTTGTATTTTAAAATTCTATTTTTAGCTTTGGCGGCCATCTTGGATTTCACATCAACATGAATTTTTGCTAGGATCAACTAGACTCCATGGGCAACATTTCTGTAAAGTTTCATGAATATCCATCCAGTAGTTTCAGAGTAGTCGCTACAAATAAAAGTTAACGGACAGACAGACAGACGGACAGACGGGCGGACGACGGACGCCGCACCACGGCATAAGCTCCGCTGATCTCTGATCAGTTGAGCTAAAAAGTTTACGGACGGACAGACAGACGGACGACGGACACCGCACCACGGCATAAGTACTTCTTGAAAACTATAAGTGATATTGATATGCGATTTTTCTAAAATGATCAGTATGGAATGATGTTGATCCTTGTCGAAAATTATTTTGATGCGACGTTAAAAATGGCCGCCAGCGGCCTGGCGGCCATTTTTGTTTACATAGAGTTATATAATTAAAACTTGTAGCGACTACTCCTCTGAAACTACTTGACGGATTTTCATGAAACAAGTTTGTAGAGACTACTTCTTGAAAATTATAAATGATATTGATATGCGTCTTTTCCTAAAATGATCAGTATGACATGATGTTGATCCTTGTCGAAAAATATTTTGATTCTACGTTAAAGATGGCTGCCAGCGGCCATCTTTGTTTACATAAAGTTATATAATAAAAACTTGTAGCGACTACTCCTCTGAAACTACTTGACGGATTTTCATGAAACTTCACACAAATGTTGCTCTTGATGTCTTATTGATCCTAGCAAAACTTCAGGTCGGCCGGAAATTCAAGATGGCCGCCACGGCTAAAAATAGATTTTCAAAAGCAAGTTTGTAGCGACTACTTCTTGAAAACTATAAGTGATATTGATAGACTTTTTCTAAAATAATCATCATGACATGATATTGGTTCTTGTCGAAAATCGTTTTGATTCGATTTTAAACATGGCTGTCAGCGGCCATCTTTGTTTACATAGTTATCTAGTAAAAACTTGTAGCGACTACTCCTCTGTAATTACTCAACGGATTTTCATGAAACTTCACAGGAATGTTGCTCTTGATGTCTTATTGATCCTGGCAAAATTTCAGGTCGGCTGGAAATTCAACATGGCCGCCATGGCTTAAAATAGATTTTCAAAATACAAGTTTGTAGCGACTACTTCTTGAAAACTATAAGTGATATTGATATGGGACTTTTTCTAAACTAATCAGTATGACATGATGTTGATCCTTATCGAAAATTATTTTGATTGGACGTAAAACATGGCCGCCAGCAGCCATCTTTGTTTACATAGTTATATAATGAAAACTTTTAGCGACTACTCCTCTGAAACTACTCGACGGATTTTCATGAAACTTCACAGGAATGCTGATCTAGCTATCAAAAACCTATCAGTAGAGCTTCAAGGTCATTGACCTCTTGCTGATTAAATCTTCATATACGGGATTGTTTATAGCCAACAAAATCAGGTTGTTTCTTGCAAATTTATTTAAGATTATAATAATTTACATTAGTATTGCTTTCAAAAATAATTTGGCACATAACTATTGTAAGTCAAATTTGATGCTCATTAAACTTTAAAATATTTACATAATTATTCCAAATGAAGGTTACAACTTTAAGGAGTTTTAGTACATAACATTCTTAGGACATTTAAGGTTTTTAATACAAAAACGCGGTAATGAAAGTATGTAAGGTTGGTTTTCATTCATTTTAGCCTCCACTTGGGATCACAGAATTAGGGATATCAGTGGTTCTTGCAAAATTAATAATTATTGCCAAGCCCCTTTTTTTCCAAGTTTGCAAACTGATATGAAGTTAATGAACTGTTGTATTTTTTGTTGTTTATCTGGTAAAAAAAAATATTGTGAAAAGTTTTTTTAAACATTGCCGAAACATCATGTGCACGTACATGTATGTTTTTCTGTGTAAAGTATTGACAGGATGAACAAAAGTCATGAAACAGATTAATATTTTTAACTTTTAGTGCGGTTTATTTACCGATTTTCTTTTATTTGTGAATTCCAGGAGTAAATATCTATGTTCAGGGGTCTAATTAGGTAAAATTAATGATGTTTTGAAAAATTTCCCCAACTCAATTTAAGTATTTCTATCTGTAAAGTGGACAAATTGAAGCTAATAATGTTAAAATATTAAGCAAGTTTTACACATCACTCTCTCGAACAATGATTGTTGAGTTTGAATTTGTGGTAATTGAGAAGAAGTTTTAGTTGTTTCTCTAAGTTCAATGAAAAACAACACTGTTTTAGTAATATTACTTACCCTCATGTGTTTAGGGATTTTTAAATGATTATTAATTAATTATTGCATAATTACCTTATAAAATATTTACTAATATTAATAAGGTGAGGAAGTTTTCCCATTGCTTTGCGAATGTTCATTGTTCTTAGTATCCATGTTCAGGTGATTCATGGCCAATAGAAATAGCCTAAAACATTAAAATTGGAGTCGAAAATGACTTAGAACAACATAATTATAAAAAAAAACTTTATAATCTTTTTGGCCAGGATAGTTTCATCTATTATATAATGCAGTAAGTAATACTTATAATATCAAAGGTCAGGGCTGATATATAAACTCTTCAGGCCATCCTTAATAAACAGTTTGTTTGCAGTTTCCCTGCCCAAGATTTCGTAAGTGGGTAGGTATGTAGGAAGGTACATATTTTACCAACTGCTTTGCATAAAAGGGATGCGTAGCAATCTTGAAGTATTCATCAAAGTTTAAATTATGAATCCAGTATAAGTGTAACTTTAAACCTGCTTGCATGTATATTATATCAAAGGAAATATAATTTCGAATTCTACTTCTTTCTTCCGTCATTATGAAACTTGGTCACAATGTGTAGGCCATGTTCGATAACCAGCCACATCCAACCACTAACAGCAGAGTTATTGCCCTTTAATTGTGGAAAACTCACAAAATTTGTGATGTCTGCTCTCGGAACAAATCTTATCCAATCTTTATGTTCTATATAGTTTTATACATCATAACATTTCATTAATGTCAGGTGTATGCCTTTCATGGCAATGTTGCTTGAGATACTTGACCAATACTAGTAGGATTTTTACCTTGCCTGTGAAAATGAAAGCTCAACAGTGTTTACGCCGTTAAAAGTTTACGGACGCCAGACAACACGCCTTGGCATAAGCCCTACTGGCCAAATGGCTAATAACAGGACACACAAATTAATAACTTTAAGCATATCTTTCAATCTCATTGTCTTGTAATCTCATTAAAAATAGATCATCTGATCACATATATTCAGCAGCCTGTTTAATTCAGTGTCAATTTCAGAACTTTACCCAGACCCGGTTTCAATAAACATCTCCAGCTGAGAGTTCCTCAACTCAAGAGTTTTCCTCAGTTGATTATTTTCTTCAGTACATGTGTTACTTTTCACAATTAAAATTTGGTCAATATTAGAAAAGCATTAATGGCAGTTTACACACATTAGTAAGAGAACTTTAAAAAAAAAAGGACCAAGAGAGCCTGTATCGATCTACTTTCTACAACTCCAACAAAAATCATTGCCAATATGCGCAACCACCAGGCTTTGAACTGATCATTCCTGCCAAGTTTCACTGAAATCCAGCCAGGAGTTCAAGAGAACTAGCCTGTACAAAGTTTGTGTACTAAAACCTTTAAAGGGTCATCACTCTGCCAAAAATCATTCAACTGGAACACGGCGATGATACGTTTGGTACTCGTCATATTCGCCAAAATTTGGCCAGGAGTTCAGAAGACTAGTCTGGATAGTTTGTGCAGAACTTTAAAGGGTGATAACTCTACAAAAATCATTCAACCGGAACACAGTGAATATCCCTGCAAAGTCTCACTGAAATCCTGCTACGGGTTCTGGAGAACTAGTCCGAACAAAATGTGTGTATTAAAATCTTTAAAGGGCCAAAACTCCACTAAAAATCGTTCAGTAGAAATACGGCGATGACGTGCATAACTTAGTACTGATAATCCCTGCAAAGTTTTGTTGAAATCTGGCCAGGGGTTCATGGGAACTGAGTCCAGACAAAGTTTGTGTATTAAAACCTTTAAAGGGCCATAACTATGAAAAATAATTTATCAGGAACAGGATGATATGCATAACTAGGCTTGGTACTGATCATCCCTGCAAAGTTTAGCTGAAATCCAGCCAGTTCAGGAAAAATAGGCCCATGTTTGTGTATTAAAACCTTTAAAGGGCCATTCCCTAATAAAACTCTGCCAAAATCATTCCAACGGAACACGGGTGACGATATGCACAACTAGATTTGGTACTGATCATCCCTGCAAAGTTTCTTTGAAATCCAATCAAAGGAAGGCCCTATTGTCTTAATGAGTCAAAATACGGCATTTTTATATGCCCGTCATGAGACGGGACGTATTATGTCGTGGCGTTGTCTGTCCGCTCTCTAACCTTTTTCAATCTTGATGAAACTCGGTCCAGTTCGAAAACCAGACCAATTGCCCTGGTAACAACGGAGTTTGTATTATGTCGCGGCAATGTTTGTCCATCCGTCTGTACTCACAGTTACAAATTATCCACTTTCGACGGCGTATTTTGTGTCCAATGGACACTCTTGTTAACTAAATCAAGGGCCAAAAACTCCGATGTGACTAATCTGATTTGGCTGCTTTTCGAAACTCCCGAGTTTTCATTGATATCAACAATCCGGTAAAGTTCGAAAAAGATAGTGTTGATGTCAAATTATAGCATATTTCAGAAAATCAAGGGCCATAACTCCGCTGTAAATGGTCCAATTGGTTTTTGAACTCGTCCGAGCGTTCATTGATATCAACAATCTTGTAAATAGAGGATCTTACATGAGTACTCATTCATTACTCGGCAGGAGCCTCACATTATATCATTTTGCCAACTCGTTTAATAAATTCAATAATGAATGAGAACGAATGTTAGATTCTATTTATCACATAACTCACATATCGACTTTTATTGCATTTTGCCTGTCGATTTAACAAGCGAAACCAACATAAACCTCGGGAATTGGATCATATATTATTCATTATCGACTATTTTGACAGAGCTCATTTCCATACTTATATAACTAGTTATATATCGAAAATATAGAATGCCATTATTATGGTGTTGTTCCACTCCCACACCATAAGTTATGTGATAAAGTTTGAAAAAGATCGGATGAAAAATGAAGGTGCTATCGTGTTAACGAGGCAGTTACCGAATGGACGGTTGACGGACAACTGGCCATCCCATAAGCTCTGAGGAAAATTATGAGGTTGAGGAAATCTCAGCTTGAAATGTTTAGTGAAACCTAGACCTCGCCCCGCTTGCACGAGACTTCTCAATGTTGTGATGAAGCTCAAATTACATCTCCAGTTAAAAGCCTATTAGAGAGAACACTCTAGCAAACCTTCTGTTGAATATGTAGAGTTTGAAGGTGTTAACTTATTCCACCAACTTTTTGTAAGATGAAATCTGAAAATGAAATCGATCTCAACTTTGAGAATGTTAGTGCAAGCGGGGCCAGAACCTTAAACACTTGTAAAGAAGTAATTACAATTTTACACCAACAAACACCATTATACACACATACACTGCTTTATCACCACTGCAAATAAATAGTTAAATATTTTCCTGAATGTACTCGACAATTTCTTCAAATATGTCCATTCCAAAACAAGTAGAATCTTTAGATAGGATATGTTGTAATTCAGTGACAATTCTTTCTTGTATCATTGGCGTATCTGGAACACAAACTGAATTGAATTCAACAACTGCTATTTCCTCTGTATCTATTCCATAGTTGTTGATCTGTCGAAAATATATAAGGAAAATGTGTTACTATAATAATAGTTTCATACAGACGTCATAGTACTTCCCGTTTAAGCAACTTAATCGTAGAAACCTGGATGGATTTTGGCCATATTTGGTTCCAAGTAAATAATTCTTCCGCCGCATCTTACAACTGACCTGAACTAATTTTGCAGAGATGTTGTACATACATACGATCTTGGACAAGTTATTGATTCGGCCCAATCTAAAGTTACATGGCAAATGATTAATAATTTATAGTGTTATAAAGTTAATTTATGAATTGATGTTTTTATACCAATTCCGGGACATCTCGCACAACTATAAGTTTGGTCAAGATCGGATTTAAGACTAAGCAGAAAAGTGTGTTCAAATGAAAAGGTTAACAGACGCCAAATACCTGATGATGGCGAGTACCATGACATAAGCCCTACTGGCCTCTGACGAACAGAGCTAAAATTAACATGATCCCATCAAAATCTGTATGGACAAGAACACTAGGATAACCCTAAATGTTCACTTTTAAAATCATAAAAAGCATACACATACATGTAACGGTCAGTTTGTCATGTTTTAATCATCACCTCATTTACTACTTAATCAAACTACTTTAGCATCTTACTTTAGCAAAGATACAAAAAAACATTGTGTATGTTTGCAGATGTGACTTTCAAATTTATGAGGAACAAACCCCGAAGAAACGTGATTGCATCAACCATTTCAGCTATTAAAGTAGACTTTTTGAACACATGTTGTATTTTTGAAATTTCATGAATAAAAATACCTCTATTTCTGGTTCAAGATCATGTTCATGGACTTGGCCAGCTGCCCAAAGCTGAAACGGACATCTGTTATTTTCAGTTTTAAGAGGCCTTCTCTGTATGGTAGCACTAAACTGGTCTAAATGTTCTTGTATCAGAGGTATGTACACCAAATGCAGGACCTGAAGGTGTAGATCATTGTCTGATTGCAAAATACCCTGGTCCTCCATGAAGTAAAAAGATTATAGAATAACACTGACTCCATTCCATACTTCCCTCCACAACCTTTCTATCCTGCAAAAACAGCAATGCATTGTAACGATTTATTTGGAAGTTTCAAATGTTGATAGTCACACTTGTCTTAAGCAGCCACTCGAGGGAAAGTCCAAAGATGGCATTTTAAGGCAAGTGTCTGCTTAATACAGGTTCAGTTACACTAACATTGTTTAAATAGGGCTTAAGACAGGTGATTGTTTAATAGAGGCGACCACTGACACAGGTTTGACTGTACTTAATAAAAACATGTTAAAATAGTTGTTTATTGTCTTTCTATAAAAGCATAAAATCTTGATTATGTTCACAATATATTATAGCTAAGTACATTTTTGTGTCTAATGACGTGGATGCCCCACCTTCCATTGTTTTGGTTACAAGAAGATCTGTCCGCAATATTTTGTTACAAAATGCGAGAACAATATCTGTCCGGTGACGGGCAGTGTATTGTCCATCAGCTATGTTCGACAAGTCTTCTTGTCCTTATAATTTGGGAATTTCCCCAAAAGAAAGTGGCAATGATGACAATTCTAAACTTCTTTTGCCCATATTTTGAGTTTTACAAATATATTAATCCTTAAAGCATGCATTTAGGGAAAATATTTATTTCAAGGCCATTTACGTTTGGGCTTAGGAAAGCCCTGTTAATCATAAAAATTTGAAGAAGTTCTATAAGAAGCTTAAAGATGAATATTAAAGTTTTTTATCTACACGTTACATACATCTGTGTGTAAGTTTTAATTCTCGAAATATTACTAATTAGGACAAAAACACTGATGGAATGTGTAACTGAGGAAAGTCTCATCCAAATTCACAAGAAGTCTGCTGCATGTTTCCAGTTTAGTAAATATAAATTATATGTACCGGTACCTTTATTGTGTACACTGCGTCCAGCAATGAAGGGCTTGCAATGAACACCTCTCCGGCTAATCATATGCTCTGCAACAAGGACATTGTCTGATCGAATCCTTTTTGGCAAACCATACTTTTGAACAGCTTCAAGAAAAGCATTAAGAACTGTCTGTGCTTTGTTATTAGTATTACATCTGACTTTCAAATAAACTGGCATGCTGGAGAAGCCGTCTATTCCACCATGTATAACCAGACGCCATCTGAATTTAAATATTCATGAATGATTTTATTGCTCTGCATAACGAAAATAATGATAAAATCAACTTTTCATTGAACATTCAACAAAGAATTGGCATGTGGTTTAATGCACCTAAAAAATATCTAAAATTGATCTGCACTCATCAAAAACAAAATCTTGTATATGGTTTGCTTACATCTCAAAGAGCTAGAGTAAAATGTGTTCCGTATATACATCAAAACTCGGTTCTATTCCTTTTTTTTCTGGTGAAAGCCCTGTCACCAAGGTGTGTATCTTCACATGTTACCTATTACACTTGTATAAAGTTTCACGAGTGTGGGTCAAACAAGTTGTGGGGGATTGCGTGACACAAGTTTTTCGAGACATACATACGGACGGATGGACAAGAGCACATTTATTTGGCCCCAGCCAAGTGGGGGCATAAAAACGTAATATCTCTAAGTCTTAGAACTATATTCTTTCATACAATACACAAATAAATGTTGAAACAAAAAAAATCATTGAAATTATGTTGAACTTACAGTATTCTATACCTGTTGCAGGGATGGAAACTAACTTTTAAATCTTCTGGATTTTGGTTGCCCAGCTGAAAATGTATGAGCCCAGATTTTCTGTATTTTTCTTTTCGACACACTAACAAACACATTAACAAACCTGATTTTAACACAAATTTACTTTATTTAGGCCAAACAAAAAAAAAGTGTGTTTCCTATTCATAATTTTGCATTGCCAATATGTTGAGATTTTACCTTATTTTCACTAGGTGATAAAAAGTGTGTTACTCGGTTTTTATCCTTGGGTTCTATAGTAAAATAAAAATCTTTGGCAGAGGAAAAAGATGATAATTTTCAAGTTTAGATTTTAAAAGATACATATTTTGAATCAATTTGCATAAATGTGTATGAAATATGCAGGGTTTCAAAATAATCACACTGTAAATACCTTAATTTTAACAGTAAACTTGGTTGAACATCAAGGATAAAGACCGAGTTTATCACCTACCAGAATGTCTTATTTCTGGTCACTGATTGGTCAGTTTTTTTGATGATGCTCTATCAAAATTATGAATTGCATGCTCTAGGGTCGGTAGGTAGGCATATTTATATTCTATAGTTCACTACAGTCTGATCATGGCCATTACAGTTACTCTGGTATGGTATGTATTTCACCCGTTTCCTGTGAAAAATTCCCCTCTTAAATTTTTTTTTATATATATATTAGAAAAATGTTAAACTACAATACAGGAAAACAGCATACTTTTTGAAATTCCCCTTCCTGAAGGCCCTAAAAGCTGACTATGCCCTTAAAGATTCGTTATTTGTATAACATCAAATACCGTAATGTTCGCGCTCCGTGAAATTAAAACGGGAGCCGCATTTTAGAATGTCCCAAAACGGAAATGCGTCAATTTCCCAATATCCGGTTGACTTAAATTGCATTTCATCGTCGAATAAACAGAGTTGCGACTATTTACTGCATTTAATCGCTTATAAACCATGTAAGAAATATTTTCTTTGTTGTTTTCTACTGAAATGTTATTCATCCCGCATTGACAAATAATGCCGAGGAAATCGACTTTAGCTTGTCGAAAAAGCTAGTCTCCCGGGCGGACTACCGACTTATGAAATCTACTCGCCCAGCTTGAAATTTAGTCGTCCCGGGCGAACGGGCAACCGTTAGTTTCCATCCCTGTCAGTTGTAAGCTATTCGCATCCAAGATACTTGATAAGAGTTCTCCATATTTTATCTCGATGTCCATGGAGGATGAGGCTGGCATGTTCATTCCTGTTAGGTGCCATATAACCTTTCATGTGTTGGTGCACCTTAAAACCCCAATTCAAATCTATTAAATCCTGGGTAGAATCATTACTAAGCAATGCAGATAAAGTGTCTTGCTCAGGGACACAACTCGTGGTTATCGCGGGGATTGAACCCACAATGTTTGGATCATGGGTCCAACGCTCTACCACTAGACGACAGCGCTACATGTATATGTTGACTTCCCATTTTGGAATAAGAGCCCACATCCCTAGCCAATTTTTTTTTTAACTTATCAACTTGTGATTTCCATCTATGTGCCACAATGCTTGCGGTCCACTCACATTATATGTTCTTCGTTGCACCCGACATGTGGTTAAAAATAATCGTCTAAACAGAACACCTTGAGGATCTTTTTTTTTTGCCAGCTTTTCTTACTCTGTGCTCTTGTACACGGTGTCCTTGGGCCATAAGCATACTAGATACTGTTTGATAACCAATTTTGGTGAAATTACACACTATACTTCCAACCTTTTCTTCAAGTGCCTGGTCTGTTAGTGAACTGTAAGTGTCCCTTACCTTTAAATGCTGCTGCTGGAGCTGTCTTTCTACGGTATAGGGACAACCCGGACCATGGGATAACCCAGACCAGACAACCCGGACCACATTTAGGACAACCCGGACCACGTTTTAGGACGACCCGGACCACACTTTAAAACAACTTTTATAACATAATAGTTGGTCTAATAATAAGTTTATTTTGGTTTGTGATACTAATAGTCATACATTTATACTCATAAACTACGTTCATTTGGAATGAGTTGTCAGATCGGTCTGTTTTTGTGTCTCACTTTTAACAAAAAATCATGCATATGCAAGTGCCGTATTCGCATGTTAGTATCAATAGTATTAAACTCATCATGGAATTATTATTTGGGAATGCTAACATGTTTACTTAAATATCTAATATTAACAGCCATGTGAGTTGTCTTAAAAACATCTTAAACTGCCAGTGTTTAAAAATGTAACAAACTTACATTAATGTTACAAGACCCTCTCAAGAAGAATAGTGTAAATCCTTTCACATTTCTGAATGTAATACTATTTTAAATAACTTCTCTATAATATACTGGATATAATACATGTATTTAACTTTATATTCCGTTTGGTGTTGCACTGAATACTGGCCTGTTTCTATATATTTACTCATGCAATTCTGTCTAAATTTCTGAGAAGATCATGTGAAAATAACTTTGAAAATAACTGTCAAATTCCTTAAATATTACTCGGTCTAATTGCTAATTGCATTAATGCAATTTATTAAAGATATAATTGAACAATTAGACAAGCTATTCAAAAACATATTTAAACTAATATATTTGTTTCAGCTATTATTTGTATATAAATTTCCACAAAAGCATTGCCTTTCTGAACATTGAAGTCATTGTAAATGAAAATAAAGAATAACAAAAAAAACGCATATATTCAACATAATTTAATAACATAATAACACAAATTTATAATACATATATATATATATATAATGTACACATGCAAAATATCAATATATTTATAAGAAATTCAAACATAATGTTTTATTTTAATATAATTATATAATTTTAATTTCTGTTTGATTGTAAAACATACATATAAAGTACTACAATTGTCTCCTCCTTAAAACATATTGAAACATTGTCATTATGAAACCATTCAGTTTATTATTCAGTATAAAATGTCTTTGTTTTTCCATCACACTTGAAAGAAAAGTTATTTCATATTTAGAAATGTATAATTACCTGTGTTGCCACATAAAAGATGCTGCCAGCATTCACAAATGTTGCAGCCTACGGCTCGGTGTTTTTTAGACACAACGTATACACGGAATATGGTAGCCGTGGATAACCTCCCAGTTTTGAGGCTGAGAAGGTTGTGAGGTTTTCAAAAAAATACTATCAATTTTATAGAAATGTTAGGCTTGGGTTAAACTAAACTGATATAAATAAAATAATAAAATACTAATAATAAATTATTAAAGGTCATCAATTATTCAATCAGTGTTAAAGCTGATTGCAATTGCATTCTGATTGCCAATTATTCTTGAGTGAACCATTTTCAGTGGCATACTTTAATTTGTGTGGGTAATTATCTGTGTATCTGAGTGCAAACTGATAACTTTTATATCATAACACTATCTACTTTTATGGGAGCTGGACTAAGATTATGTTTTATTATTATTTTAAATTCGGAAAAATGGATATTATTTATATACTTGAGGTAATCCAAAACATACATTAATTATTGTCATATAGCTATTGTTGACTCAATTTACATTTAATATTCATCCTAAATAACTCACATACATGTTTATACTCATTTTATATTCATTATAGACTTGGTCCCAGTTGTTTTAAAGTGTGGTCCGGGTCATCCTAAAACGCAGGGTTCGACACTAACGCTAGTCCTGTGCCCACCTGTTTTCTGGAGGACTACTTAAACGTGAAAGTTGGCTAATCCATCGGACTAGTAAATTTTCGAGCATTATGGCCATAAAATACACATTCCTAATATAGAGCCGGGGTCACTCGATTAGTAAAACTTTGCTATGATTTGGCTGACTTTGTTTTTCTATCCATGTGGGGCGAACGTAATTTTCTGGTCATTTTCAGCAATTTCAAATGTGATTAACTGCATAATTAACAAAACCCTCTAAAATACACAATCAGCGCGTTTCACAAGTACCTTATTTAATCCCATTATCATTAAATAACAACCCGACTCTTATCTAATCAGGGCAATAGCCTATTTATCGATCATTATCGGTTTGCCTGAGGCAAGATGTAAATATAACTGCCATGTTTGCTCGTTAGTCGATCACGTGATTAGATCATGTGCGCATTCTATTCAAGTAAACCAATCAAAGCCGTCGTATTTTTCCGTTTGGTGAATAATTAAAAAACGTACTACAAACTACTGCGCACGGGCGGGGTTATGATTCAACACGATAAATTTGAAACTGATTTCTCCTGCGATAAATAAATTTAAAAGGCGGTTATAATTATATGATTGACATCGGCACAGTTGTAAAGAATCTTTGCGGCGGGCGTCAATAAGCAAAAGCGCAAACTTATATTGCGTGTTTTACTGACGGCTATTAAATTATGAAATAAAGAAATGTGTTGAATCCTACGAATAGTCATAGCCATCAATAACTTATCTATGTCTATGGATTAGGTAATGATTTTGTGTTTTGTTACTCAATGCGGGTATGACTGAAAAATAAGTTTTGGGTAATTGTTGAATAATTTGTATTGTTCAGTAAAAATGAAACGAAGACCAGAATAATATTGCATTCGGTTAACATGTGTCAAGTTGGTTAGGGTTGAAAATGCATCTAAATCTGATGAAAGCCTGCCTGGGGAGAAACCGAAAAAAATAATAAAGATTTACGATTTCAGTTGGTATCTTCAAGACGAAAAGGGTTTTTGGCACTGTTCTCTTTGAAGTTTGTCTCCTGTTATACACCTGTTTTTTTTTTTTGCTAAATACACCGTTTTTAGGAAGGACCATCTAGTTCTCAGGAGGACTAGTAGTTTTTTAAAGTCACTAGTCCTCCGGACTACCCGTTTAAAAAAGTTAGCGTCGAACCCTGAAAACGTGGTCCGGTTTGTCCCAAATGTGGTCCGGGTTGTCTGGTCCGGGATGCCCCATGGTCCGGGTTGTCCCTAATTCCTTTCTACAGTATGTGTACTAACTCCTAAAATTTTTGCCATATCATTGACTTTAAAATTATTTTCAAGAAAAAATTCTAGCGTTTCCAGCGGAATCGAAAATGCTGGTCGACCTTAACAACCTTGCTCCATCGTCTGCTTCACTGTTAACTGGCTTTGATCCGTGTCCGATTCCGAAATAGATTGACAAATGTCCACTGCAGCTTCTAAGAGGTCAAGTGATTCATTTGTAAACTGCGATAGTTGCACAAGCATCGAAGTAACAAGTTCTAAATCATCTGCCAGGTTAAGCAGCCTACGGTTTTCTAAAAACCCTGCTATGTGCAGTAATTTCAGTCTTACTAACTCTTTCATTTCAAGAAGTGCCATATCTCGTTAGTGTTAGGAAATCTACATAAACACCGGCTACCTTCGATCTGAAGAGTAGGGACCGGTTATTATTTTAAAGACACGGTTGTTTCCCTTGAATAAGAAGGGCCAAGTTTATTACTGGTTCCCTGTTTGCAAAGTAGAGCGAACAAAATTACTTAGCACAATGAAATTCGCACGTATAACTTATGTTATCCCTAAGTTATAGTCACTTCACAACAAACAGTAGACTATGTTGTCCCTCAGGGTACAGTCATGGGGCCTCTGCTATTTCTGTGTTACATCAACGATCTCCCTGATTCCGTTAAATCACAGGCGCGTTTATTCGCGGATGACTGCCTCCTCTACAGAGTCATAGAAACCAGAAAGGACCATCTTATACTCCAAGACGACTTGAATGCGTTAGAAGATTAGGCTCACAACTGGGCATGCAGTTTAATGCCAAGAAGTGTTATATCATGAGCATTAACTAGAAATCTTCTAACTTCTACTCCCTAAATAATCAGATCCTCCAACAAGTTAAAGAAGCCCCTACCTCGGAGTAACCATATCGGAAGATCTGAAATGGGATGCGCACATAACAAAGACCATCAAGAAGGCTAACTCATCCCTCTGGTTCATGAAGCGCAACCTAAAACACTGCCCTAAGTCTTGCAGAAGATCAGCATACCTGGCACTGGTGCGATCGACGCTGGAATATAGCGCCACCGTCTGGGATCCCTATTATAAGAAGGACATAAACAGATTGGAAAGGGTCCAACGCCAAGCAGCTAGGTTTGTCTCCGGAGACTACAAGTCACGCGAGGAGGGATGTGTCACACGAATGCTGTCAGACCTGAAGCTACCGTCGCTCCAAGACAGAAGGAAGATGAACCGACTCTTCTTCTACAATGTGGTCGAGGGGCTGGTGCCAGCTTTCAAATGCTAAGACTATCTTATTCCTGAAAGACCTAAACGCCGTATTAAAGCAAAAGCTTTCAGTGACTTTCAAGCAAATAACATTATAGACAATCAGGTGCTAAATAATTCAAATTAGTGTTTCAAAACAATACAGTGCAAGAACGAAAAATATAAAAACTCATTATTTCCAAAGACAATTATTGATTGGAACCATCTTGAAGACAGTTTCGTTTGCACGCCATCATTGGAGAGCTTCAAATCAGCTCTCGTAAAGTGCTACTAACAGCAACAGCCTCTCTTCCGATGTGTTTATGCCGTAACAGGCCCTACATCGTATAGATTCGGATTCAGAAACACTTACAACCACGCATAAGTCAGTTGTACGAATGTATCAAAGAAATAGTCAACATTCACATAGCAGCAGTAATCAACAACATACATACACGCAATTGGAAGAAGGACACATGGGATTATAATTACACGAATAATATAGTGATGAAGATAAATGAGCATGTGATCTCCATTAATGGGCATGCATCGTACATGCATAGACTTTTGGCGGATATCCCCCTCCATAGTATGCGTATGTGTATGTTCTTAGCTGTAACGTCCCTTCTGGCCATAGTTTCCGATTCTAGCCAATCAACAAGATATATTTTCTCGATATTCACGAAGAGTTGTGTTTAACTTGTGATAACAAAGCCGCACGTTCTCGCACGAGAAACATGTTTTCACTGGTCGGCGAGATGAGGTTCGTCCTTGAAAATATTAACTGTTTAACATACGACGGCACTTATCAAATATTATTAATTTTTAAAAAAAAAAATATTTCTTTATTTTTGCACAGTTTAAAACATTTGTGTGAAAAACAAGTGTCACATGCCATACTCCGCAAGGTATATAACCTTACTACGGAGCAGGCGAGTTGAATTGGGTTTTACTGCACACCAACACAAATATCAACTGGAATGAACATTACAGGCCCACTTGACTTCCTTGTTCAGTAATACAAAAAAATTCCAGGCCCACTTGACTTCCATGTTCAGTAATATGAAAAATATCCAAACTATGAGCATAGAACCATCTCACCTGCAGAACTGCAGAGTTGCTGCAAATTATATTGTAGGCAGGGCATTTTCGCTGGAGTCACGACCATTGTTTTCTGCCACCACTCAAATATATGGGATGATGGTGGAGACCTTTATTGGACTTGAAAAAAAACAAAACCAAAATGTACAAGAATAGGGAGGGGATTTTACACCTGTGCCTGGATCACAGGAATTGTATCTTTTAATATTTGCCTTCTGTTATTATAATTGTCTATGAAGGACCGTAACAGAGAAATGCGAGTGTTGTTTTTCTGCAGTCAATCAACGTATATTTTGTTCAAATGCAAGCAATACACCATCGTGAGCAGAAATGAATTTCGTAATTCGGCCCCGTAAATCAGTTCAAAATGGCGGTTTCATTTGTACCGATAACAAGTGGCGAAATACTCGTTGTTCTGCGACTTTCTTGTGATACGGACTATGCAAACTGATAAAATATAGATTTATTTACGGATCGGTGCTTAACGTTAGTGAATTGATTGCTATTTGAAGCTGGAATACCGCGCCGAAATTAACAGAAACCTGATTTCGGTAAAATTCAATGACCACGACAAACGACGAGCAAATTGAAATTGCACTTTGGTGACTTTGAACTCAGATATTTCAGCGAATTTACAAGGGATCGTAAGAAGAAAGGTATTGTTGGATAAGAAATTCGTTTCTGCACACGATGGTGTAAAGTATACGTTTGATTGACCGCAGAATAACAACATCAACATTTCACTGTTACGGTCCTTCATAGACAATTATAATAACAGAAGGCAATATCAAAAGATACAATTGCTGCAACATTTTTCCATAGCATAATTGAATTGAATTGGGGTTTTAAGGCGCACCAACACATGAAAAGGTTATTTGGCGCCTAAAATGCATGAACATGCCAGGCTCATCTTCCATGTACACATCGAGATAAAATATGGAAAATGGGCCTAGAACCTTCTCACCCTGAACTGCAGAGTTGCTGCAAATTCTATCGTAGAAACTCCATTTACGCTGGAGCCACGTTATTGTTTTCCTGCCACTGCTCTTTTGATGCGAGCGAGATAGCACCTGAAACAATGCAGGGATCATGATGAAGACCTTTAATGAACATGAACAAAAAATGATAAAATGAACATGAATTTGGGGGGATTCTACCCCTCTGCCTACCCCTCCAAAGGGATCTGCAGTGGCCGTATTCTTTGCCCCGTGACCAAACGGGGCCCCCGGCAACCACACGGGGCCCCATAGCATAAACCAACCTTATAGCTACGTAACAGTGCATGTCGTTCG